>WBMW01006104.1:0-184182 GCA_013396635.1 Penelope pileata
CCTGCCCGCGCCGACAGCCAGACCTGCAATATTTATTAAGGCATAATACACACTAACTTGGTTCACTCAATATACACGTGTAAGGAATATTTTCCAGTTATTTAGAGTAAAATGCCATTTTGTCTGTCTAATTCCCTAAAATGCATTAGATGCCCTTACTATCATCTGCTTTCTAATATGTGCATAAATAGTCATTTATAATCTTTTTTCTCTTGTAGACAGGTCTAATCCATCTTCTCATGAGTTCATCCATTTCTTGTCGCCACCATCATCTGTATGGAAAATACAAGCTAATGTTGCTCTGTGTTTTGCTATTACTTGTCTATGTAATCAGTTTTCTGTGTGCAAGCTGGCTATTGTCCAGGTTAACTCCAGGCAGACACTTTGACATTGCCATGTCCCAACCTCCTGCTTCTCTTTAAGCATTTCAACTTCATCTTTTGCCATATCCTTTATCTTTTTTTTTTCCCCACCAGGACTTTCCATTCTGGACATCACTTAGCTCCCTGGCTTCTCAACCCAGCTTAGGAAGAAGTACTGTCAGGCTATTCCTCAGGAAAAACGCTTACGCTAAACCTCATTGGCAGTGGGGAATATTATCAGATTCCTGAACTAACATTTAGGTATGGCAACCCTTGCTGCTCTGTTGACAGGCAATTTAAAAAATGCAGGAGAATTAAGCATGTCCCAAACTCCTGATTCTCTCAATGGAAGTGGCACAGATACCAGTGAGGCAACTGCAGTGCCCTGAGATGGAGCTGGGCTTCTGCTATTTGCAGAGCATCCATATCTACACGAACCAATTTACCTATGAGTTGTCTTTGAGTTGTACAGTTGCATTTTCCTACCTGTTCAGCTCTGCGAAGATTTCTTAGCATCTCTGTGGTCTGTCAAACCTTCCTGCGCTCCTATTCCATATGGGAAGAAAAGCACCTGTACTGAAAGCAATTAAGGACCCTTTTAGAGTTACAATGAGAAATAATGAACTATTAAAGTCAGGGGAATTTTTCCACATGGAAGAGCTCCCCTGAGTTTTCTTTTTCCACCAACTCACTAAAAGCTTGCTAAGAGCTGAAATATCACAGAGCACTTCAAGAGTTTCGCTAAGATGTTCTGTGTAATTCTGAAAAACCAACAGGAAAAAGGAAAATACAATGGAAAATGAATTTTTTTTTAAACAACAAAACCCTCTGCAAACATAACCCTCTCCCCAAAACATCATCCTCTCCCCAGCAATACTGTATCTACTAAAGGCCAGTCAGCCTCACCTCCATCTCTGGAAAGGTTTGGAGCAGCTCACCCTGGATGCCACCTCCTAGCAGCGGGAAGAGACGAGCAGTCAGCCTGTGTTCACCAAGGGCAAACTGCGCTCAGCCAACCCGGCAACCTTCTATGATGTCACAGGTCTGCAGGCTGCGTAGATGGGTGGAGACCACTGGACGTTGCCCACCTTGACTACAGGTTACTAACCCAGTAACCCCCCTGTGCAATCATAGACCTCCCCCCATGCCGATTTTGAAGGGTTGCTGCAGGTCCTGCTAGATGCAAAGCCTTTCCCACTGGTGTGCAGGAAATGGCACTGGATGTGACCCTGCTGGCATGGGGTAGGGGCAAGATCCAGCCCCCAGGCTGGCTGCACACAGCCCAGCTCTGTTTGACTGTTAGCACAGGCACAGAAAAGTCCTTTTTGACAATTTGGGAATAGCTATGTTTCACTCAATATACCAGACCCCATGTGTTCAAAGCCCAAGCTCAGCACTTCATTAGCAATATCCCAGCTAGGGCTTAGCCCTGTTATCCCTGCCCATCCCTGGGGCACTGGCACCCCACACCTTATAGCAAAGCACCCAAAGTGAGAAGGGCTCTGGCAAACTCAAGGGAATGGAGCAGAAAATTTAGAGCAGTGCGTTAGTCAGCACCAAGGCAAGCTGCGCTCCTTTAAATCTTCCAGGCTAGAGACTTCTGCACAAGGCTGATTTTGTTCCCAAGTTGTTCTTATTTGCAAACATTTTACACAGACACGCTCCTATTCTAAAGGCTTCCATAATATCCTTCTGTAGCACGTATGACGAAGTTGAGATGGCCCAAGGATGCAGTGAATCATTTTATCTCAGCAGCAAGCATTATTAAGTCTATACAACAATATCAAGTATTCCAACACTGCTTTCTGTCAGGGACTTGATCCAGGAGGATATCTTTTGGGAAATCATGCTAATAGTGAGGTAGCTGCTGAGTTAGATGAAAGGATTACTGCTGCTGAGAGCTGGCTGCCATGAAGAGCTCACGGAATCACACACAAATCCCACTGAAATGGATTTGGGGTGTCTTAAGCCCCTGTAAAATTCCCAGCCTAAGTAAAGAGAGTACTGATAGATTTTTACAGTTGAGATGTGCCTACAGTTTGAGGTTAGCCCCACTGCAGATGCACTGAGAAAATCCACTGCAATGAGCTCTGCAGGCATTGCTGCTGGTGGAGAAATGCCACAGGCAGTCCTCAGCTTCACAGCATGCTGAGACCACTTCTGGACAGAAAGGACATTGAAGACAGCACCATCTTGCCTTGATTCTCCCAGCCCCTTACCTCTGTTTAAGGTGGGGAAACACCACTGAGATTAAAGATGGCTGAGCTGCCATACAGATAGAGCTGGACAAAGAGCTGTGAGCATCAGGAAGGCACCCAGACCAGAGCAGCTCTCATCTCAGGCATCTGCCAGCACTTCAGAGCAAGGAGGTAAAAGCCTGCAGGACAGGACTCAGTACAATGGCCCTTACACCACACTGGGTAAAAGGAACAGACTCTCTGCCTACCCTGAAAGGGCTCAATGCTTAACTTTTTCCTTTCGTGCATATCTTTGCTCAAT
The DNA here is from genome assembly GCA_013396635.1 of Penelope pileata. Classification (NCBI taxonomy): domain Eukaryota; kingdom Metazoa; phylum Chordata; class Aves; order Galliformes; family Cracidae; genus Penelope; species Penelope pileata. The sequence goes on from WBMW01006104.1 coordinate 2,862, forward strand.
TCCAACTGAAGTTGTATGCAAATGAGGCAGCCGGAGAACACTTAACAACCTCAGACATAAGCATACAGTGCTTTTCTAGTATCTTCAAGCGTCCAAGACCTCTCCTGGGGCTGCTGGCAGTAGCGTGGGGCACATGGGAAGGCTGCACTGCCCTGCAGGGCAGAGAACAGACAGCCATCAGGGACTGCAATAGCACAGGCACTTCATTCTGGGCACCTGAATTGCTGCCATGGTTGGAAATTGTACCAGGAAAAAGGTGATTTTTTTTTTTTGCAGGGAGCAAAAAAAAAATAAAAACCTCAGCCTCTTGCTGAGTGTCCAAGGAAATGCCAACACCCTGGAAATCACTGTGGCAGCAAGACATCATAGTGTGACACTGCAAGGCCCCTTTGCTGGGGAAGAGACAATGGCAGCCAACATGCAGGAAAGCAAACAGCACCAGGTTGAGCACCCAGCTGCCATGCCTTGCCCCCTCCCATCCTCTCCAGCTGCTCCTGGGGGCCACAGAGATCCAGGGTTATTTCTTTGAGCAACTATCAAATGATCCAGGTCTATCACAGTAGAGAAAGACCATAAATAAAATCAAGAAGAAACTGAAACCAACCTAAGCAAGAACACACAAGCACATTTTTAAAATCCATTGCAATGTTGAAGTCTGTCAGCATGACAACACTGCTGGATTTAAGAACATTATGCCTGCTGTTTCAGGACCATATCCCAACATTATTATTTAATAAGTTCCTCCAGCCTGAGTACGCAGAAATAAATAAACCAATAGGTTAAGTGCAAAAAACAATCACACTAAAAGGATGTGCTCTATTTGCTCTGCTCAGGTATTGCTACTAATAGAAGTATCATAAGATGACTCCAACTGTAACAGAAAGGCTGAACGCTTGAGTGCACACTGCGGAGGAAAACGTGGTCCTACAGACACTGCAATCATGTCCCTTCACATCAGCTTGGTTAAGTAAGCAAATGCCACATATCCCCAGAACATCCTGCCCAAGCAGCAGGGTTTTAGTGGCATTTCTCTTCCTGTTTGCAAGGCTGTATTGGGGGAAGACAGAATCCCCCTGGAAAAATAACCTCTGCAAACAACAGGCACAATATTTATTCATCAGAAAATGTGTTTAACAAGCTCAGCTGGCTGCCCTCTGCTCTGGCAGCTTCAGGAAAACCTTGCTATGCCTCGTGCTCTGCTTTCCCAGCAGTCTGGGGATGCTATCTGCTCTTTCGCCTCTGCTGGCTGTTTTCCACTTATTTGCTTACTCTTTTCCATCCCAGTTAGCTCTGCATAGCCTGGAGGGAGTGAACTAGATTCCCTTTCTGGGGCATCATCAAAAGAAATGTTTACTGAATTGCAGACAATCACATCTGTGTAAATCTGGTGGCAGCACATGTGCATGGGGGGACAGCAGCGGCCCACAGAGATTTTATGTTTCCTGCTAGCACAGGAAGAAAAGCACCCAGTCCCCCCACACCAAGGATCAGCAGCACACGAGGCTTGCTATTAAACACCACTTTGCTTACAGAACAGAAGCATTTAAACTGAGACCATTGGGGACTTATAAATCCCAGGGTGCCATTTAAATTATGCATTGAGACAATCTGAAACAATCTTCCTCAGCCTTCCTCCATCAGCTGAGAATTACCAACAGCCATATTATCAGCCACCATGCTAAACAGAAGTTTGTAGCCACTTGGATCAAGTGTGTCAGCCAGAGTATTAACATAATCAAATTAACATGCATTTAGCATGCATATTTCTCCAGGCAGAAAATGTTTTCTCCTGTTTTATAAGACACTAAATTCACTCCCAGCCATCAATCTGTACTGATAGAAATAAAACTTGCTTTCACATTTAGCTCGACTTCCCAACATGGTTTTCTAAACAAATTCATTTTGAGCAGGTACCATGCATAGCAACAGTGCACTCAGGCATCCTGCTGCACAGCAGGATGCCACATTGGTACTGCAGCACCTTTGTGGAACCAATTCCCCTTCTCTGGGATTCCCACCTGAACTGGTCAAAGATAAGCACATACAAAAGCAGAAACACTTCTATAGGTTGAAATCAAAGTCATTTTTTACATATGCACCACTAGATTTCAGAGTTTTAATGACGCAGCCTTTTTAAATGTTCACCTCTTCCCCCCCCCCATGAATTAGATCTCTGACCAGAGAGATCTCACACTCAATCTGCCCCCAGGACATCAATCTTCCACTCAACCATCTTTGGTTTGCTCTTCAGGCAAGCTCTCTAACAGAGAAGTCTTCAAGACATGATGACTGGAAAACACAGTTTACTGAAACTCTAACTGAAAAGCTCATTATTCACCTAAGCTGGCCATTTATTGCCTTTTTTTTTTTATCATCCCTCTAAAATGGGATAGTACCTGTTTAAGGTACCACCAGATTCCTTCATTCACGTTTTTCCCTTTAAGAAGTATCTTGAAGCACAGCTTATCTACTCTGTTTTCATTACCATCTGCCTTCCTACCACAGATTATATCTGTTTTATCATTCCTCCCTGCCACCAGGCCTACAGAACCTGTCAATGCACAGTGATTTGCAGCAAGCTATTCCAGCTTGCTGAGATACTCAGCTAATTCTTCCCTCCTGCCAGGATCTCACTCAAGCCAAAGTCTGCCTCTCTCCTTGTTTCTCCCCACTTTCCTTTTCCACGATTGCTAGCGAGCATCTCAAAATGACATTCTCTGATCACTTTTATGGTCACTCCCTACAATATTCCTGCTGCCCTCAGGGTTCCAGCGAGTTACAGGTACTCCACCAGCACAGTCTGTCAGAGCATGTATGAGATACCCGAGAACCAAGCACTTGAATCATTTCATGAGGGAATAGATGAAAAAAAGACACATTTTGCAAATGAAAAAGCAAAATTACTCCAGATAGGTTCTTCGCAATCCCAGACAAAGCATTATAGGTTTTAACAACTGACACAAACAAAGTTTCACACAAGCTTTAAGTTTTGACTCACCCAACTGGTGGCAGGGCTTCCCAGCCGCACAGAATTCCTTCCCAGGAAACAGGCACATCCCAAGCCCCTTTGGTAGTGGCCCTTATATGAATGAGCCCAGGGAAGCTCCACCCTGGGTCCACCCCTTCCAGTCACAAGGGAGCACAGGTGTAAACCATCTACCTGTGCTCCCTGGGCCAGCCACAGCCCCTCACCAGGTGCTCAATCACCAGTTCAAGCCGTGACCTAACAGAATCACAGAACTGCAGGGGTTGGAAGGGACCTCCAGAGATCATCAAGTCCAACTCCCCTGCTAAAGCACGTTCCTCACTGTCCACTCGTCTACCCTGCACTTTCTCAGCTTCATTATAAGGATGTTGTGGGAGACAGTGTCAAAAGCCTTGCAGAAGTCAAGGTAGACAGCATCCACTGCTCTCCCTGCATCAACCCAGCCAGTGATGACAACAGACAAGGCTGCCAGGTTGGTCAAGCACAATTTCAAACAGTTTCCCTACAAGGTGAATCTGACAGAAACTGTTAGGTGGAGGAAAGGAACTCTAAGAAACAGACTCTGGCCTTTGCTAGGATTTATGGTTCCATAGGGTATGCTTAAAACACAGGAGGTTCCAACCCTTCCCCTTTCTCCTGGTAAATCCCAACCAGTTGGCTCTCTGCCTACCAAGAAGCCTGTTGGTCCTTGACTATGCATGAAGATTTATATTGCTTCTCACTCAGCTGGGGAGCAAGCATTCAAAAGGGTCTGTCTCAGTGTGCTTAGCTTTACAACACAATTCCTCTCACCAATATTCTTACAACCACCTTTCCTTTGTGTTTTATTTATTGATATTATGTGGGCTTTAGTTCACATATGCTTTATTGGAAAAGCAGCATTGCTAACTGAAGGGCTGTTTTCACTTTTACTGGAAAGGCTTTTCTGAATATTAGCTTTGGATTGGCAAATTTTCAGTAATTTGTACTCTCAGCAACACACTCGTATGAAAATTGGATTTGGGCAATGGGCAATCCCTGAGCTACTTTACTTTCAGTGTAACGACTTTAGCTAGAAGTTGAGCATATATCATGCTTCCATCTACTGCTTTCCTGTTCAGGATCAGCTGCACATTTAGGGTCTGAGTCTTTTAGCCACACTGAATAGTACCTGACAATAGGAAAACACCATCACTGTGATTGATTCATAGAGCTTGACAAAGAGAGATGACAGTTTAAGCTTCCATTAACAGACTGCTGTGAAAATTAAAGCATAATTTAATTGTGAACGTATCACAAGCTGACCCCAATTTATTTCCAAAGCACCCCTATTTCAGTGGCATTCAGTGGTTGTTAGACAGGCAGTTTAATAATCTTAACATTGAAGTAGCTCTTGTTAATACCTTAAGTAGAGTTTAGGAAGGAGGAAGGACTGCAGTCCATCCATCTGCTCTCATGGCTGCCAGAATGGATGGTAGACATGAGGGCCAAAGGGGACCCTGCTGAGAAAGTTTCTCCCTTCCTGAGAACTGCAGAATCACAGAATGGTTGAGGTTGGAAGGGATCACTTGGGGTCATCTAGTTCAACTGCCTTGCTTCAAGCAGGGTCACCTCGAGCAAGCACACTGTCCAGGATCACATCCAGGTGGGTTTTGATTATGTCCAGAGAATGACATTAATAAGATCCCCTCTCCGTCTTCTCCAGGCTAAATAGGCCAAGCTCTCTCAGTCCTTCCTCCTAGGAGAGATGCTCCAGCTCCTTAATCATCTTTGTAGCCCTTGATTCACTCTGTCTTTCCTGTACCTGGGAGCCCAGACACGCACAGAGTCCTCCAGATGTAGCCCCACCAGGGAAGAGTGGAAGACACCCTTTGGACCTATTGGACCTATTGAACTAGGTGTCTGCTATCAGTTCTCTAAGAACCCAGTTTGAGACAATACGGTGGTTGTTAACTGTCTCTGGTGAAACCTTGGGTGTTACCAGTCCGAAGGACAAGGTCTTTTGCACCCCACTGTATGAACTAGGCCTTGGATATAAGGACCAGGCTGGGTGGGGGAGCAGCACCATGACATAAAGTCATACAGCTTAAGAATCCAAGACAGATTTTCATGTTCCAACAGCAGAGAGATGGTTTCTTCCTCAAGATGAGTGGGAGCATTTTGCTAATCTTCCTTCAGGAAATATTTGTCCAAAGAAAAACAAAGATAACTATGTTCACTTCTGTGGTGAAGCTCTTCCTCTAAAAGTAGATGTTGGCAAGTAATACAATTTAATTACTTCTCCAAAACCCTCCACAATCACTGTTTTATCCTTCTGCATAAAGCCTTGCTGCTTACAATATTTTACAAGAGCTCTGAAGACCTAATTTTGCATACTCCAATTAATATTAATCTAGAGAGATGGAAAATATAAACAGTCTTTCTAAATTAATACCCATATTTCTGAGCAAGCTTTTAATCAAAGAAGACAGCATGACACCTCCAGAGGCTTGTATGCCATTGTGTTGCCAATAACATTATAATGTTCTATTTGAAATATATTTCCTTCCCCTATTCTCATGATGTTTTCAGTTCCTTACAAATTGTTTCCAGTTATTAGTTTTGGCTGTGGATGGTCTTCAGTTTTCAAGATTGATTTGTATCTGGACTGTGTTTTTATCATATATTTTTTTTTCAGTGCTGCTGTAAATTACTTTTTATCAAGCGTCTTTATTTCTTGTGTATTTGTGGAGTAAAATACCAGTTCATGTCCTTGTGAAGATCTAAGGACCCAGTTCTGTCCTGGGAAGCTGGAGGCTCCCTGGGCCACACTCAAGACTCAACATATGTGTGAGTCCTGGAGATGCCCACTGCCAGCGGGTGTTTGGTGTCTCCAAAGGGGCTCCCATGGGCTCTTCCATAACGTACTGCGAACACTTTTCCAGAAGTTCCCCGAGATTTCTCCCTCAGCCTGTGATGAATCACGTATCCCTGGGGTGTCTATGATGGCAGACATCACGGGTGTAGATGAGCTGTTTTGTTTCTCATTAGAACTAAAATTTTTCATCAACATAACCACGAAAACAGAAGCAGTACTGCTGGATATACCATTCCTATTAACTTCAGCCCAACAGCCCTTTCCAAGGGAAGAAATATTTCCCCAGTTGTCTTGGATTCCCAGACATCTATGGGACATAAGACAGCCTCCCAGGAGGTGCTGATTCTAGCACAGGAACAACTGAAATCAAATCCTCATCATATCAGGTATTGCCAACTTTGAGAGATTCCTGGCTCAGAAGAGTTTTCAATCTACTTAGGGGCATAGGCAAAGATTTTTGAGGAAACCCTGGCCAAAAAAATTAGTCTTTAGCCACAGCTCAGAATAGGCAACAAATACTTGGCTCTGTATTTGGAATTCTACCTCAAGCTGTTACTGTTGCTTCTTGCCAGCCTTGCTTCCATGTCCATTTGCAATTGTCCTCAGTGTGCCTGAGGGCTAGAACTGACATATTTATTTCTCTGTATGTATACACACATGTATACATTCATTATTCTGCTCTTAGTCTTTGCCCCTCTTCACTTGGACGTTAACAGAAAGCTGAGCACAAAGATATCTCTGTGCCAAACTGAACGAAGTTGCACCACGGGTTCTGAAGAGTGCAGCTCAAGGCCCATATCTCAGGGCTCGTCAGTGATGCACTCAGCTCTCATGAAATGCGCTACAAAGATCAACAAGACAGCAGCACTTGGCAGCAGACAGTCCATCCTAGCTGCCTGTGATAGGCACAGACCATGAGAACATCTGTACCTAAATTCAGCATGTTCCCCCAAGCTGCCTTTGCAATTCCTTCAATATGGTCTCTGTGAATATTGGTGTGACCTTTATGAGAGTGTTTTCAGGAAAAGAAACTCTTGTATGACGTTGTATTTTCATGACCATCTCCCCAGAGTGTGTTTCTAATTGCTCACTGGGAGCAAAGATGCAGAAAGGAGAAAAAAATAATACAGCCTCTGTGTGCCACGGTGCATTGCAGTAAGGAATTATTGCTAGCTGTCTCCAGAGGACACAGCTTTTGCGTACTCACCCACTCATGTCCCCACAGCAGCAAACGGTGCTGTATGAGATGCTCTGCATCACATAATGTTCATGCCACGCATTTGTGCAGTTTCCTATTTCCTATTCTTTTGACTGGAGTCTCCTGATCTGGTCCATCTGGAAGAAGGCCCAGCTCTTCCAGGTTGCAAAGAAGTATAGTGCTGAGTTTTTGATGGCAAAAGATCTAGAAGGCAAGACGTCTGAGGAGCAGTTGAGGTCGCTTGGTTTGTTTGACCTAGAGAAGAGACTGAGGAGAGGCCTCTTGGCAGCCTACAGCTCCCTCATGAGGAGGCACAGGCACTGAGCTCTGCTCTCTGAGGTCAGCAACAGGACCCAAGGGCATGGATCTGCATCAGGAGAGGGTCAGGATGAGGACTAGCAAAAGGTTCTTTACCACAGAGCGGTCAGGCCCTGGTACAGGCTCCCCAGGGCAGCGGTCACAACACCAGACCTGCCAGAGTTCAAAAAGCATTTGGCCAACGTTCTTAAAGTTTGATTTTTGGGTGGTCCTCTGAGAAGCCAGGAGCTGGACTCGATGATCCTTGTTGGTCTCTTCCAAAACAGGATATTCTGTGATTTCATGAATCTTGTTGGGACTGCTGAACCCCAGCCCTAGTGCCTCAAAGCCAGGAACACCCCTCGCCATTGCCAGCAGCACCCACAGGCTCTGCCCTGCGCTCCGAGTAACACCGAGACATTGCCTGTGGAATACTCATGGGTTTCAGTGTTTTGTTTTGTTTTGCTTTTTGTTTGTTTTTGGTTTTTAATTAAAGATTAGTGTCCCTGCTTACGGCACCAGGAGGGTGGCCTCTTGCAGGGCCCAGAAAACGTCCTGGGTGCTGCAGGCCCTCCTCTTTCTGGGGTGCTGGGGCCCCCCAGATGAGCAGTCCCTGTCCCCGTCAGGAGTGGAGGGGATGTGGCTGCAGCCTGAGTAGCGGGACTTGTTCCTGTCTCCTGTCCCAGCTCCTCGCTGGGCACCTCCATATCTCTGCTGAAAGGAAAAGCAGAATAAGGCATCCTTGCAAAATAAAATAAACTGAAATTTACAGGAAGAGTGGGTCCCTGCAAAACAAGATAAAGGTGATAAAAACTGAGAAGAGTTTTAGTCACAAGGATCTGGTTAAACAAACTTATCTTGAGACATATTGCAGAAGAAGAATGTAACCCCAAGTGCCTTAGCCAGTGGGGAAAGGGGGAGGTCACTGTAGCATCCAGGTTCAGGGATAAAAAGGGTCTGTGCACCCCAATACTTTGAGAGATCCTATGAGGAGATACCCCAGTAGACCTTATTCAAATAAAGTTACTTTTCAAGACTCCTCTGCCTCCTCTTTGAACATTAAATTCTAGCAATGAGATTCTTTTGTACACTGGAGACAGGAGTAGTGGGATGGTCACTGAGAACCTCAGGATGAGCCGTGTGAGAAGTGCCAGGAGCTTCTCCTCATTGGGGCCTGCAGGGCTGCCCAACGGCCCAGGGCTGGGGGTGCCAGTGCCCTGCAGGGAGGTTGTCTGGCTGCTCTCAGCCATGAACTCTGATGGAAGTGTGATGGCACAAGCTAGAGAGCCATCTGCCCACACCGTAAATTCGATGGAACTCATCAGTCTCCTGCAAAGCATGAAGGCAAGTTTTCTCCTGGTTCACTGGAGAATGCAGTGGAGGCAGAACGAGTGGCTGCAGGGAACTGCATAGGCCACGTCAGGTCTCATGTCACAGCAGACAGGACATAAGCACACCCCGTTCACAGCCATGTTCTTTGCAGCAGGCTGGAGAGAGCTGAAGAGCTGCTCCCCTCACTGGCACTGCTGTGGCAGGTGCTGCACGCTGCATGAAGGATGGGCCATGGTCAGTCACTGTCCCAGGGGCAGGCAGCAGCAATACCCCAGCCTCTCAGCACAAAACCTCCCAGCCGTGGCCCTGGCAGCTCCTTGAGCCCCAGCACCCGCCCCACAGCTGCGCTGGGGATGTGTCCCTGCACCATGGGGCACCAGCTGTCTGAGCCAGGCAGGGCTGGGGAAATGCAGGTGATGCTGAAGGCGAAGCTGCAGGGATGAGCACTGAGAACAGCTCCCGGAGCCCTACAGCACAACTCAAGGAAAGTCTTCCTCAAGCCTCAAAGCCTCACAGAGATGATCAGCCGGAGTCCAGGAATAAGCCAGGCTGGGCCAGCCCCTGCCATGCCCCAATAAACGCAGTGGAGGGCCGTAAGCTCACAGTCCGTCGCTCAATGCTGTCACACAACATTACACTGCCAGATCACAACTTGTTGCTCAGTGCTATCAGCCCAAGGAAGCCTGTTCTGACTCACAGCACTCAGGCCGGCACCAGCTCTGTGCCTCAGCACGCTCACTGGCTACCGCAGTGTTGATGTCAGTGTTTCCAGCAGTCACTCAGGCTTGGGCCTGGCCTTCGCAGAGCCCTGCAAAGGGCCCATGTCCTTCCCTTTGTCCTGTCGTGCCTCCTACCTCCCATTCATCCTGACGTGGCCACAGCTGTTTCCTCAGCTGGTATTTTAGACACCGTTCAGACACCAGGTCGACAACCTCCTCACAGGGGAGCGGAGAGGCAGACACTGTCCCTGCTCTTTGGAGACAGTGACAGGACCCAAGGGAACGGCAAGGAACTGCGTCAGGGGAGGGTGAGGTGAGGGTTAGGAAAGGTTCGTCACCAGAGGGCGGTGGGCATGGAACAGGCTCCTCAGAGCAGTGGTCATGGCCCCACACTGCTGGACTTCAAGGAGCATTTGGACATCGTTCTCAGACACAGGGTTTGGATTTTGGGTGGTCCTGTGTGGAGCCAGGGGTTGGACTCAGTGATCCTTGTGGGTTCCTTCCAACTTAGGATATTCTATGATTACCTAAGACGTCCTCTTAAAGAAGAGGTGACAGTAAGGGTGAGTACTCACCATGTCACATTACCCGGAGTCAGAGGCAGCACAGCCCCACACCACCGATGCCTTGGTTACAACGTGACCTGGCTTCAGACTGAACAACTATGGGCAAAGTGTTTCAACACCCACCATGAAAAACACCACAGAGGAAGACAACAGTACCAGTGCTGGCATGGAGTTTGCATCCTGGAACTGGAGCTGTAAATGTCCGTCTCTAGGGCTGTTAGGGGCCTCAGAAGGCTCGAGCTGCCTCACCCTTCCTCAGCGAGGTTGTGAAGGGTGCATTAGCACAGCCATGGTACAGAAAGTCAGTGATGAAATTTGTGGCATTGTGACCAAATTAGGATCAAGCTTCATCAGCGCTTGGCTGATGTTTCAATACATGGGGTTCTTCCTAGGCTCTTAAATCCTGTGTCCTGATGAAAGCCCTGCTCTAAGCTGCCATGAATCCTTGCTGAGCTCCTAAGAGAGCTTTCCAAAAAAGTCTCCATTCTCAAGTTTCACACAGGTCACATATATGCACTGTATAATGCAGAAGTTACTGAATTACAGATAGTTTTAAAAATGTATTTTAAATAAAATAGGGTTTTAAAATTACCCCAATTATACCTGTTCTTTATGTCTTTCATATTTCACTTCACCATGACTTTATAAAAAATCCTGACAACTGCTTTCATTCTGTAGATGATTTACAGCAATACACCCTGCAGTGACTGCTGTGTTCCTGGGGTTACAGTCTCTTACCATTTTTTGTCTGCTATTTATTGCTTCTGTGCAATTATTTCTTCTGTAGAAGAAGATATAACCATATGAATGTTCCTCTGATTACTTGTGACGGCTGAAATACGCTAAGGGGGATTTCTCAGCATTAGGAAATTCTCCAGCAACGTGCAGCAGAAATGAAGACCAGAGGATGTAAATCTCTAAGAAGAGAGTGGCTAAGGTCATTAATATGTATCCACCTACAGATTCAGACAACTGGGAAACAGCAGGGATGTAAAGCTAAAATAGCCCAGATCCCATGTTTAGTGGCAGACAGGAAAAAGCCTGGAGGCTTTTCTTGGGAATTCTGCATCGGAGGCAGCTGGTAGTGGCATGGGCAAGGGCTACAGGACCAGCAGTACATACATCCTTCACACAGCACCAGCTGACAACTGTACCACGAACCCACAGCACACAAACAAACCAACCCAACAGATCACTCTTTTCCTAGCCCTCTGGACACAGTGCAACTTCATTATTCTGGTAACAGTATATTCCTCAAGTTTTACCTCATTACTTTCCAGAATTATTTACAAACACAATTTTTTACTTTGTTATTCAAACTTGCCAATGCACTTTTTTCAGCAAATATTCAGAAATCATTCTTGTACACTCTCAAAAGTCAAGTCATGCCTTGTTTTCTTCTTGATAACTCTTACTAGAAATCATCTGAGAATTTCCAAATTAAAAAAAAAAAAAACTAGCAAAATGCATGCAAAGCAGAGCTTTCTTAGAATTGCAACATTCATATTTTTTAGTTTTTTTCTTTTTTCCCCTCTTTTTTCGCTGACCAAAGCAAACAAGCATACTTTTCTGTTACCCAGAGGCTTTCAGTCCAGTCACTCGTAGCATATGGCACAATGAAACACGAGTAGGAGCTGCAGAACCTTACCCTTCAGCGATTATTTGTACCAAATAGCTTCCCGATTAAGCAGTTTACCATGACTTTGTACTTTTATAGTTTCTTTAATTAGTTCAGCTGTTAAACTTAACAATGTGCTGTCAAGAACAGTTGGTAGATTTAAGACCTGATTTAGACACACCTTGGCCTTTGGCTATACAAATCTGGCTCCAGCAGCAGCAAATAAAACAGCAGTGGCTTCAGTGAGTTTCCAGAGGGCTGAAAAATACCCAGAATAATGTCTAAAACACTAATTAAGGTCTCTGTTTGAGGGCAGCTGGTGAGAAAGACAGGAAGAATCCTGCTGACAGACAGAGACTTCATTTTTGAAAGTGGATGGATGGATGGATGGATGGTGGAAAACAAGAAGAGAACATGACTTGCCTCAGTCTCCACAGAAAGACAGCTGGGCAGGTAGGAACTGACTCTGTAGCAGAAAGCATGCTTGTGCAGACATATATTGAATGAACAACCTCATCCAAGTGGAGACCTGAGCCCAGCAATAAATAAAATATTAAATCTTGGTTTCTAATACTCTCCAAAGGAGACCTTTGTATTCTACTTGTAGGCCATCAAACAGCATGTCACTGCTTTTCTCCCCAGTTGTCCCTATTCCAGTTCTTCTGGGTAGCCAAACAGGTATATTCTTTGTACTCTGTAAGATGAAAGATGCTATAAAGCGTACACAACTATTTAGTCAGATCAGACTGACCTTTAAACTGTGCTTCTCTTGAAGACTATTAGGTGACTTCAATTGAGAGTGCACCGCAAATCACGAGAAACAGGAATTACACAATGGTTATGCATCCTGTGAAAAATGTGAGTGAGAAATCGCACCTTTGATTATAAAAGATGAAATATAAACTGCATGCAGTCCGGTGCAGCCTGGTGCATTTATATCACCTCACATCTTGCTAAGTTGCTTATGAAGTGGCAACATATGGAGCTGAGTGCTGACAGAGATGACAAACTGCATTTCCAGAAGCAGTACAGGCTGCCTTTATTGGCATTAATCAACAAACTGAAGGGCCTGAAACGAAGGGGAAATAAAAAAACAAAGAGGACTTGGGAGATTAAAGGCAAGGAGGCTTCTCTGGATGTGGCTTGAAGCCTAAAGAAAAGCAGACCAACATTTCTGCAAGGCAATGAGAAGTTTGTGTGCTGTAGGCACCTTGTTCTTGTGTGCTGAAGTCCTGAGTTAAACCTGTGAGAGACTGTAAAGAAACAAATACGGAGATATACATCTAAAGCATAATTTGTTTTGCTCTAAGCAGGTGACAGTCAAAAATTTAGCTTAATATTGTCAGTTGTAGAACAGCAGGCTTTAATAAGCAGGTCTCTGGAGTCAAACAAACTGAGTAACTCAGGGACTTTAATGGGCCTTTAAATCAAAAGTGCACCAGCTATCTACAGCTGAACTCCTATTGAAAAAAAAGTTGCAGGGTGCCAGATAAGGCTCCAGGTCTAACTAGAAGAATAATTATGGCAGAAAGCAGTATGGGGAAAAAGCACAGCTTTTTAGGAATGGATGCTAGATGCTATTAAGTAAGGGAACAAAATGAGAATTGATAAAAGTCATTTTTTGAAAAGCATTTGGAGAACATTTTAATACAAATAGCTAAGACTTGTTTAGACAGGTAACTATCAAAAGCAAAGAAGATGGGCTATCATGCAGAAAGGTATATTTAGAGGTAGGAGGTAATTCAGATAAGGCCCGAACTTAATGAAAGTTCTGCTTCATTTTTCTTCAGAGTGGTGAGGGCAACAAGTATTGCAGAAAAAAAAACAACTGAAGTGGATGAGGGTATGAAAATGGAAATTACTGCATCAAACTGCTTTATAAATGCAAATTTTATAAAGCAATTTGCATCCAAGAAAGCCAGAGAAACTGGCTGTATGAAATGACAACTGTCACCAATCATTTCTAAGAAATGTATCAAATCATAGGTGGACAAATGCAGATGGGAGAGCAGCAAATACTGAACAACAAGGAAAGAGGAAGAAGCAGTGAACTTAGCAGAGAGGTTATGGAACAATGTGACTCTGACATACAGCTCCTTACACAGCCAAAAATCTCAAACAGTCACAGTTTTTATTGATGTCTAGGTATGAAGCAATTGCGGAGTCCAACAGCACTCTTGTGCACAGCAGAAGTCCCCTCCTGGATGTGAGCACAAGTTGTAAATCCAACTTAGAGCACAAATACCTGGAAAAACGTTCATGGATAAGATCCTTTGAGTGGTCTTGCTGGCAGAGTGGCTGAACAAAATACAAACACTGCATGGGGCTTAATAAAGATGATAAAACTAGCACTGCTTCCTGCCTGTACAAACACTGCAATTTCAAGCTGCTCTTTCTCACACTTGTACGAGGGCATAACCGGAGGGGAAGACGGAAGTCAACAGTCATGGAGTGAGATATTACTCATCATGGCCATTCTAAATGATTTCCCCAGAGGCTATAATTGCTTTGATGAACTTTGTCATTGTAACTCATTTTGCACACTAATCATGCCCATAATTTATTTTGCAGATATCTGCACTTCCATGGTTTGCATTAAGTCACGACTAGCTGTCCTCCAGGGGTGGCATGTCCCCACTGGGGACCCACCATCTGCCCACACCTCAACATTGTGCTTGGGGATATCAGCATCTCCAAGAGGGAAACCTTCTGACAGATGATGTAGTCTGGATTCTGGATTTAGCATTGAAGGATCACTTATCCCAAACAAGTCCCAAACAAGCAGTTTCCAGGCTGTCCAGCATGCTCTGGGAGTGCCTTACAGCACATGAGCACTTCAGCACAAAAGTAGATGCTGGGAAGCCAGGGGCAGAAACAGCTCCCTGTTTGCAACCTCGGAGCAGCCCCAGAGATCTTTTTGGTCACAGAGGGAGATGCTCTGAGAGCGAAGGGCCTTCAGCCTATAATTGTGTATTTAGAAGCCAAATTCCACTTAAATTCTTCTTTAGGTAATTCAATCCTTTACTTCTAGTCCTCTGCCACTGCTTTACTTCACTGTAAGGCATTTTTGTCCTGAGGCTGGAAGCCATTTGGAAGAGAGTACCAGTTGTCTTCAATTTCAAGAGAGAATGGTTCAGTACAGCCATGAGATAATTTCAGGACTTTTTCAGCCAATACAGCAAGACTAGGTCAGAACCACTGTGCAGTATGAGTATAAAATGTTATAAAATCAGAACACAGCAAATGTCTGAAAGGATTACTTTGCAAACAATGGCTTGTAAACAGTGCAAAAATACCCTTCAGGGGCTGTTTTAATTCTTTTCTATTGGAATGGTTGATGGCTGAGGAATTTTTCTTGAGGTATCTCCCACTCTCCCACTCAAACATGAAAAAGGAAAACAGGTAAGAATGAGTATTCCAGACAGACCTGCATCAGAAGACAGGCTTGTTTAAGAGAATTAAAATCACAGTCTTCTCTATGTAACCAGACAGTGAGTACGTAGTCCTTGGCTATTTATAACTCACAAATAAGGCAAGCAGACAGCTAACATAGCCAGGGGCCAGCAGTAACAGAGCAACGCAGTTTTATTAACAAGCCTAGGTGGACATGTCATTTGATACATCCATGTGTGAAAGTATTTTTATCATCTATATGCTCAAAAAGGTCACAGAAGCCTTAAATATGAAATTAAATAAAATTAAACCTTACTGAAGATAGCAGGATCCCTCAGGCACTCAGAGTCTGTCAGAGGCTTAAACAATAGTTGTAGAGAGAAGTGGACTAACCACTGGGGACTTCGGTCTATATGAAAAAATATCATGCCAACTTTGCAATAGTTAGAAAAAGAAACATTGTTTAGAAATATAAGACAGTTATCAACAACAGAGAAGAACAGCCACCTAATTATAAACTTTTGTACGTAGACTTTCTGGCATATGAATTGAAACGCAGTTCAGTTCCATTAAATTATTACAATTACAATAACTATATTGGATTGTAATATCTCAATTCCATTGACCTGTTGATCTCATCAACTGGCTAATTAGCCAGCGAATCATTCAGACTCAAAGAAGAAGTGTTAGCTGGTTTTAGTACACTTGCATATGTATCTTGTAGAGGTAGCTTTGAGCTGTAAAAATGAAAGCCCTGCATCATAATATTTTAGGTATTTCAGTTTCCTTTTTTCTTGGAGAGCTTGGTTTCTTGGTTGGAAATATTTGCAGTTGCGACTCGTAATTCTGCCCATTCAACAATTCCTTGTGCGAGTGAACCTGTGGCCAATGGGGCCAGCAGGGATGGCCTGTGCAAGCATCCTTAAACGCAGTGATCCTTCTAGATGCTTCTTGTTGCTTACCCATCCCTATGCTCAGTCTTATATTCCTTAGAATGATCTCCTAGGTGTACAAGGGTTAGATATTCACACATCTTTGGTCTATAATGGTTACTAGCATGAACTAATCCTGCCTCTTCATTACATTACATTCAGGTTGATTGTTAGCTTCTACACAATGCCTTCATAAAGAATTTACTCTTCCATGGGGAAGACATTTACTCATCATTCTTTTAAATTTAAGACAAATAATCAATCCCACAGATTTTTTCACATCTTTAAGATCACAAGTATCTTTCACTCCAATTTGCTTTATTTCCTTTGTAGCTGACAGTGAAAAGACACAATCTCCTCCACAAGTCAGCATTAACCCATTTGTTGTATTATTCAAAAATAACAGGAATTACCTATATGTTTTGCATGTAATCTTGTATTGAAGTTGCAAAGAGATCTTGAAGGAGTTCATTCAATGTATATGACTACTAATTTGTCATCATTTTATTTCCTCCCCCATATCATGCTGTTCAAATGTCCTCCACTTCTACATGGGGTAGGGAGAAGCCAAGAAGCGTGGAAATGTGATGCTATGAAGCATTCCACCATAATGGGCTGTTTTGCTGTGTGAATTTTGTGTTTGGATGTACAGAAAATAGGTGAACATGGCAGAGGAAAATGATGCACCAGCTCATCCTGGACACCCTCACACCACCCTGCTACCTGTACCTATTCTGGGTCCTTAGAATGGGTCCCAATTTATTGTTGGCAATGTCTGAAATTTGAACTAAAGCACCTTCAGAAAAGATAATAAACCACAGTGTGTGTGGGAAAATTGTGGCAGCCTGTTGCTCTGTTAAGCCAAAATACAAGAACAATCTGAGGAGAGCTGAGGGACGTTGATCCTTCTGGTATGGAAACGTTCCATAGTTACAAGTAGGGTATTGCAACATCACAGATCACAGCACAGCCACAAGAGATCCGAAAGAATCTTAAGTTGAAAAAAAAAAAAAAGGTCAACAAAACCTTAGCTTGCTCAGTGCTTTCCTTTTCCCATTCCTTTTTAATCTTTTCATCTGTGCCCCTTTTTGATTTTTATCTTGCTGTTGGGAAAGACATTAGCAGAGCTGAGCTCTGATGAAATCAAAAGTGAATGTCTGTGTGAGCATTTGAACTCATCTTCCACTTCAAACGCAGGGACAGCAAGAATCTGAACTGATATTGCTACAGACAGTGCTAAAAGAAACAGCAGCAAAACTCAGGATGGAAGGCAAAGATTTTATATTGCTTTCATTTCCCCTGGTGTTGGAAAGGAATGGTCCTTACTACAGACTGCTGCCAAGAGCGACCCAGTTTGTGACACCAGGTGTTTTCTTATAGACCTCACACTCTTCTACAGCAACACAAAATGGAACTCTTCATCTCATGAATATTAGGGAAATTGGCACAATAACTTCAGCCATAACAGCATAACCTGTCTTTGTGCTTTTCTTACAGAAAAACCTTAAAGAGTACACAGCTCAGTGAAGAATACGGCAATTCTTATTTCCATTGCAGCTTTTGATCTGAAATTTGTTGGGGAAGAGTCTCAGGGTTTTTTACGTTTACATTGCTCCTAGGAAAAATGTTTTCTAAAAGTCCATTTGAATGACAAAATAACTTTTGATTTAACAGATGGAACGTAATAACTTAATTGGGAGAGTTTCCCGTTTTTTGAAGAAAAAAAAGCTTCACCATCTAGAAACAAAGCATTTCAGCCTGCAAAGATTTTGCAATATTTGCAAATGTAAGAGGATGTTAGTCTTGAAATGCAGACCACAATGCAGACAGTGACTGCAAAACAAACTGGATAAAAGAATACGCTGAGCATTACTCTGCAAGTAGCACCTTGAAGGACTAAAACATGCATTTTAACATTTCATTAACCATTTGAGAATATACCTTTTCAGTCACCTTCGCTAAACCAGCAGCCACCTCTTTCTCTAATCAGAGTCAATCTTACTTATCAACTCTTCTTTAGAGCAGGAAAAAAACCAGGACATATTCTTAAAGACACAATAATCTTCTGAATTCTTCAATTTTTGGTTTCTTCAGAGTAATTAAATTCCTTCATTCAGTGTCTTTTTTTTTTTTTTTCTGAAACAATTGAAGCAGTCCTACTGGAAAATACTTATTCCCTTGACTAAAGACAGTACTGCTACCTTCTTTAATTGGCACTCTTTAATTACACTACTATTTTGTCAGTGGCCAACCGTGTTTCCATCATATAAGGACTGGTTGCTATACACTGTGCTGCATAAACAGGGATGAAAATAAACCCATTCATTCAAAAGGAAAAGAAGAGGTGTGGCTGGAAGAAGGTTTCCAGCACTCTGAGCCAAATATTCTTCTTAGGCCAAAACAGCAGCTCCCCCACCCCCACCAGAAGCAGCATCCTCGTGCATCGCCCACCAGTGCTTGTCAAAATAAATTGTATATTATGGATTCAGGAGAAGAGAAGAACCAAGTAATACAAACAGCTCAGGCTAATTTTAACTCTGTTACACAGAATTAATTAATCTACCTCAGAAAATACAAGGCATCAGCTTACAATACTTTTCAAAGCTTTTTATAACTTTGTAAGAGGAAAAATTCCAGAAGAGCAATTCATAGTGGCAGATGCAGCTGCCTAAAACATAAAAAAAAAAATTTATTTCCATGCATCTTTGACATTTTTGGGGGGGTGAGAAGGAAAGATATTTAAGCTTCACAGCACAAATATCAAGGCTCTGTAGGATCTACATATTTCCGTGCTAGACTCATTGTGCATTTCACTCTGTGAGACGAAGCAGAAGAACCAGGACAGTCCTTTTGGCCCATCCTTTACGTATCCTGGATAATTTTTTCAAGACCAAGAGTTTGTATGTTTTCAAGGGTAAAAATTCCCCTGCACGTACTGTCGAAAGATTTTTGCTGCTTCTCACTACCAGTTTAAGACAGAAATCCAGGTATTTGCATAGTAGAAGTTCATGGTGTAAGAAAGGAAGAAAGGGTGAAAACAGCCACATAATCCTCTTCTTTTATATCTGGCACCATTTAACTGGGTATAGATTTACCAGAAACTTGTGTCCAGATTGTGTTATGCAGCATAAATACGCAGAAAAATCACAGAATTACAGCATAACCCGAGTTGGACGGGACCCACAAGGACGACTGAGCCCAGCTCCCGGCTCCACACAGGGCCACCCCAAATCCAAACCCCATGTCTGAGAGCAGTGTCCCAACGCTCCCTGAGCTCTGGCAGCGTGGGGCTGCCCTGGGGAGGCTGTTCCGTGCCCGCTGCCCTCTGGTGCAGAACCGTCTCCCAGTGCCCAGCCCGAGCCTCCATCACACAGCTCCATGCTGTTCCTTCAGGTGGAGGCCTCATCCAGCCTCCCTGAGGCAGCTACGTGCCTAACTCCGCTGTGAGCACCCCAGCACCTGCCCCTTCACCCCCACACACCCCAGGGGCCAGCAGCCAGGCTGTGGAGAACACTATTTTTTTCCTTTTATCCTGCACGGCCTCTCAGCCACGGTGCTCAGACAGCACTGCCTGCGGCGATTAAATCGCAGTGCCAGGGAGCAAAGCTCTTCCCCCAGCAACACGGAGCTGCCCAGCACCGCTCCCCAGCAGGGCAGGCTGGAGGTCTCCATGCGGCCTCGCACCAGGCTGCAGCCGGCTCAGGCCCATTGGCGGCTCGGCGGCCCCCCCGCGCGGCGGCAGCAGGCCACAGGCACCCAGCCCGGTCCACGGGATAGGGCAGCGGTTATGGCAGGAGGTGTATATGTTTGGGGGGGTACATGTGGAAAAAAAAGCGAGACACCCCGCCATGCGTCTGCAGCCACTGCGGGGCTTCGCTCCGAGGCAGGCCCGCCCCTGTGAGGCCCCGCCTGGGGTACTGCATCCGGGCCTGCAGCCCCCAGGCAAGGGAGAGGCGGAGCTGCGGGCCCTGAGGGGAACATGAAGGGAGTTAGAGGGCTGAAGCACCTCAAGAAGACAGGCTGAGGGAGCTGGGGTGTTCAGCCTGGGCTCCAGGGAGAACTCATTGCGGCCTTCCAATTGCAGCTCCCTTCCTCAAAGGGAGCTTATAAACAGGAGAGAGAGCAACTTTTATGTGGGCGGATAGTGACAGGACACAGGGGAACGGTTTTAAACCAAAAGAAGGGAGAGTCGTGTTCAGTGTTAGGAAGAAATTATTTACTCAGACGCCATGAGGCCCTGGCACAGCTGCCCAGAGCTGTTGGTGCCCCATTCCATGGCCGTGGTTGGGGGCAGCCTGAGCTGGGGGGCACCCAGCCCACGGCAGAGGGTTGGAACTGGATGGGCTTTAAGGTCCCTTCCAACCCAACCATTCTATCATTCTATCAGTCTATGAAAAGTGGCCACGTAGGGGTCATGCAGGTGTTCTCTGCAAGATCCTGGACACAAAGGGTCTCCAAGGATGCCTTGCCGGTTCCTTAATCAGATGTCCATCCTGCCTCTCATCACCACCAGTCTCCTCTGAGAACTTTCATACGTTTAGTGCTGCACCACAGGAGCTTCAGACTGGTTTCCAGGGTCTAAAAAGACATTCTCCTTGTTAACGTAACTAATTAAACACCACCAATTGCTAAGTAAACATTACTGATCGCCGAGCAATCATTGCTGATATATTTCACACAATTAAACTATCAAAACCCTGAAAGCATATTTCTTTTCTTAACAGACATCTGTGAGGCCTCCAGATGCCTGTGCAGCCTGGTGCACCTGCTTGGACTCCTCAGAAACCGTCTTATAAAAGAGATCAGCAGTCCTGTATGCCTGGCAGCTGCCAGCACATCATAGAGCTTGGTCAGATTTGCATTAGAGGTGCGTGAAATTCATCTTCAGGTCTTCAAAAGCAGTGAATTGACTCAGAACTGCACACAAGGAAACTTTCAGTCATTCAGAAAAGAGCTCAATCTAAACCAGGGAAAACTCTGATATTTTTCTAACCTGACTTGCATTTACTCACGTACATATGTTACCTAAAGGTGTATCTGTTTCCACTCAAAGTTTTGTCCGAGTAATGACAACTTAGAAAATAATTGTCTTTAGGCAAGAAAATACTTTTGCACTTCTGGAGCATTTGCTGATAATGCAATCAAAATCATTTCAATTGTATGTGTTGTTACCTTCTTGACCTCCCCTCCATCCTCTTGTTTGAGCTCTCCAAAGAAACACATCCAAAACTGAAAGAAAACCTCAACTGCAAATAAATACAGCTCAACTGCAGCAGGAGCAGGGCTTGCAGCATCTGCCTAAGAAGGCTCTTCCACCACGGAGATGATCTTAAATCTATCTCAGCCACAGCATTTGTCTCATTAGAGGCAGGAATCAATTTTATTCTTGCGTTGTATTTCATATTGTTATGGCAATCTTTTCCAATTTTTTGCATTTGCTTTTCAGAGTGTTTCATATCTTGAATAAAAAATGAAGCAATAATATAAATCAAACTAAAAATGGCCTGCTCTTTTCCTTTCCAGATGTATCTGTTGAGCAGCACTGTAAGTTTAGTGTTACTGATCTAGTAGTTATTTTAACTGCTGCTTGGCTTCAGCCCTGTTGATATATTGGTTATTTTTATATATGGTAGGCCATTTGTGTGACTGATTTTACAATTCATGCTGCCTGCTGAAGGACATCCCTTGAAACAGACCTCATAGCTGTATTCTCAAGATGAAAGCAATTGGACAGAAGTACCTTTCTGAAAAGAGGGGCCTCTATTACATTTATTTTTTTTCTGAATTGCTTGCTGAAGCCAATTGGTTGGGTTATTGGAAGAAATGAAACAGGGAAGAAATTGATAGGATTCAGGTGTCGGTGTGTGGCATTAAAGCCATTTCTTTTCCTTAGCAAATGGTGACTGTTGGATCAAATTCCAGTATATGCCCAAAATATAGTGCAAGGAAGAAAATGATTATGCTTATCATGCCAGCTCAAGGTTAGGGGAGGTGAATACAAGAACATCAGGAAAGCACAACCAAATTACACAGGGTCATTATTTTAGGCAGCCAGTTGCTCAGTTTCCCTGTCTATGGAAGAAGGATGCTGCAATAACTGTAATTTCACAGATAACTTGTATTTTAAGGGCATTTTAGGTGTCAATATGAAAAATCAGGAGCCAGACAGAAAAATATCAAAGGCTGGCAACAGAAATAGACTTTACATTGGCAAGGAGGTTTGTTTAGCTTTTCTGTTAATGCTCTTATGAGGTAGGAAAATGTTGATTTTCAGCAGCAAAAAAAAAAAAATACCAACTTCAGTGAAATCCATTTAAATACTTATAATTTGTTTCTTAAGGATGTATGGTTAAGATTCCTCAACGTGTGAGCAAGTGTACAACTGCTTGCCAAAAATTATGCCTTTAACGGGGACTTGCCCTGTTCTTAGGTACATCTTGCTTAATTCAGTCTGTAGGAAGTTTGTGGGTACAGTGGGACCTGGCTCTGTGCAACGCTGAACATTTCTGGCCTACTTCATCACCAGCAAACAAAAGAACCCTGATATACACTGTCAGCATCCACAGTTTGGCAAGGATGAACTGAGAAAAAGTACTGCAACCAAATCATCCTCTGTTCTCTTTCTCCACCCCTATTTACTGCGTGATTTTTGAAGCAGTCGGTAGTGATACTCCCTTTCAACAAGTTCCAAAACACCTTACACATTTGCTGAACTGTTACTGGTCTTTCCTGATGGATACTTTGGGCTGAATAAGCCCCATCTGGCTGCGCTTGAGCTCAATGAAGAGCTATTGAGGTGCCCCTGGGAGGTTATGGGGAAGAAGACAGCAGTGTGATGGCTCTGCTGAAGACTGCTGGAGAATTGCTACTCTTCCTGCAAGCAAGTTCAGCAACTGAGAGAGCCATAAATCAGAGATTGTCAGCCCAGGTGACATATGAATGCATTTCTTTAATTTCTGCTCAATTCAGTGGCTGCAACTGTCTCTCTCAGATGAGGACCTAAGTAAACAAGCCCATTACAAATAACTATGAAACATTTAGAAATTACAGTCATTTTCTAAATGAGAAAGGAGCATTGTTTATAAAACCTCACTCTGAAACAGTCATCCATCTGGATGCACAAAGCACAAAATTTGTGTGCTCCATGGTAAGTGAATGGATGCTGAAAGGCCCACACAAAAAGGCAACCAAGCAAACTTTTTTATTTTGTTTTCCTAAATTTCAAGCAGAGCTGAATCCAAAAAAAAAAAAAAATGGGATTGGTTATGGGGCTATTCAGATAAGGCTTTTGCACTGGATCCCTGTCTGGTTCTAATGTGCTCAGAGGCATTTCTTGTGCCCAAACCAAATCTGAAACCTGCCAAATTTCACACTTTTAGGACCAGTTTCTCACCACTACCACAGATAAGGCACCAAGCTGCCAGACACACACCTCAAGCATCATTCCAGTCACGGAGACAGTTGTTAACTTCCCCAGTCCATTGAACAACCTGTTACATGGCTGTTCTGGGATAGGCTCTGCTTTGCTTCAGTCATTTCAGAGCTGCTCCATGCTTACAGCTGCCCACTTCCAACATTAGGCTGCCAGAGGGACTGGGCTTGGGTTCCAAAACATAGCAAAATTTAAGACATTTTCATTGGTCAAATATAAACGAAGATGGGAGACACCAACAGCCCAACTACAAGACCACTCAATTGACAGGAAAATGCCAGCCAGATCCATGCACAGTGGATTAGACCCAATGATGCGATGCTCTGCAGTGTCTCACACTTCTTTTTGGGAGTTTAATGTTGTGTGAGTACAAGCCAAGAAAAATATACAAACAGAAATCCCATGAAGAACTAGTACACAACGCAACTGTCAATTACAGTAGCAGCTACCTCCTTTCCCCCCCAAAAAATGTCCCTGTGGTCCAATCCTCAGCATCCATTCCAGTGAAATAAAGATTGACAGATTCTCCCAGGGAAATAACCAGTTAATCAAATGCCTCATTGAGGTGGAAGGTGTAGGGAATTGTTCTTGTTTCATATTGGAGTCACTGTATATTTTTGACACCATGTCATTTTTGTTCAATGTTCTACTCTTGCCCTTTTCACTGTGTTTAAGAGGGCATGTTCCTTTCAAATCCTCCCTGAAGAAAACTTACAAACGTAAAGATTAAGTGACTTTGCGTTTCATTGTGAAACCAAACCAGCTGGATTCTTCTATTTTAGAACAGAGAAGGCAAAAAGCAGGGATGGCTCTGTTCTTAAACAGCATATACGACATTTTTCTTGAAAACTGATGAAAACAGAAAATTGGGGCTGGGTTTCAGATAGGACATTTGCATGTTTTCTCTATGAAAAACTCCTTTCTTGGGGCCACGTGTGCTGAGCAGCAGCATGCCTCTGCCCCACGGGGAAGGAAGCCCACTTAAAGCCAGCTGAACCAGATGGGAAATCTCTCGTAGCGGCTGCGGCAGATGGGAGCCAGGTCCCACAGAGACCCTCTATCTTAAACGTCCCCTCCTCACCAGAAGCTCTGCTTTTCTGGGGCCTGACCAGATGGTTTGGGAAGCTTTCAGATACGGCAGTGACAGGGCTTTGGGAAAAGGTGGTTAAGCAGAAGTTAAAGGTGGGCTTTTCGGTGAGATGAAGGTATGCCCCATTGCCCCACTACATTCACTACATTGTGAATTAAAGACTTAATGTAGTCCTTTTTTCAGCTAAGAAAGCTTAATCTTTCGGTAAGGTTGCTATTAAAACAAATAAAAATTACAGCAAACAAAAATGGAAAACTGTTAGTTCTCGACCAGTGAAGCCAGCTGGCAGGTTTCTGCTTTTTTTTCCTAGTGCAGTGCTCTGCTTTGTCTCTAGAGGGCTGCCTTAAACCGCTGAAAGAAGTCAGAGTTGTTTTTCAGCACTTTCCTTTTACCTCGGATCCCAATTTATGCCTCGTCATCAGCAAGTTGCTATTGCTGTGTGAATTAGCTATTGTAATGGGCTGGAAGCAAGCGTCCTTTGGAAGGAGGCTGTTGTCTGCAGCTCTGATCTTTGGTCTGCACAATGTCATACAGGTGAATCAACAGTGCTGGACTGAGCATTTGTATTAAATCTTCTTGACATTGAGCATTTAAGCTCAGGCTCGTGAAAAAGTGCAAGTTTACTAGCAGAGTTAAAAGCTGTCTGGTTTTCATTCCAAAATGATAAAACATTATGCTGTGTTATGTATCACTATAATAAAATAGAAATCAATTGGATAATACAGCAGCACATATTCAATTTTCAAATTTCATATCCTACAGGACATCTTTTATTTTTCATTGCTGTAATGTTTTGAAAATAGGCCTATTGAGGCATATAAGTTTTAATAGGTCAGTTGTTAAAAAGCTGTTGTTTGTATTAAGAAGAAAACGTGAAACAACGTCGTCCAGTAAGGACCTTTACTCCTGAAGTAGTTTATGTTGAAAACATTCTTGTTTTGTAAATCTGATGATAACGAAGAACTGGCTCAGTTTTAAAATAAAACAAGTTATGTGCTTTTTCAATTCGGAGTAATGCTTACAGGAAGCGTGCTGACTTTTTAATAACTTCCAGCAAGCTCCTCTCTCGGTAGCTCCCAGATCAGTACAGGAGCTGCCTCGTGGGGAAAGCAAAGAAACCCAAAATAAATTGTTGCACATGAGAGGGGGGTAGAGGGAAGCAAAACTTTGAAGATATGTGGATATGTGGACATTTCTTTTGAAGCCTGCCAAATAAACCTTGCAGAGCAAAAGCCCTTCGTGGTTGCTCAGTTGCTCTTGAAAACCAGGTTGTACCTCCTGAGTGAAGGACAGGCATGCCCAAGGGAGGACATTTTCTTCCTGCTCTATTTGGGACAGGCTCAGTCCCAGAGCCTGAGTGTCCCCTTGTCCCTGCACTCACTGATGGCTCGGGTTTAACCCCAGAGACACAGCCACAGACTGAAACTCTTGAAGGAAGGACCCTGACTTCTTTGTGAAAAGCACAATTCTTGAACAAATAGTAAATATATATAAGACAAATGTGTTATATTACATAAAATAGACGCAAGCACATTAAATTATTTTATAACTAGTCTATTTGTTATGTAACATTTAACCAAGTGGCAATGATCACAGGTACTAAGGCCTTGGTGGCTGCTGTGATGGCAACGTGGTTTTGAGATGGGACAATAGTTAATTAACCAGTGGACAATTACTGACTGCAAGTATTAGGATAGTTTACAAAGGGTAAATTATTTACTAAGCTGCTGTGAAAGTTGTAGCAGAGGAATCAAATACATTTCCTGGCTTCCCTGAACACAGGATATGATTCCCCTAAATACTGTCACCAGTGTTAAAACTATCTGATGGGATATATCAGTAAGAAGCATCTTCAAAGAGGATTAAAGGTTCAGACCTTTTTTTTTTTTTTTTTTGTTTGAGGCAATAATATATTGAATTCTTTTGGAGTAATTAAACTTGAAACTGATCCAACTTTTTGATTTTTTTTTTATTATGGGGTACAATGCTTCTTACAGTTTATAGCTAATTGGTAGGTGAGCAAGATACGTAGTGCTGAACACCACTTGATGCTGTTACTGCCTAGTGGAGAGCTGGGCAGCCTGTGGTACAGAAAGAGACTGCACAAACACCCATGCACAATGAGCATAATGAATTTCCACCCGAGGAGATAATGCAATGACTTAACCTCCCACAAGAAACAGGACCTTGGTGTTCCAGGAAATTTCTTATTGAGAAAGTGTTTCAGGGATGACAGTAAAGCTTCTTTGTGGCAACCTAAACACTAAAAAGCCTGTAGGTTGCTTTGCTACTTGGTTGAAATTACAGAATCAGACCACTTGACTTGCATTCAGACCGCGCTAATCCCCATGGAGCTTTATCCCGTGTTTGTCATTAGCTGGCTGCACTGACAGGCTCTCCTGCTTGCCCTCCCTAACCAAAACAGCAACAAAAACTCCTTTGCATCAAAGAGAATTTTCTTTCAACTTTGATCACATTTCTCGTGGTGCTCAAGCCTGTTGCTAAGAGAAAATACGCTGGTAAGGAATGGGCAAATCATTATTATAATTACTCTTGTTACACCCCGGTGAGAACAAGCCTCTCCGAGCACTCAGCAGAATGACAGAGCAGCACGGGGTTTAATTGATGGAGCTGGTGACAGCCCTGCTGGGCTGGGGGCTGCAAGAGAGCCCGGCCACAACATCAGCACGTGGAGCAGAGCACCTGGCTGCTGCCTTGCAGGGTCTGCGGTGCACCACCTGAAGCCATGCCATGGAGAAAGCAGGGCCCAAGCATTTTGCTGGCAGGACTTTGTTTTGCTGACTTGGCCACACTCTCTGGATGACTTTAATTATTAGTCTGGAAGCTTTTATGAAAGCTAAGGTAGATAATAAAAGGCCATAATAAATACTAAGCAGAGATATGGTTCTTCCAATTGTATGAAGAGATCAGATGTGAGATGACAGGATTTCTTGCAGCTTCCCCATAGTTCAGATCATCACTTCTCCCAGTTCAGAAACCATGGCTCCCTCTACACTACAATTTCAAACCTCTGGATAGGTTGCAAACCTCCATCTGCAGCAGGTATAGAGCATGTCCCAGTTTGGCTCAGAAAGCAATGGGGCTGGGGTATGCCCGTAGACTCAGGAGCCAGAACACTGGGTCCCAAGGCCCACAGCCATCGGGGCAGAGCAGAGGAGGAGAATCAGTGTGTTCTGTAGTCCTCTCCCTGCTCTGGGTGGGCTTTGATCAGTTTATCCCTGGGTTGTTAGAGCTCCTGTTAGCAGCAAGGTTGGGTGAGGTAATGAAGGTGGATTCTGCACCGCCTTGTGCTTTAAACCAGGTAGTCAATGAGGAGTTTGGAGTTGTTCTTCATTCCTTGTTCACTGTTAACCTCCGGAGTAGAGGCCAGAGCTGGTGGGTGCAGCAGAAGGAGCCTGTAGGGCAACATCCCTGCTACAACATCAAATGGCATGGCACAACAGGCATGGGGCTGGAAATGGGAAAGCGTAAAACCTCCTCTCCTTCCCTTCTCCAGGAAATAGACCTTTGCTAAGTGTTGAAGGCCAAAGATACTCATCAAAACTGCTTTAAAACAGGTGTGTTGGAAGACTTCAGGTTTCAGAGGAAATAGCTTAATTATCAACAGAGGTAGTTGTGTGGGCTAATCTCCATGCCAGGCTCAGAATCAGCAGCAGCTGATAAATGGGAATTGGAGTCATTCTTCATGTCTGAACGCCCTAAAATGATGTGGTACCCAAGCAGGCTCCAAGCTTTCACGTCAGCATGGAGAAGTTAGGAGCAATATGGCTCAAATTCTGCTCTGTTATTCAGAAATGGGTAATGTAGCTTTGGGGTCACAAGTGTCAAAGTTTCTCAAGCATGCAGTTCTTCTCTTCTGCATGGATTCTGTCTTTCTGATTGCATGGCATTCGGGCCTGAGTTTGGTTTTGCTCCAAGGAACACCGACAGGAGCTTTGTAAGGAAGAGGGTAAACTTAATTTGCTACTTCCATCTGAAAAAAGAATGGCAAGGCATAGCACATGTTCAAATAAGAGGCTTTTTCTCTACATTCCCAAGTATGTAAAAAAAAAAGTACAGCATATACTATATAATCTGCTGGAGATATCATGAAAAATAAAAGTACATCAGCTTCTGAGACCATAGTGCAAGAGCTGTAATAAATACATAAAGCAGTGTTGAGAAAAGCTGCACTTGTTTGAAAATATACCTCTGTGTTTCCAAAGTGCCTCTGTATTTCATAAAGGTACTTGTTCTGAAACAATGGTCCTAAATAAAATCTTTTTTAATTTTCCAGCCCTTACCAGTAAAGTGATTTATCTTTCGGGTGAAAGAAAGAAGGGAAAGGATTATCTTTTTCACCTCCTGTGTTTAAAAGGTATCCCATCAAACTCAAGATGACATGACGTTTACATGGATCACTGCTTAGTCATTCGAGATGCAGCATGGCTGAAAGATGTCAAGTGTAGGGCAAACACCTGCGTATTTCAAGGCAGCAGGAGTTAGATGTTACATATAAGGCTGGTAAAATGCAGAATGCAGTGGTGAGACTGCAATGGATGTGAAAGAAAATTAATGTGATGAATACTAGATCTGTAATATAACCAGAATAAGGGAATATTCATTAATGTAAAATTAGACCATGTTCTGGTTGCAAATATTTGGGAACATCCATGAAATTTTGCAAAGAACATTCATGAAGCGGTGTTTGGCAGCAATGAAAGTGACTTTGAAAAAAAATATGAGCACTTGATTGCCTGTATTTTGTGTTCTGTGTTGGCACTTGTGCATCAGCAGATAAAGCAGCTGAGAAGTCCTTCTGCCGGTATTCATGGTGCTCGCTTTGGCTTTGGCAGGTCCAGCGCTGGGAGACCCTCCTGGTCAGGGTGCTCTGTATGGACTGTTCTCCTGCTGCCAGTCAGAGCCCAGGACATCGAACCCTATCCCAGACTGAAAAAGCCTTCTCTTGGCTTTTCACAATAAGGGATGACAGCTTCGTAAAACTAGAAGTCTTGGAGATGCTTTAGAATAGACTTCCCAGGAATGCTGCTTTGACTTCACAGCACTTCTGAAGTTAGTCAAAGGACAGGGGAAGACTGGAAGTCTGCATCCAGCTATTTTCTTGGACTTAGCTATTGATTACAATTGCATTGATTAGTGGAGCATTGCATCTAATGAAATTGTTCTTGGATGACGCTACGGCAATTGAGATGAAAGCATGGCCAGCGTTGGAAGAGGCAGTTGTTAGATCTCATGGTACAGATGCTTTGGTTATCACTTATTCTGCCCTGACTCTGTAGTGTTTATAAATAACATTAAATTTCATTAATAAATTTCATTAATAATTAATGAAATTGAGAGAATACTGTTGTTTCTACCAGGAGTAATGCAAAAGGAGAATGGTTAGTAGTCTTCCTAACTTTTCCGTACAATAAAGTTATAAAACTGTCAAATCCTAGTGTTGAGTCAGTAACAAATTATTGATCAGGAGGCAAATATGGTTCTAAAAGCCTTTCAGATAATTCTGCTGTCTGTGGCTTGATATGAAGGAGTGTTTATCATTTATACCTTGCATGCTGTCCCTTAGATGAGAGCTGTGATGTGTAAGAGAAGATGGAATCATAAATTAAGGCTTTGTAAGAACTGTTCTTTACCCAAAACCAAAAGAAAAGGTGATTGTGGATTGGAGTAGTACACTGAGATAGTGTATAAGTGATGTTATTTTTCAATTAACATGATAGTTTCTTTACTCATCTGTCATTCATCCCAAAAAAAGACAAGGAGTACCTGTTCCCATACACATTTTTTTAGTGAACACTTCAAATTAGATTGTTTTATTATTTCAACTAGCATAGGTCTTCAGATCTAGCTTTAGAAAATGAACCTTTGTAGTCAGGACAAAGGTGCAAGAGATAACCTGATTGCCCTCGAACAGCCCTTCATCGATTTCAGATCATGCTGCAACATTTCCCTAGGTGAGGCTCTCTCGAGAAGGGGATGAAGGCTGTTCTACTCTTGCTTCTGCCCACAGGCTCACTCGGAGCCTTGTGAAACACCTGCACACTGCCTTCCTGCAGCAGCTTCCACTTCTAATTATTCCTCAGTTACACTCAAATTAATTTCTTCTTCTTCATACTCTGAAGTTCTGTCACCAGCCTGTCTCTTGTAACCGCAGCCACATCTTCCTTCAGAGCTCTTGGGTTGCTCATTGCTTCCCATGCTTGGACCTGCAGTCACTTCACGCTGACGTTGCAGCACTTAACTGTGAGCGTTAATTGATGGAGCACAATTAAAGTGAGCGTTCAGCCCCAGCCAGAGTTTTGCTATTGTGCCAGACAAAGGAATTAAGGGAACTGCTGGCTCCTATCACCTTACACGCAGGTAGTGCCTGAGCCCTGGGAGAATTATGGGTGAATTATTGATGGGGGGCACCAGCCTGGCTTCAGTGGGACTTGGCATCAGGACTCCGATATGAGATACTATGAAGTAATTCAGGACAGAACAGCCCTTTTTAATAAATTACCCATGAAAATCTCTTTGGCCAATGAAAGGTTAAATAGTGGTGCTAAGTGAGTGGCTTTGTCTCCCTTCCTTCCTCCTCCTTCCCTCACTGCAAGTTTAATAAGCCAAAATCCAAACCATCTAGGCCTGGAGCTTTCTAAGATTTAAGACTTTAAAATGTGAAGCACCTCATTATATCTGTCCATTTCCAATAAAAAGGGAAGATAGCGGGTGTCACATCAATGCCTTATCGGTGGTATTTGTTTGACTTCTCTTTCCAAAGTGCACTGCTCGCTTTTTTTTTGGTGATGGAATCAAACACTTCTGAACTGTACAGTAGAAGAAGATGTATCAGTTTTCACGTAAAGACTTTAGAAAGGAGACCAGTCTGTGTTTCGCTCTGTAGAAATAAAGAACTATTGTACAGTATAGCACATAACACTTGCAACATGGCCAATTGACTTCCTTCCTATTAATCAACTACTCTGTTTACCTTCTTATACAAACCATTTCAAAACCATTAAAACTAAGAGGATTAGCATCACATTTCTGGCAAAATGCACCTTAATTTCAGCAAATGCTACTTTCACTCTTTGAGGAGATTAAAAAAACCTTGAAAGAAATGGATTCTTTATTGTGGCAAATTCACTGAAACAGGTATAAATTATGTCTCCCATTAAAAACCGAGGAGAGAAAGGGAGGAGGAAGAATACAATTCCCTCAGTCCAGTGAGAGAGGATTGTGAAAAGATTAAATTACCAACAAGGAAAAAAATTCAAAGTGATCCTGAAATGTGAGTTAAATCCTGACAATGTGAATTAATTGTTCTGTCTTGGCCATGTACAAATAATTCCTGCTTTTGTAGCTTTAATTTAGGAAACAGTCAGAAATGTTTAACTTGGCTCATAGATAGCACAACACAAGTTCAAGACCCAAAGCTCCCCTTCCATATGTCCTGGGAATTTGTCTGGCAAAGAAGTCCTCATATATTTTATTCTAAATCCTTCATTTGGCTTTTAGTCTTGATTTCAAAAGGTTTGAAATGTAAAGTAAATGAAAACAAAAAGCGTTCCTAATAAATGCATGTAACACTGCGTGACATCAGTTTAAATGTTTGTCTCATGCCACTTCAGCCAAGCATCGTGCTTGGTCATCGTCTTATTTCAAAAGCATATGAGCATCCCATTGAATGGGAACACATGGTAAAGTCTTTATCTGGACAACCAGTAAGTGAATAGTACCTTTTTTCCCCCAGTTTTCATTACACAGTTTGAGCAGGGCAGGGAGTAACAGGCACTGTTTGGCCTTCTTCATCCTGTCCCAGAAAAAATTGATGTTGGTGGAGTGAAGGAAAGAATTCACAGAAAAGATCTTCTTCATTAACAAAAGGCATTAATAAGAATCATAAAAACAACACATTTTCAGGAGGGGAACTACCCAGTTATCCATGCAGTGCAGCCCAGGTAGGTAATACATGAGCATGGACATGTGATGGCTGGTTTGGGATGATGCATTTCAAGGTGCATAATTTTTCAGACAGGCGTTGCAGATCGGTCTCTGGGGTCTGATGGTGATGGCCCTGACAAGATAAATGAGCCTTTATAACTCTTGTAATATCATATAGCTGGCATCAGGAAATTAAGATAAAACTTTTTCGCTGGCATTGTATTGTTATAAATCTAAATGACAAAATTCTTCATTTCTGGATAAGAGAAGAGGTAGTCCTCGGCCTTTCTGCTGAACAAAGGATGCAGACTCACCAAATGATAGCTTGGAGGAGCCATCCTGTTGCTTCTGTAGCTCAAGGCAACAGGTTTTAAAAATGAACTGCTTATCTTCTGTAGCTAAAAAATCAACCTCTTGTGCTTGTTGTTCAAAGAGAAAATTCCTACGCTGGAACGTCTTCAAGAAAAGGTCTTGAAAAATAAATATTCTACCTATGTAGAAAAAGCTTCTGATGAGAAATAGTTTGGGTTATTATCACAAAGCTTCCTGATCAGCAGTGCACAAAACACTTCTGCAGAATGTGTGGGAATATCTTTTTCACACCAAGCAGGCTGCTTCTCATCACCAGGTTGTAACAAAATGCTCTCCAATATTGTTTTTCCATTTCAATTATACTTACAGAAATTATAGAAATACAACTAAGAAAAATACTTTTGCACTCAGGAGGATGACAGCAATAAAACCAGACCACTGTCATGATGCAAGTAGTAGTCCAGGCCCTATTCCATTCTTCCAGTCTGTCCTGCATAAGCATTAGGCATAACAACCCTGAGGATGTTAAAAGCAACATCTTTTCCAAGCACCATCATTTCCAAGTCCTAAATTTCTTGCTACACCTTTTGGAACTGTGATCTCAGAGCTGTAGCTTCTCCTTTTAGCAGAACCAATAAGAAGAAGGTGGGAATTCCAGATTCATCTGTCACATGGATCCTTTCACAAATGTAAATCTGAGTATCTCTACTGGATAAGCTCCAGTAGCCCAGCACTGGGCTGTGTGTGATGGCCCTTCCATGGATAACATTGCCCAAACTGGCAGCTTCACCTCGTTGTGCTGAATGCAGCCTGGCAGCTGCATGGAGCCATGCGAGCAGCCCCTAGCGCGTGTGTGAGCAGCTACAGCAGGGATGCTTTCAGCTCCACGGGGCATCTTGCATTGCAAAGCGTTTTGCTGCAAGCTGGCTGGGAAGAAGAGGATAAAGAACCCGGCTTAAACCCTTGTTTTTGTCAAAAGAGTTAAAGGCCATTAAGATCGGTCTTTTAAAGCTGGCTGAGAGAGAGGCATAATAGATTCAGCAAGATATACTGTATATTAAAAGGTTCCTGATTTTTTCAAAATGATAACCTGCTGAAGGAAATGATGTCCTCTGCCACAGTACCTGCTTGTCTAATTGCAAACCATGCAACCTTATCCCCCCAGAGATTCAGAGATAAAAAACTCCGCTGTCATCACCTCCACCCTCCCTGGCTCCGCGCTCCCTGTACAGCAGGTAAGACAAGAAACAGGGGCTGGCAGATTTAAATAGATAGGGTTCATTTGAGAAACCGGACAATTACAAACACCAGCACGGACACGCGTGCAGCAGGAATGTAACAAGTTAGTGACAGGAGGCTTTTCAACTGAATACCAGTAAAATAAATAACAGATGTTGCTTTGAAGGAACATGGTTGCCCTGAGTACTTCAATTCAGGCAGCCGATGAAAGTGCCCATCTGGACAGAGTTTTAAGTTATTTGTGAAAAAAAAAAGAAAGAAACAAGGAGAAAATTCAATGTTTGCCTGGATAACAGTGCTTATAACAGGCTGAGGGCTGCCTTTGCTAGCAACAAGTGCTGCAGGTCACAGTCCTTGTAGCACAGCTGCCTGTAGCTAGATTGCAAAACCCATTCTGAAATCCTGAGAGAGAGAAAATTCCCCATTGCTTCTGTCATCTCTTACCTGCTTAATCCAGCTTGTGTTGATGGTGATGCCACAGCCCAGGCAGTATTCAGGGGAGGCTGCTGCAGCTTCAGGCTTGAGCAATAGACTTCAACCCTTTTCTATTTCTGAACTCATTCAGATTTTGCAATGGAGAATCAGCCTTATGGAGAAAAACCCAAAGCATGGGCTTACTCCCCGTGTCTGCAGACCATAAAACATGAAGTAGCAGATCACAAACCACTCCAAGCTTCATGAACTCAGTGCCGAGAGCATCGTTGTACAAAGCACACACAGTCTCTGCATGTCTTGGGATGGGCAATGCAGGACACTGTCACAGAAGCATAGAATCACAGAATATCCTGGGTTGGAAGGAACCCACAGGGATCACTGAGTCCAACCAAGTTTGGGACAACCAAAACTCCAAACTCTATGTCTGACAGTGTTGTCCAAATGTTTCTTGAACTCCAGCAGCTTGAGGCCATGGCCACTGCCCTGAGGAGCCTGTTGCATGCCCACCGTCCTCTGGTGAAGAACCTTTTTGTAACTCCCACCTGACCCTCCCCTGATGCAGCTCCATGCCATTCCCATGGGTCCTGTCACTGTCAGCAGAGAGAAGAGATTCCTCTGCCCTCCTCCTGCTCCCAGAGCCCTAATCTGCACTCTCCTCCCATCCCTTTGCAGGCCCTGGGCAGAGAAGAAAGATGGTGGATGAGTGACCCCAGTTCATGTATCTTGTTGAATTTGTCCCCCACATGTATCTGAGGAGCCCTGTGTGGGGCTATGTGCCCATCCTGTGGGGCTGTATCTCAGCATGCCCATTCGGAGCACACAGCTGATGTCTCACTCCATGGAACATGTGCTGCCCAGCAGCACTCTGTGAAGATGTACAATGTACATCCGCAGAGAACTTCTCGCCTGTCTGTGTTATAAATGTGCCTATATCCATACGACTTGTTCCTGAGCTTGGCACTGTTATTGAACACATCATTTTGTTTTGTTACTGCCTTGCAGAGCTAGGGTGACTTTGTATAAATATTTTCCCTCAGGTTTTCCAGTTCTGAAAGGCAGCAGCAGGAAGTAGAGACAAATTGGGAAGGCACTCCAAGGCAGCAGCCTGAAGCTGCCTGCTGGAAGAACCATGGTCACCGCAAAACAGGACAGCCTTGTGATGCTGATAATGCCTCTGATGAGCTTCCAAGATTGTTGTTTCACTCCATCAGTCTAGAACTTGGGGTCCATTCCCTGCCTCTCTATCACTCCACTTGTGTAGGAAATTTTCTGAGGAAACTCATGTCTGCTCATCAATAAAAAAAAAATCTAGGAAGGAACACTAGTATTTGAATCATGGGATCATAAAATAGAATCATAGAGTGGTTGGGTTGGAAGGGACCTTAAAGCCCATCCAGTCCCAACCCATGGGCTGGGTGCCCCCCACAAGCTCATGCTGCCCAGGGCCCATCTGTGGCCTTGGGCACCTCCAGGGATGGGGCACATACAGCTCTCTGGGCAGCCTATGCCAAGGCCTCACCTCCAAGTAAAGAATTTCCTCCTAACGTCTAATGTAAATCTCCCCTCTTTTAGTTTAAGACTGTTCCTCCTTGTCCTGTCACCATCTGCCCCCGTAAAAAGTCAGTCCCCCTCCTGCTCATGAGCTCCCTTTAAGTACTGGAAGGCCACCATGAGGTCTCCCCAGATCCTTCTCTTCTCCAGGCTGAAGAACCCCAGATCCCTCAGTCTCTCTTTGCAGGAGAGGTTCTCCAGCTCTCTGATCATCTTCGTGGCCTCCTCTGGCCCCGCTCCAACAGCCCCACGTCCTTCTTGTGCTGGGGGCCCCAGGCCTGGATGCAGCGCTCCAAATGGGGCCTCACGAGGACAGAGCAAAGGGGACACTCCCTGCCCTGCCCTGCTGTCCCGCCTCTGCTATGCAGCCCAGGATACTGTTGGCCTTTCAGGTTGCTTGGACATCTGCAGTACCCATCTCTGCTGCACCTCTTTGCTCTGTGCGGAAGGGAATGGCTCCTTTCAAGCTCACCTCTGCTGCAGGGCCTGGTTGGCAGTGCTGGGCTCTGCATCCTCTCCCTCTTGGCCCTGGATGTGTTCCCCAGACTGCAGGGCCTTTTTCCATTTGGCCGCTGCTGCCAGAGGAAGCATGAAGGAGGTGTAATAGGGGGTGATGATCTAGCTGTCTACTGCAGGAGTGCATTAATTGGACAAATTTTTATGGCTCTGGAAGTCTAAATGACTTTTCTGCCTCTAGGCTTTCTGCACAGGATTGTATATTCAGGTGAATGAAATATATGAGTTCGGCTGTGGGAGCATTTAGCAAAACTAAAATCTTTAGTTAAATTTGCCACCCCTGACCTCTACACACATTTATTTGGTCTCATTTTAGAAAATTATCCTTTTGCAGGGCCTAGCATTAGGTTAGGACAAAGGAGGTAGGTAAAACTGGGTGAGGGAAAATCACCAAATCTCCTTTCTTCCTCTGCTTCTCTGTGCTGGCAAACACTTTTCTAGAGTGAGGAGCATGGCCAGGGGCTTGGCAGGGTAGGGAAATGCACTTGGCTAGGTGGTGCCAGGAAATGCAGCAAGCATCAGCTGTGCAGATGTAGAGAGCTGAACCTTTCCTCCATTTGCACTGATGCAAGCAGCAAGCAGAAGGCTGACAGGGTCATATGTGACCTTGCACAAGTTGCTTCTCTCCTTTTTCCTAACTTTTCTCTGCTTTTTTCTTTTTAGATGAAATAGTCTGGCACAGGTGTTCTCTGTAGCCCTGTGTCCCTGATTCCAGGCTTGCAAACACTGATTCACTGTTTGTGGATATTTCTTCTTTTGATTTGCATGGGGAAAAACACTCACCATAAAGCTTCATTCATAAAGCTTTAGCAGCTCATCTCAGCTTTTTTAGTGTCCTGAATATTAGACAGCAACTCATAGGTCCTGCTGTGCCAGAAAAAAAATGCATCCGGTCTGACCCATTTGCTAGTGATCAGTAAATGCAGACAGCTTCTCCAGGTGCTGCCCAAGGAGGCCACAGGCCTTGGCTTCCGAGATTGAAGGCTAGGAGGGCAAGCTATGAACATTTGCAAATGTACACCTCCCTCGTTATCCTACAGTCAAGCTGGCTTAGTCTATTTAGTATCATTTGAAAGTTCACTGAGATGAAAATAATGACAAAAAATACTGTGACAAGATAAAGTACAGTGCTATAAAAATTCTCTACAGTGCTATAAAAATTAGATTCTTAGCAGAAAAGAGAATGAAGAGGTAATTTAGTAAAAGTGATGGATGAACCTCTGAAGGTTTGGAATTTCAGTTCAGTGCAGTCGCTTAGTCAAACCTGAAGAGTCTGGGAAATTCAGGACTGTGGTCACCAACCATGATAACCAATCTCCCCTGGCTTTGGCCCATGTGAAAGCCAGTAGCAAGAAGAAGACAAGAAACTAAAGGTGGTTAGAGTCTTTAATCTAGCTAGATTGCCTGGCAGTTGTTAAATCAACTCTTATTTGACCTAAGCTAGTTCTCATGTTCCCTGCAGGATGAGGGCATATATTTCTATTGGGAAAAAAGGAGAAACGTGCTGCAGCATCTGGTAGGGTTCAAGGGAATTCTGTCTTGAAGGTATCTCACACTGTGCAAGTAGCTTATATGGTCAAAAAATACCTTTTTGACTGGTTAGCGGGTAAAAAAAAGTAAATACTTTGGTAGTGGCACAATTGCCTGGCACTGACAGATTCAGTGTTCCTGGTATAGAAGCAATAGAAATAGAAGCAATAGCTTGCATTTCACAAGTGCTGTTGATCCTCAGATGTCAAAGTAGTTTACAAAAAACTATCTTTATTACTGCATTTATGCCTCGAGAAGAGTGAGTCTTCATGAAATGGATGAGCCCTGGTCACCATGGGACTGGCTGTTGCAAACAGGAATAGAATTCAGCTCTACTAAATACAGGATTTCATTTTCATAGGAGAGACTATATGTATTTTGTGGAACAATAGGCCATGTTTCCTACAGGTAACCATATTCTTCCCAGGCACTTTGTAGGAGCAGAAGAGTATCAAGTACAGACTATGGCACTGAATGGGTGCTGTGAAACCCATCCCCACAAGGCTAAATTTTCAATGGTGTCATTGCTTAGAGTGTCTGGGTTGACTTGGGGATTTACTGTACACACCTGGCCACTGAGAGGCTTTGCAGGTTCACAGTGAATGTAAAATATAGCGTTTAGACAACAGTATGCAACAGATCATAAAGCCTGCAGAGCACAACCCAAGCAACAATAGTTTTTAGATAGGACCTTTACAGTTGACTGTGAGCACCCAGAAAACACCTTCTTTTTTCTCTCTTTTTCTGTAAGAAAACATTTTGTGCTCTGTCCAACTAGCTGTGCCTGCAAAACAATACCTGTGTTTCTCACAGTGAGCAGACAGTATCAGAAAACCACAGCTGAAATGAGTTTTACTTAATACATGATCCTTGGTAATTATTCTTAGCTGTAGTGGATTTTACTTTAAGCTTAAGGCAATATTAAATATATTTAACTAGACATGTTTCATATGTTTAATCAATTAGAATGGAAAGAAATAAGGTGGACAAGAGTTTATTTCACGTCAGAAGTTTCTCCACCTGGGGATGTCCCAAGCCGTGTATGATCATATATATTTATGCACATACTGTAAAGTAAAATGGATTTAAGGTTTCTGGCTGTGTGGGAAAGCTTTCCTTCAGGCAGGCCTCTCTTCTTGCTATGGAAGCAAAGCTGCTTCTTGTTGGATTCAGGCTGAGCAAAGGTGGATGCGTTGCCCTGCAAGCTGTCTTCCTCCAAAGGGCACATATGCTCCTCGCACCCTCCCCGTGTTCCCTCAGGAGACAGTTTCTCCTTTTGTCATTTTCCCCTCACACTTTCCTGATCGGATACGTTATTTATGGACTGTGATATACTGTATTTCTGAATTGATTTTGTGTTCAGCTATTGTAAAGCATTTTTGTGGACCAGCACCTCAGGGTGATATATATTTTTTTCTTTCCTGATGTTCTGACTTACTCGTTTCTCTCTGAGTTTCTTACCCTTTGCCTCGTTTTCTTCTTTCTTCCATTGTGGACTGGAGCATTCAGGTATCGTCCTCAGGAAATAAAACCACATTGGAAAATGATAAGAAATCAGATGCACTCGTTTTAATGAGGCAATTGTATTGATTTGCTTATGGCCAGTACCAAAGACTGAGAAAACCTTTTTATTTTGTGTTTTCCCACTTTTCTTTCAACCCACTGCCATGTAGTTTTGTTCCAAAGAAGTGCTAGGAAAATAATAAAAATGAAACTAAGGAAAAATATATGTGGGTGAGCATGCTGGCTGTGTAAAGCCACGCAGATTAAAAGGCCTGTTTGGAAAATGAATCCTAGAGAAGAAGGGGAGAAGATAACAGTGGTTTTGGGGAGAATGACTTAGCTGTGAAAGGAGTTGGGTGGGATATTGGGTGTCTGAGGCAGGCAGTAAGGTGAATGCACAGGCTTCGTTGGCAATCAATGGGAAAGATTGAAATGAAAAAAGTGTAGAAGAGCTGGACTTGAAAAACATGTTCCCATCATGTCAATAATTAAACTAGAGAAGTGTTCAAGGGATGACTATGAACTGATAGGAATCTTTTGGGTTTGGTGGCCTCCCAGAGCCCAACTCAGTCACCCGCTCCCCTGTCAGCAGAATCTGTCCCTTCCATAAATGAGGCAGGTGACAGCAGTTAACATGTTAAAGAGATTGCCTTGATCCATTTCTTGTGGCCAGAACCATGGCTGCCATCGACCTGTTCCTCAAAAGCTGGGAAACACTTATTAAGAGAGCCTATAAGCGAGTGCATAGGGATTTGAGCTGTTGTTGGAATCAGGAAACAAGAATAT
The DNA here is from genome assembly GCA_013396635.1 of Penelope pileata. Classification (NCBI taxonomy): domain Eukaryota; kingdom Metazoa; phylum Chordata; class Aves; order Galliformes; family Cracidae; genus Penelope; species Penelope pileata. Next base: position 43,080 of record WBMW01006104.1, read on the forward strand.
AATTCAGGCAAATGACATTCTGTTTTAGGAATCACGAGCACAGAAGTGACAGGAGGAGAGATTATTTCTACAGTGGTTTCAGTACTAGCTTTAGTTCTTCCTCGCGCCTGTGTTTCCCATTTGAAAGATCATTAAATACGTTCAGACTGTACACTTTGCTCTGCCCAAGAGGTAAAATATCAGGGATTTGCTGTTAATACCTTTAATTAATAAGAAATGGCGATGGTAAGTGCCTCATTCAGCAGCTGGGATGAAGATGGGTAACCGTAATGTCCCTGCCTTGTAGCAAGGGCTTCAGGGAGGTGGCAGCAAGCAGAAGCTGAGATGTGGAAAGCAAAAAAGAAAGGTGCCAATAGCCTTTTAGATGGATTTAGATGGATTATTTGACTGAGAAGCAGAATATACATATACACACAGACCCTCTCTAGAGAGGGCCTAACTAGCATGCCTATATTTCTCTGCTACTTGATCTGCCCTACTCAGAGCTAATTGGGGTGAGAAATATGTATGCATACAAATATATGAACACCTAATTGCAAGCTCACTTGTCCTTCAGGTGCCACGGATCTCTGTTGGCCCCTGTCCTGGCCCAGCCCCCAGGCAGACCGAGCAGGTCCGTGCCACCTCGAGGAGCCCAACTCAGCTCTCCGTGTCTGGGCTGGCTGCCGAAATCCCTTTTTTTGTGGGAGCAATAACGTCACCCGATCCGTGCAGATGATGGAACTGATGTTGTAAAGTCTCTCTGTTCTCGGCCAGTTGAAGATGAAGATTAGTAGTTAATCTGGACAGATAATGTGGATTGTATTACCCTGGTGGCTATATATTACTGTTCCTGAATGGGCAGTTCTATACAGCGCCTGGAGATACACATCGAGTGCAGCTGACAGTTCAGCTTGGGCTAGGTGCGTGCTAAGTGCGGGGAACAGAGGCTGTGCTTTTCATCCCGGGATTTTTATCATTTTACCAGGTCCTATTTATTTTCAAGCATCTGTTCAACCTTTCATGCAAGATGAAAACAATAGCTTCAGCTGCTTTCTACCTGAGTGCCGGAGGAGTTCAAGCTGATATTCACATCAAAGCACTCTGCATATTTATCATTCCTTATTCTGTAATAAGCAGCGGCGTCTGACAGATGCACAAAAGAACCACAGTTTCCACTTGGACCTTACAATGGCAGCAATGACTTCAAACCCATATTAAAGCCTCACTCAGGAAATACTGAGCCTTTTCCTTGCTGAATAATTACAATCTCCTCACAACTTTCCTTGCTGTCAGAGCCACGCTTGGGAGTAAACAAAATGTGCTGGGTGCTGCTGCTGCAGCAGAATTCACTGCTGGTTTTAGTGGGAACAGGAGTGCACCTACACCTCTTCTGAAGCACTTTGTCAAGTGACACGTAGTCAGTTTGCCTCAGAATTTTTCAGACGTGATAAAGATGCATTTGCTTGCAGGCAACTGTAGTCTTATTCTAAGGAATAAGTCACTTTTTCATTTACCAGAAAGCAAATCTTTCTCTGCAGTGAAAGCTTATGTTTAAGAGACAAAAAACATGCCATATATATTTAAAAAAATCTGAATTCAGCTATCGGGGTGTAATTCCTCAGTATTTTGTCTCAGGATTAATTTATGCCTGTGACAGTCCCAGAAGTAAATGTATGTAGCAACTTGACATTATTTAATACATAGAAAAAACTGTTAAAGGAGCATTATCTTGCCAGCAAAGAAAGGAACCTCATCACCCATACAAATATTCAGATTACTTCTTTTTTCTTTGCAATTTTTGAACTTTCGTGTACATTTTTAATTGAATACACTGCTTTATGCTCTGTGAGAGAAACCAAGAGCATTGGCCAGGAGTTCCAAACGTGTTCAGTAACAAGAATATTCAAAGCTTACTGAGAAACTTCCATTCCATTATAGGAGATTTGCATATATATGGAGACTGTATCTGACTTACAGAAAGTAACAGAGTATAGGCTCATACTGATTTTAAAAGACAATTAAAACCACTTCAATTAACATTTGCTAAGTTTTTTTGCTCATTTTAGTGTGTCACAATCACTTCTAAGATTGTCGGATTTAGGCATAGATGTTTCCTTAGGAAACTGAAAAAAAATACTTTGCCAAATGTAAAACAGCCTTAAAAGTGACTGGGAGTCTCTTCACCCCTGTGCAGTTGCTGCTTGCTTTGTGTTGTAGTGTGGATGCATCTGCAAATCAGTAAAATGATACCATCGAGTCTTTAAATTGATCTTTTTAAGGCATCATTTGCATTATGGGCTCACGCCTGGTGAAATTTATCTCAAACAATAGCATATCAGTATTAGCATGCTCAATTATAGATCTTCCAGCAATACAATAGTTAGTATGAGCCCCTAAAGGCTAAAACGGTTCTTTTCCAGAAAGCCGTATATTTTTATGTTTAAATAATCCATAAAGACTGTCCCTGTTGAGAAGTTCAAAAAGACTGTTCTTAATGCTTCATTGCAGGGCTTCAGGCTGTGTTGTACAATGCAAATCCTGGCAGCCCTACAGCAGGGCCCTCTTTCAGTGCTGAGCAGCCTTTTTTGGTCTTGATGTTGACTGCTGGAGTGGGATTCTGATGTCTTTTTCCTTTTCTAATACAGTTTATAGTCTCTTGGTGTAATGTTAGGGCTTAAACTTATAAAAAGTGACCTTGAAATCAAAGGCTAAAATGCAACAGTGGACAGAGCTGGGAGAAGCTGTGTGTATTTCCAGCCATACACCGGGCTGTGAGCACTGGTGAAATGGCTGGAACTCGTGTGATGCTCTGCCCTTTGCTGTGAATAAGGGGGTGATTGTAAAAAACAGTGTTCTGGGTTGGGACAAGCGTGTGAGAAAGAACTTGGCAGTACGTGCACGTAGAAGTTGTCCCACAGAAGTGCTGTGATGCATGTGCTTAAAATTAAGCTTGTGCCGGGTCGGGTCGTGGAGACATGCTCAAGGTCAAGGAACAATTTGTCACCAGGACTCTGACCAGGACCCAAATCTCAGGGTTCCTGATCCCACACCACCCTTCCCCTGGGTGCAGCTGGGAGCAGACATTCACCTGCAGCATTTGGTAAGTTAAAAAAAAAGGCCTTTTTCTGACAGGCTTAAACAGGAACTTAAAAAGCCATCACCTCTTGATAGGTTTTGTTTGTTTGCCTCTGGATGACTTCTCCCTACCTTGCTTGAATTTGCAATTCCAAATTCCATCCCCATATTAAATTATTAAGGAGGTATTTTTGAGATACCTTATCTTGACGTGTATCTCCCATGCCAAAGGACCTCGGGCACTGCTCCTAATTAATTATTTCATAAAGAAAAGAAGCTGGCAAGAGGTATGGGCAGTGACCCTTCCCAAAGTCCTCCTGATGGCACCAGGCTCTGCTGGCTGGAAGGTGACTGCCTGGCTTGGTGTCCCCATGCCCCTGCTCGCTGGGGTGGAGGCAGCACGACCGTCCCCAAGCACCCCCCAGGGCAACAACCACACGTGAAATAAAATGCTCCTTTTCTAACATTAAAAGGCACTGAAACAAAGGGTCTTTTTTTTTTTTTTTTAAACAATATATTCTGAGAGAATGAGAGATTAAGTTTGAGGAGTCACTTCCAATCAGAAAGCCACCATTTAATTACAACACACAGGAAATTACAGAGTGAATGGCCGGGACAGTGATAAGAGACTGACACCAGAGGATGACAGGTACTGAAATCCGACCACTTCATCACAAAGCTACTTATCACAAGAGCCTGTCTGGAAGGCTGACAATCTGATTGTACTGTCAACTCAATTCATAATTAATATATTTATCAAATTAATTACTGAAAAAATCTCACTGGCGCTCACCATAAAACAGTGGCTAAATTCATTGCCTGTTGGCTTCGTTTACTGCTAATAACTGTGCTGTCAGTTTAATGAGGGCAGTGAGTGGGCCCTGTTTTAGCTGCATGACAGACAAATTGCCCTCTTATATAGAATGATACAGAGAATTTAAGAGAAGAAAAGAAATATGTCATTGTTTGGTGACAGCCACAATCGGAGCCTTGTCTCGGAAACTTAGCATCAGCTCTAACGTACATGAAAGGGAGGTTGGGAATTCCTTTGTCAGCTAAATAAATACTTTATGAAATCCTGACTGATCCCTTCGTCTGCACTGACCTCGCGGCACCGCATGGAGCTTTCAATAATTCTGTGTTTGTTCCGAGGCCCCGACAGGAGCTCGCTGCTTGGCGTGCCCTGTGCTGGTGCTAACACAGCCCCAAGGCCGGGCAGGGACCAGCAGTGGGACACAGCACACGGGAGGAGGGCAGGGATGGCAAGGCTTGATTACCACACTCAATTAACTGCGTGTAAGCTGCCAGAGGTGCTGTGTTGCTGTGTCTGCGTTGCACGGTGTTGTGCAGGGTGAGTGGCTAAAATCTGCTCCATCCCATTGCCAGGAGGGACAGGGATAGTGAGAGTGGCCACTGCCTCTGAGAAAGGGATGCTGCACTGGCACAGCTGCCCAGGGAGTGGTGGAGTCACCTGGAGTCCCTGGAGGTGCTCGAGAACCATGGGGATGTGGCACTGAGGGACATGGCTCCATGGTGCAATGGGCTGGGGTTGGGCTTGGTGATCTGAGAGGGCTTTTCCAGCCATAGTGATTCCATGATTCTGTGCTTCCCCATGCATGCAGCATCTGGACTAAGTAGCACTCAGTAGTGATCTGCAAGATGTCCAGCTGTTGGATTACTGGTTTTAATGGGATTTCACGCACGTCATTTCAACTCATTGAGTTCAGCCCTCTGAGAAGCCCACAGAAGCTGTGCTGCCATGGGACGAATCCAAGAAATGAATATTTAAATGGAAAAATCACAAGGAAGTTGTTATTTTATTCTTGTCCCCTCTAATGACTAATAAGCCAGGCTGTCAATTCTGCAAGGTGAGAAAACATGGCTTAATTTGGGCCGATCCCCTCTATGGGCTGAGGAAAGGAGTCAGCACGGACCGTGCACGTTTAGCACTGAAGCCAAAATCCCACACTGCAAACCTCACCCTGAAAAGCACTTTTGCGGAATTAATGTCTTAATAAAAATTTTTAAATCAGATTACATAAATAGCACTAAGTTAAAGCCCAAACAATTTGCCCAGTGTTTGAACAGGTTTTAAAAAGCCAATTCTTCTTGTTTAATGAAGGAGATGGAACAAAATATGGACAAGCAGCGAGGCACCGTGATTCCACTTCACAAAGGTTAAGTGATAAAATTAATGCTGTGAAAAATCGCCACAGCAAGCGTACACATTAAAATCCAATATGTGTTATAAAGACTATAAACACCTGTGATCACTGGGGAAAAAGTTTGAGGGAGAAGGAAATCCTTGCAGGTTACTAATGATGCTATATTCTAACCTTTATTGCTTGCTCATGCCAGAAGTATTAAAATTCCTAAATCTAAAGAGAAGAGGACTGAGGGTAATTTCATAGCGGATGGGTTTCAGCCTCTTCCCTGGCAATGTCCTGGTTATGAGCAGTTAGTTCAGCCAAATAGCAACAAAACCATGAAAATAGGGAACCACTGAGGCGATGAGCACCCAGCGAGGATGCTGCTGCAGACACACAGCCAGCAACATCGCCAGGATCAGGTCACCCCTGCACAGCTTTGGGACAAAGATTGCAGCACAAGATTCAGGCTCGTTTTTCCTTTCATCTCGGTCATCCCCAGATCGCAGACTGAGATTGCAGCCGCTGGCTGCGGCTGGCTCCCAGCTCGCCTTCGCCGTGCTTCAATGCTCCCCCTTGTCCACAGTCTGCTCAGCACAGGGAGCTTTGCACCAGCAGAAGGCAGTTGGGCAGCTGCTGGCATTGCCTGAGGATGGCTGGGGACTGGGCAGCGTCTGCATCCCCTGCATGGCCACCTCTGGGACTGTTATAAAATGAAAGCTGCTCTCTTCCCCAGCCTCAGAGCTGATGCGGTGTGTCTGGCTTCAGTTAGTGTCTGCAAAGCGTTAGGAAGCGCTGGCTGATCTGCAGGAACGGGCGCTTTCATTTTAGCACCTTATTTATCCGAGTGCCTAGCCCCCGTCTGAATGAATAAAGATAAAAGTGCAATCGTATCAGTATCGGGCAACGCTTGAGAAATAAAAGGAAAGGCTCAGCTTACACCATCCATCCCTCAGGGATGAGAGTATGTCTGCAGTGAGTGAGCTCAGCTAGAAACGCTGTCCACAAATAATAAAAATGATCAACTCCTTCGAATTATCTTATCCAGTCATCTTCTGGGAAACATTTGGATCAGATATACCTCACCTGAGTTATTTTATTTGGCAAAAAAAGCACTTTAGGCAAGATTTTCTGGAGGCAAATAGGAAATGAGAGTTGGAAAACATTAATTAAATGTGAATACAACAGCTTAATGGGTTTTATCTTCAGATGAACTGGAGATGACTCTTTGCCATTCACTTCTTCAAACTGCAAGCAGAGATAAATGAAATGCAGCAAGAAAAGGCAGCCAGGGAAAAGACGGAAGATTTGGTAGGTTGACAAGACCAAAGTAATTTCATTTGTATTCAGGATGGATCAGTTCACAAATTTTACATATCGCTGCCAAATGTCTGCATATGAAAGTAAAAGAAAGCTTGATTCAATCAATAGCCACTTTCAAAAATAAAACTGTGCTGTTGGAATGCCCTTCTACAAATAACCTTTTTCTAGAGCTTTGTGGAGTCCTCTCTCCATATGTGAGGTTTCCTCATGTTCCATTGAAAAGGAAAGTTTTGGTTTTACACTCAAGTTATCTTGAAATAGTTTATCCTGAAAATTGCCAGGTGTGTCCAGAAGGCAAAGAGGCTTTTTTTTCAGAAAAGTTTCAAGAGGATAAAATCAAGGGTCCTGCAGCTGAAATGTAATTTTGTCTAATCGATTTTGTGTGTGGTTGTTGTGGTTGTTGTTGTTTTGTTTGTTGTTTTTTCATGTTGCACTTCCCAGTACTCACAGAAAATATTTCCACTCTCTGTGAGTAAAAGGTCAGGCTGATGGAGAAGAGACCAATAGTAATTATTTTAGCTGCAATGTGATTTTAAAATGGAAATAATCATTTTTAACTCTGTGTATGTGTATACAGATGTTCACACTTACTAGTTCTCTGTGTAGATTTAATTACTTTGTTTTCCTTTTTCTTCTGCTCAGCATCAAGTGATCCTTGTATGTGTGGAGCACTCTGTCTCTATAGTGCATTGCTATTTCTGTCTAGAATTAAGCCTGCATGTCCTGTAAGGCCCAATGACGTTCTTAACATTTGGCTTTTTGCTCTCTAAATTGGACGGGGCTGAGAAGTAGCATGGATGGTTTGGTTTGGCTTGGTGTAGCATTTTTGTTTGTTTTGTTGTTGTTGTTTAATGAATGGAAAGTAATCTAGGAGTTTGCTTGCAGGTTACTTGAAATGTGCATGGATTTGAACCAATTATTGTCAGCAGTTTTGCATGACTGTCACTAAAGGAAGAAGCTTTTCAGTAATGCCCACTTTTAAACTGCCAGTTGTGTCTTCCACCTTTAAGCTGAATTTGTTGAACAAAGCCACAGCCCATTCTCACACAACCTTGCATCCCCCTCGCAAGGCACAGCCCCATCTCCCCCAGTGCTGCAAGAAGTGCAGTTGGGGAGAGTTATCTATAGATGGCAATCTTCTTCTTAGCAGAGAGCTAGGTGAAACCCATCAGCTGCTCTTCCAGGAGAAAAATAAAGCACTTTTATGTATATATATACACAAGTACAGAAAAGCAGTCTTCTTCCCTGGGATTGTATAGGATACATTGCAACAGGGTTCAGGCTTGAATTCAGTCCAGAAGTGCTGTTTTACAATTAGGTTATTTTGTGTAAAAATAGGAAATTATTAATGTCTGCTCAACTGCCCGGCTGTGATACCGTGTGAAAGGCTGCCCTGAGTTCTGTGCTAGCTGTGTGGGCAAAGCATCAGCACTTCCATAGTGTGGCCATGTGCATTGCAGCAGAATATTGTGCCTCATGCCTCACACTTTTTAAAATATTGCATCTTTCATGCTGTTTTTGCTTGATATCTATATTCCTTATGTTCCTGCTAGACAAAAAAGAAGCGGTACTGTTTCTCTGGAAGGCGTGATGGAGAATTAAACAGTGCTCTGGTATTCACTCCACTTCCCCTCAGGTTAAACCAATTTAACAGAAAATGGAGGAAAGGACACAGAAGGAGCCTCCAAGGAGGGGATGTTTTGCACCTCTCTGTGTAGGATGAGGGAGCGAGAACCATGGGATGGATGGATGGATGACCATAGGATGTTCATGACATGGGAGCTGGACTAGGTGACCTTTAAAGGTCCCTTCCAACTCAAACAGTTCTATGACAATTATCCTACTCTGTCTCCATCTGCTCTAGAAAAGAGCCTGAATGTAGGAACCTGTCTACATTGAGACAACAAGCAGTTGTTGGCAATCACTGGGGACTCAGTGGGGAAAAATGGTTGGTCTGTAACCAAGGCACCTGTCCTCGGGTGGATCTCCAAAGAGAGGCACTGAGCCAGCTGCTGCACAAGGGCTCACGCTCAAGGACTGCTTTTTATTGAGGAATTAATTTTACATCGAAGAGTAGGCTTTGGTGTTAATATGCTTAATAGACACGTCATATACACCTCAAAGAGATTTTGATATGTATTTGAGATTGTTATGGCCTTCATTTAGCTCTGGCCTCGCGCTAGCACAGATAGATATCAAATAACCACCACTGACAATGGCACTGTGTTATTGCTGGAAGTGCCCTTCAATGAAGCCCCCTTCAGCTGGGAGTCTGGGGATACAAAATATTGATACTGTCAGTTACCCAGGAGCTGGGTAATTAAATACACAAAATACCTGGGCAGATATGAAGTTCTCACACAACTGCAAGACATTAAAGCTGGCAGAGGCAACGTTGTCGAGGTACAAACAACACCTTTGCTCTGGCAGTGCATGGCAGTTTTGACTCAACACACACGGAGATGCTTTGCTGTCTGTTTTGAAACAAGTCCCAGAGAAACCCGTTTATTTTGGATTCACAAGCTAACACTTTCAGGACCCGCTTCTGATAACTTGCAAAATCTAAAACTCCTTATTAAATGCCAGATAATTTGAGTGCCCTAAGGGCAGGATGGGTGGCTGGGATGTGTGAGCTCAAGTCCAGTTTCTTGTAATTAATGAGATCTGAATAAGCAGAACCAATCCAGTCTGAGCGCGAATAAAATTACTGCACCTAGCAAAGTTCAAATAAGAAATATGTGAACTTTAAAGTAGTTGAACACAAATCAAGATGTTGAGTTTTTGTAAAAACCTTTATAAGCTCTGAAATCTGGAGCTCAATACATCTCTTTTTCCCAAAGGCTAGCAACGTAAGATTTAGAGAATACCATATTTCTGGGGCCCCAGTTCTGAAAGGTTTTTGAAATGCTTAATTTTAGGGACATAAATAGTTCTGTCTCCTTTCAGCAGACATTTAAGCACAAATTCTTACCCCTTTGTATTTGGTCAGATGTAAGAACGTGTCTCAGCTTAACTCTAAGAAGAAAAATTCTGTTTCATCCAAATCTAGACTTACTCTGGTTAAAAAAACCATTTTAGAGAATTTGAGTATTTGGGCGTCACAACCAAGTCAGTGGTTTTTTAGTTTTTTGGAAATCTATGGTAGAAACTTTTGTGTATTTTGTACAGTGGTGTCAGAGGAATCTCACAACAGTTGTGATATTGCATTCTCCAAAATGCCAAGCAAATATTCCTGGGCTCTGCTGTCACAGTCTAGGAAACGACCCAAACTCCTCTCATTTCTACAATGGAGAAGTCACATGCAAGTGGTTTTATTTTATACATGTTGGTCAAGGGAAATTTCACCTCTTGCAGATTTTTATTTTTCTTCTTGGTACTTAAGCACTGCCATGAAGTAGAATTTACAGCTCGGAGAAAATTATGGACTAGAATAGGGAATTTAAAAGAGATTTTCTTTAAGTAGCAGTGAAATTCATGTGTTGGTGGAAAGCAGAAATATTGGTTGAGCCTTTGCTCAGGGAAAATCCAAAAGTAACACAAATGCATCTTTTAAGCAGTCAAATTTTCTCTGAAAAGCAGGTTCTCAGGAGACTATGGTCAACTTCAAGGGTGCCTTTATCAGACATTCCAGGGGAAAAAACAGGAAGAAGAGCTGAGCTCTGCAGGTAACACAATAGGGGTCTGCAGCAGTCACAGGAGTATCGGTTACGACAAACCAAGCTGTGCAACAAGGAGATTAAGATGTGGATTACCGACCACTTACTATGTGTCATAAAGAAAAGAATAGTTTCAGATGCCAGTTTGACTTAATCTGGTACCGGCGTTCTTTCCTTGAAAGGATTAATGGGCACGAGTTTTTTTTCTACATAGGCATTTTTAAAGGGTTTGTCATAATAAAGATTGAGAGGAGCAACAAGTAATGACAGAAACTTCAGCATGAACTATTAAAGGATTTGATAACAAATTAGCCGTTTCTGAGTCAAACCAAATGACCATCAGCTGCGTGCCTTGCTTAATTAAGGAAACATTGTATTCCGATGGAAATTAGCTGTGGTGGTGATATGGGGCCTTGAATCAATTTCTGTAAACGTGAATACAGCTCAGAATGCACATTGCTTTTAAGTGTGGGTGTAAGAGAGTGTTTCCTCTTTAGCATGGGTTGGTGATGCCATCACGTTTTTCAGGCATTCCTCTCTGTTCTTCCAACCTCTCCCTGTGACACAATCTTTGTGCAGATAAATGAAAGAACTGAACCCACCCACTGCTCCCGTTCTCCTCCTGGTGTGTGTTTTTATGGTTTGCATGCGTGGTATAATTGCCAGGAAAGGTTTCACTACGCAAAAATTACAGTGCAAAAGCTGATGTTCGCTAAGATGAAGGAAACGGTCCTGGGAAAATAAGAACTGCCAAAGAGTAAACGCTCCAGATGACATTTTCCAGCAGAGACAAAAAGCACAAAGGCTCTTCACACAGGCAGAGGCACAGGACACCAGCTGCAAAGAACATCCCTCCTAACACAATTTCCATCAGTTTTTGAAGAAGAACATTCACAAGTGGAGAGGGAAAATAAGAGGGAAAGGGAAGAGACAAGAGTCTTACAAGTACACATCCCAAATTTCAGACGTGGCTCCGAGCAGTTTGCTGCACAGCTAACAGCGAGGGAGGCACCTCCGGAACCAGAGCACCAGGTGCAGCAGGACAGCCACCCACCTGTTGGAAAACGTCCCATTCCCGTGGTTCTTCCTTCTTTAAATCTGCAGTTATTTCCTCTTAACAGATGAAAGATGGCATTTCTCCCTAAATTGAACTTTTTCTAGTCCATTCAATACTGCTCTTCAATTTACGTCAATGTGAGTTAGCTTATCATTCCACATTTGTCTGAACATGAAAAGCATTTTTGTTTGACTTTCTTGTGAAGTGAAACTGATCAGTACATTTACTTATAAATTCATTTCTGAATTTAGTCAATTTAACAATGCAAGGCACTGCAACAAAAGAAAACCACCTTCATTTAAATACAACCCAGGAAGTGAACATCAAAGAAAACTCTCAGAGAAATCTTCCTGTATTTTTATCTGCAATACAACGGTTTCATACAGTCCAGGAATTTTGGGTTCACACTCACCTATCTCCCTCAGCTGTGTATTTGGGACTCCTGTTCGTCCACTGCAATTCATTCACTCATGAATTTCAGGGCAGGTCACTGTCTCTGGCTACAGCCACTGGTTTTCCTCTTTTTTTTTTCTCCAGTGATGGAAAATTGGGGCAAGGCAGTGACAGCATTCCCACTGTAAGTTCATATCTAGGCTTTCCCGGTTTCAGTCTATGGAAATCAGAAAAGCAAGAACATGTTTACCAAGTATCTCAACAAAGAAAACCTTGGTTTGAAGAAATTGCCAGACCTCAGATGCTTATTGCTGGCCAGAAAGATCCATTTGTAGTGGCGGGGTTGCAGGTGAAGCCACATGTGACCATCCTGGGTCTGCCAGGATCAATGGAAAGAGAATCAACAACTTCCACTGTCTTTTGTTTAGTCACCAGATATGGTGAGAAGAGTGCTAGGCTTTCCCGTTGCAGTCCCAGAGATACTTCCTTCCAGTCTGCTTTCCATTATTTCCTTTGTAATTGAAAATTATTTTCTATCAGAAAAACAGAAGCATGACAATTTATATGAGGCTTGAGGCATCAAAAATCTTTCGTCATTTTCCATAATGCATAGATATTTCTCTTTTCAGATCTTTGCTGCACTTTGGGTCTGCCTGTTGGAAGACTGTTAAATATTGCTTAATTTTTTAAAAATGAAGAAGAGATGGGCTCCATTTTGTTCTGAACATCAGAAATATTCTCAACATGAAGGCAAGTCACAGGAATACTCTCCTGCAAAGCAGATTTTATCAGTGGGCATTCGTGGCTCAGTTAAGGAGCTTAGTGTCCTCCCAGAAACCAAATTCTTATAAACATGCTCAGCCATAAACACAGGAAGATTTCCATTGCCTGAAATTCCATCCATAAAAAAGGATAACTCTTATCTGTAATTCGCTTACTTGAGCAGAGTGCGTTCTCCACGCTCACATTTCACCATTTAAAATGTCTTTCTCCAGAATTTAAGACATTTCAGGGCAAATCCTTAGCAACAGTGAGCTCAGTGGGGCTCTGCCATTTTCCACCGTCTAAAGATCATGCTTAGTAACTACGTAGTGATGCTAACAGGCACTGGAATAAGTATATTCTCCATCCTGAAAGCACGGGGAACAGTTACACATTCATATTTAAACATGTGTGGTCTTTAGGATTAAAGTTTGCATTTCTTCCACAGCATAAATACTTTTTAAAATCACTTCCCAAGGAGTCATCTGATTTTTAGTAAAAGGTACAAGGGGTTGACTTTCTTCAATTATAGCTGGAGTCCCTTAAAATTAACAAGTCAAAACTGCTTTTATTATAGCAGTGGTTACCGTGATACCAAATTTTAGGAGCAAAGGCATTTTAACATCTGTGTCGAGACAACTTTTGTGCATCTGTGCAGCTTTTTATCAGCAGTAGTCTGTACATCCCATCCATATACATCTACATGTGCACAATGTCAGAGCTCACCTACCCTTGTCCACATATATGGAGAAACTAATGGAAAGGGCCACGCAACGTTTAGAGAGCATCAGTGAAGTGATGTCTGTATGTCCATTCCCATCGCCATTACAATGCCTGATGGGCTGCCCCTGAGTTTACCCCTGAGCACATACAGAGCACATGGAGCAGCTACAGCTGACCCCAGGAGATGGGAATTTCTAAAGCTCGGATCAAGGTCGCAGGTTGGGAGCTCCACCACTCATAGCTGTGTCACTGTACGATTTGTAGATAACGCAAATAAATGCTGGATTTTTTTCTCATATCAGCTACGCAGGTGGTTGGATTCTCACCAGACCATTTATGATCAAAATTAAAGCCTCCTATTTGGTCAGTTCATAAATATGCTCCAGCACACTCCACGGTGACCTTTAGAAATGCCAATGTTAACTGGAGCACTCAGGGACATCTGAAGGATATTTGTTTTCACGGGTCAACTCGCAAAAGAGCCTGCCTTCATTTTTAGCAGTTTCCCCAATATACACATGCAAACCAGCCCAGATCTCATCACATGTAATTTAAAATGTACAGTTTTGTGCTTCCATGCTAAAGTGAACAAGCAAAACAACAAGCTCCTGTTCAGAGCTGATTCAGAGAGCGGCTCTGCAGTGTCTCGCTGGCTGGTCTCTAACAAACCCTTCATTCATCGCGGTTCCATGCAGCTGAGCTGTTTCTACCTGAGCCAGCGTTACAGACCTTTAATCAAACAAATGTACAAGGAAGCTCAACTACTTAACTGCTGTGCTTGTTCTGCGGACTGAGATAGCCAAATACAACAGAAAGAATTTTACCCCACTCGAGACGAGTACATTTCCTTGCTGTTGTTCCTAACAAAGGGCAGCAGGTACAAATGGCCCACTATCTGTGTCACTGAGAAGTGGAGAGCAATTTGTTTCTATTAAACAGGATGCTTCTATTTTTTATTTTGTTGGCTTAGCCTCTCTGCAGCCTGTGCCAATCATGGTCTTTAATCTGAACTGCCCTTGACCGTTTCTGCTGTGCCACAGAAGAATTCTCTCTTTTTTAACCCCCCCTTCTTCTTGTACAGGTAATTGTGAGAAAGCAAGTGAAAGCCCTGGGGTATTGGATTCAAAACACAATCCTGCCATTCTCAGAAGCGTACAAAGAATAAACTTGAATGCGACATTGAGTCCTCCCAGACTGCACCTGCTGGTGAGCTCCCAGTTCATGGTGGGGTCACCGCAGGCCCCTTTGCTCTGGTGGCAGGAGAGCTCCTATGTTTTCAGTTCACAGTGAGATTAGATCTACAATGTTTGACCCGTCTAATTTATTTTTTGTTTGATGAAGCGAGGAGAGCCAGGCACACAGTTAAAGGCCTACCTAGCTCTCCCCCTGGAGAATGCTGCTGGTGTCTTTCAAGGACCGCTGACGTGGTGGCATTTGGAAAGGCTGTAGGTTGGGATTGGTATCGTTTAATGTTATATCCCTGTACAAGACAACACTTTTCTGTCTCTACAGATGGGTCTGGATCCTATTTTCTTCGAGGTCGAAGAGAAAAGGTCAACAGAAGTATCCCATGTGCAAGTTCTGATACACGTGTTTGGGTTTTTGTGGGTTTTGTTGGTTTGTTTTTTCATATAACTTCCTTTGGATTTGAAACCTGTCCTGAAAGCACTGCTAAGAGTCACTTTGTTCACTTCCGTTTCGTTACTCCCTCTCTGAATTTCACGATTTCCCTGCTTTGTTGTTGGAATCCAAGGATGCCTGCTGGAAGGCAGAAGAGCACACGCTCAGATGAGTGCTTCCTGCACCAGCATTCCCACATGAGGTATTGCTGAACGGTGAGCCATGTCGTGCTGCCGAGCTTCGTTTCTGCTACTCAGAGCAGGATCCCAAATACTTCGTGTTTCTACTACTTTTTGGTACATACCCCTGTACTGGATGCCTCTATATTCCAGCATCTGCCTGCACTGGATACATTGGATAGAGCCACTATTCCTTCTCATCCAGAAAAGCCTTTTTTTCTTAAATATTTTTCTCTTTCTTATTTTATTGCAGACAAAAATGTTGATGATTTGATTCAATATAGGGCATTTCTGCTGGACTCCTTCAGAGACAATTTTTATTGTTGATGCTAGGAGTTACATAAGCTGATTTCTCTTTAATGACATTTCTGCTGTATTTTCTGGCTTCCTTTTCCAGTTACAAATCTTGAAAATCCATAGAACACTCACCAGTTTGGCACCCAGAAGATGCAGATGCTCCCAGAGGTCACTGGTCTCTGTTTACACCGATCAGATAAACCTCCTAAGCTATTTCACAGACTAAGACTGCAATACAGGCACATCCAGAAGCTCAGGCTTTGCAGGCTTGAGACAATCACAGTTCTCTTTTGGAGAGAGAATGTGTAACAGAAAAAAACTGAATTTTGAGTAATCACCAAAAAAAATTCAGAAGTTTTCGTTTTGGTTTGGAGGTCTCGTAATAAACCAAATCTTCTGGCACATACTGCTGGGAAACTGGAATCACAGCTCCTCTTTCTACACCATTTTATATCTGATGCTGAGATAAAATCAGAGACCTCTGACATAAAATAAGGACTCTGTGGAGGGGGAATAAAAGCTGACTTTAAACAAGCTTCTTACCTTTAAAAATACTGTGGAAGGAGATGTTCCAGTTTGAATTTTTTAGGGAAAAATTCAGGTTAGTTATAATTTTTTCTGAGTATTTTTGTCTACCCCTAAGGCAAGAGATAAATGAAGTGTGATAGTCCTTTGGAGAGCTTAGGAACTATTTGTGGTGAATAATTTATTCGACAAATTTTCCCTTATTTCAGTTCATGAATTATCTGTGAACTGACTTGTACTTTTACGAGTTTATTCATAATTCAAAATTATTCAAGGAATGTTTCTGTGCAAACATATTTCTCTGTACAGTTTGCTTATGAACAGATTATTGATTTAACTATTTATTATCTGCAGAGTATTACTTGCAGGGTGAGGGGAAATTATTCTTTTTCAAAGGCCCTGTAACTCATCCTTAAACTCAATTTCTGAGGTTTTAGAAGAGCTAATCTTTCTGTTTGTTGCCTTCAAGGGATCTGAATTCACTTCTGCTGATATTTTGTCATAATTGGCTGCCCTAGCTTCTCTTTAATTGGGTGTTTGAAACTGATTTAAGTAAACTGGCTCTAGTACTTAAGTTGTGTCACCAGCCAAAATAAATATTGACTATAAAAAAGAAAACTAGATTTTCTTTCTGTTTTTTTTTCTGTTTATTTAAATATGGCAACCAACAGAATAGGTATTGCCCTGTGTCTATCTGTGCTTTAGATATCTGAACATATAACAACCAAAATCTCTTATTAATCTATAGCACTGTTCAAGCACTACAGCTTGTTTAAATAAAAAAAAAATGTATTAAGAAGGAAAATGGAAAAAACTATTTTCCTCTAACTTCAACTTAGTTTTCTATGGATCTAATGCCCTGATTTAATTTGATACAATTACAATAAAAGCTGCAATCCAAGGCAAGCAAATGAATTTTGTGTCAAGAGTGAAATACAATCTGTTAAAATTGGTTTGAAAATACAATTTTAGGTCTAGTACAGCAAGTCCTGACATTTCAGATTAATCTGTCCTATAACAAAATTAATGACACTCAAAGTTGTTTAAGAATGGCTGTTAACTATACTTACCCTATTCATCACCGGCTCTATCAGTCTCATCCAAGAAGTCACCAGGCTATTAAGTACAGTACATCAGCTCAGTTTAAGGACATTCAGATTGTGGTTGTTTGAAGGATCACACTGCCTGGTAACAGAATACAAGGGACCACAGTAAATAACAAGAGAAATCCCTCTGAAAGTTTGTCGACGTGATGCCTGTACATATACATCTGTACTAACCTGCTAAAAAAAATCCGGGGTCATTTCTGATAGGTACGTGGTGCAGGCAGCAACCAGGATGATCCTAACCTTTTAGGGCTCATGTTTCATGAGAGTGGCTTCTCCCACAAAGCTTGAAGATCCTGCCATGTAAAAGCACACAAGAGCCATGTCAAAGCCGCACAAAGCAAGAGTCCTCCTGCTCCTCTCACACCTTTGTCCAGGCTGGAACCTGGAAGGAGACAGCTCAGATTTCATCCTGGTGGTAAGGCCCAGTGCCTGCCCATTGCTCCTTGCTTTGTTCCTCTCGTTGCTCTCAAACACAGCAGTAATTTGGGTCCATTTACAGAAAAATGGCCATAGGAAGCTTTTCAAGCAATTAAAAGAGTGCAGATGTATACAGGCTCATCTGCAGGGTTAAAATGGAGGGAAGCCAGAACAAATATTGTTCTCTGATTTCTATTCTTATCTTTTTCCTAATTAAAAATAAAATTTAAATATCCATATATATTCAGCTTTTATGTAAAGTAAGTTTTCTGGAGCCATGATTATTTTGGAATACTTTTATTATGGGCTTTATTAAGGAAATAGTAAAGCTAGACTTTTGCATGGAAGGAGCAGGGTATAATATTCAGCTCTGGACAAGTATTTAAGATCTGGGAGACGAAGATACAGCTTCTTTCTCTGCCTCTTTTTGAACTCCAGTTCTCAGTTTCATTGGAGACTGTTCTTCCTGGTAGAATGAATGCACGTGGAAGGTGGAAGATGTTGGTTCAAATGCTGGAATATAAATCTCTCCTTTTTTTCATGAGTCCTTGACCAGCTCTTGAGATAAAGCTTTCTGGTAGGAGACAACCTTGGGCTTTCTCCTTTGAGTTGCTGTACATCCTTCAAACTGTAACCATGAGCAAGAGTCTTATTTGGTAGCATTAGGGACAGAATGTTCTGTCACCTGCTCCCTGCTCCAACAGGTGCTTGACCAAAAACCACAGAACATAAAAAAAGAAGTTCTTACTCTGGCCATTTTGTGATTCCGTCCCTGTTGTCCCATTTGACAAAAGCCAATTGATCCTGTTAACCTGGTGCAGATTACCTGAAATTGTTTTCTTCAGAAAGTGGAGTATTTTCTTCTCCCAAGGCATCACCCTGTTCTATGAATATTAAAATTCTTATTATTGTTCTGAGAACTGGCTCGCTGTGAGACGTACCTCTCATCTGGTGAGGAAAATGGCACTCACCATTTCATTTGGCTTTGTATCTCTTTTGATCTACACTACTGGATTTTGCACAAGCGATGGACCTGATTCTGTTCTCCTGCTGTGTGAGCCTGGGCGAGCTGGAATGACAAACTGAACACCAGGCACACATCTCTGGCTGTGCACTTCGTGCACATTTCACACTCAGACACCATCTTCTCCTTCCTCTCCCCACGAAGACCATTCTGGGATTTCCCACCAAAAATTTCACAGCTCACATAGCTGAATTGATTCTTCTTTACTTCTGACACTGAAGGTGATATCCATTCCTCCCGGATAAAGTGCTACATTTGCTCACATAATAGCCATACTTTTTGCCCAAATGTTGCCATTAAAAACTCAGGTCTGGCCATTAGGCTCTCCCTAGAGTCAGGATGAGGAAAAATTCAGGACTAAACCTCAGCTGTAATTACCTAACTGAATGTTCAGCCACTCACACATTTTTCATCCACTTTGAAATTGCATTCCCCCATACGTTTCCTGTATTCTAATGCCTCTCCTGCAGCTTTTAGCTTGAATCACCAGAGTAATCGGTGTCCTTCGTTACAGTCTAGGAAAGACTAAATGCAGAGCTAACATCCCATACCGAAGGGATATCAATCACATCACCACAAAAAGCCTGACATCTGGGTTTACCACATAGGCATGTGGAGAAGAAAAATTGCTTTTGATGCCTCTCTCTCTCCCTGTTATTATTATTATTTTTTTTTTTTAAAGAAACGAGGACATGACTGTTACAGGAAGATTTTCTTTTAAAATCTAGAGGGACGAAATGAAGAGATGCCAGCATGGTACCTGCCTGGGTGCTACACACAGAAACAAATGTGAGCTTTCATGGGACAAGTGCGAGTTTTGATGCTATGGGGGAGAATGTGTAGAGATGATGACACCTCTCTCCTAAGTGAAGAGTGTAGTTGTCCTTGAAACCCTATAGAACAGGCAGCTCAGAGAACAAGGGAATACAGCGTCAGGGGCTTTTTGTGTGTGTTTTTCTTTCCATTTTAGTAAGTACAAAGACAAATCTGCATCTCTTCTCTAGGCACAGTAGGTTGGAAAATAAGCAGGAGTTACACGCTCAGCACTATTCCATGTGATGCCGAGAGGTAAGAAAGGACCAGGAAAGTCCAAAAGCCAAAGCACACCACTGAAGTGTTTGCCGGTACGAACCCGCTCTTGGGAGTGATGGTCGTGGTAGCTACCTCTTAGTAGTAGTGCTGAGAGCAGATTTCCTCTTCAAAGCAAGCAGGGGCTAGGAACTGCTGTTTCCATGATGTTCCTGCTACAGTATGAGCTAGGGGACACCTCTGAAGCTAAACAGCTTGTATAAACACTGAATGGCCCATAACAAATGAATATTTGTTTCTGCCTAGATAGTCTATCTATCAACAGCTTTAAGATGACAGTAGGGGCAATTTGAATGGTAGAAAATAAATAAATCCCATTTATTAGCAGTTGAATTTTTCATGAATATATTGGTATTAAATATTAACCATATATCAGTTTCTAAAAGAGCATGAAAATTGGTTTGTGAGGAAATTGTTCTTAGTTGGACATATTCCTAAGTCACAGAGACTTCAGGATCTTTTATTACTGCTTTAAAGTACAAAGATGCAGGGAGATAAATTTACTTACAAGACAAGCATGCATCAAAGGAAAGGGCAAACTAAACTAGATTATTAGCGGATTAAAATCCTATTTTCTGTTACTGAGACCTGTGTCAAACAAAATAGACATTTATAGCAATATTTATTTTGTCTTTTGCTTTATTATTTAAAAGAAACATGATTAACAGCTAAATTGCAGAGGAAGAGGTGAATTCAATTACCTGAGACTACAGCTATAGATATAGCAATATTTTTCTGCTAGAGAGATTGCTCCAAAAAAACTTGGAAAATATGTAAGATGTTGGAGTTTGGAAAAGATGGTGTGACGTTTTGAAAATTATGAAAGTTCAAGTGGATAAAGTGTGATTCTTTCCACAGGAATTTATGAGCATGGAGTGTCAGAAACTGCTGGTGCTGTCAAGGAGAACGTAGCCTTGAGGTGCAGTGCTGGGCGGAGATGCTCTGTCTCTGGAAGGGAGATATGACTGGTGGGTACTCATGGAGAGAAAGCAGCTGTACCTGAAATCAGTGAGAACAAACATATCGGGTTGGTAGTGTCAGTCCCAGACCTCATGGAAGGAGGGAGTGCCACTGGATAGGGTGAGGAGCACAGCTGGGGAGGAGAGGGCTAGCTGGTGCCTCTCGGTGCTTGAAGAGAGGTGACTAAAAGGCCACCTGCATCATGAACAGCCATTTCAGCTACCAACTACCCAAATCACGGGATAAAAACAGTTTCTGAGTGAGGATATGAACAATCTTGAGGCAATTCCTATTGCTTTCCCAAAAGCAGAGTGATGATGCTTACACCGAGCAACATTCAGCATCAAGGCTGGACTGCCTCCATGGGAGCTTCTCAAACCCCTCTATAACTGCAGCTGTGCTGCAAATGTGGCGTTGAATTACGAAAAAGGTGAAGCAAGATAATGGAATCTGGTGTTACATTCAGCATAATGTTACAATCCATAAGTGGAATGATCATAAAACCCCTCATGACATCTCTCTGTTCAGGTCAAACCACCATGAGGTCAGTTCCTGGGGCCAGAGGAGCTCTCCTTCCTCTGCAGAAATGTGAATAATTTGTCAACTGTCCTACTTTCTCCTGCAAAGTTCCCATCGAGATTTTTCATTAGATGGTGCACGAACCTTGCAGGCTGTAAATTAAGCATGAGAACAGCTTGGCTGGCAATGCACAGTGATCTTGGGGCAGCCAGGGCCAGGTCTATGCCCTCAAATAAAGCCAGGTATAATTTCTCTGCTGTCAGAACACGTCTGCCTTTGTTTTCCTCCCTCTGTAAATCACACCTGCCTGCTTGCTCATCCTTTTACAATCCTCAGCCACTGCCTGATTTGCATTCTTAGTTTTCCTTCAGCAGAAGACATAAATAGGGCTGCTGGCTTAAGTCTTGATAACTCCCCTCACTTCAGTGTTGCTGCAATGACTTCCGCTAGGCAAGTACATTCCCCAAAGAACAAGAAAAGTATGAATGGTTTGCTGGACCAGAATGTCACTGCAGGATGTGCCTCGTTATTTGGAAACAAATGGTATTTGAAGCTGTGACAGTAGGAGTGGAGGTGATGCAGGTGAGTATCTCCGTGGCTGTAAAGTGGGAGCTGTGATGGCTGGGAGCTCTGCCAGCCAACCCCATTTCAGGATGAAGACTTTGGACTTAATTCGTGATCCATTATCCCTGCCTCCCATCAGTGTGGCTGCACCCAGGAGTGTTTCAGTGCCAGGGAGCGAGGCAGCCTGCAAGACAGCAAACCAAGCCTTCTGCATTCAGGCATGCTTTTCTGTGATGATATGCAATTCCTTCTTGCTATATACTTAATCTAAACTCTAGGTTTGCTAAATTTTGAGAACTGGGGCTATTGCTGGATGAGAGTCAGGCTGAATTCTTGAAGAGGAAACCATGATAAAATGGTTTTCTTTAAAGTGGCCAAGCATAATATATTCTTGCCTGCTATAATTTGGACACAGGTGCTGTACTGGATTGCCTGCTGCATCTCACGGTGAAGGGGAGAGAAAGCTTCAATCTATTTCACCAACAACTTAAACTGCTTTAAGGAAGCCTTTAAAATATCTTATACTTAAACAGCCATGAGGATAGTGCTGACCCAGTATCGGAAGAAATAGGAATTCAGCAGAAAGCTCGTAGAAATGTAGTGAGTATTAAAAACTGGAAATCTAGCTGTATGATCACCTTGGTGACAGGGTTCCTCTCACAGTAAGTCAAATTTGATCTGCATTTGAAAATACAAAAGCAAATAAAAATAAAAACGCAACATAAAATCTTGAAATGAATTCAAAGAATCACAGTTACAATGTCAGAGCCTAGATTTTAAAATACAAGTATTGATGTAAGCCATATAGCAATGGCACTGAGCTATTGCTAACACAGAAGAACAATACGTTTTAAGTCAGGCTTAAAATAGTCTCAATTTAATCGTATTCTTATTTTAATATCAGGTTTCACAATGAATTAATTTGATGTGTCATTTTTCTTACTCCACAGAAATGTTCTGTTCCTCGGAGAGGAAACAAAGGCCTTTGCTTTTCCAACTTCTAGATGTCGAAAATATTGAAACTTCATAAAACATCTTGTTCTCTCTGTTTCGCAGGATTCTTATTTGGTCACTGACTGAACTCTTATGCTCCAATTAATTAAATGGCCATCTCATAAATTTAAAAAATATATATCCCATGTCCTTAAATCTCCGAATCCCAGCTGGGAACCTGAAAGGCGTGAAATACACAGTAATCATCTCACATCAACAGAAACTGATCTTAAAGCTGTAATTACATGATAAATGTCTTTATGACACATGCCCACTATTTGGTCATGCCCTAGAGACAAATGCTAAGAGCCAAGAGAACAGGGAGGGGGGAGGAAAGGTAGCTGATATCCAATCCCTTCAGCCTGTTTGCAATTTCATTGGCTTTCTTTCAATGACCTGAGACTTCCAAGAGCATGATAGATATTTCCTAAATATTTTACATTCAGGTAATTACAGTAGTATATGGATTTGCTAGCCAGTTTAGAGGAGACCAATTAATTGCTGCAAATCACACTATAAGGGATGATCTTGCAGCAGGAGAAGGGTCACATCTTAATAAATAGGAAGAGCTGGATACATATGGCTAACATCAGTCTCATGCAAGTTGACTGAAACTGGTAACCTCTCTGTTATTTGCTTAGGCAAACCCCTCATATATTGGATGTTCTGTCTGAGTTAGGACCATAGAGGTAGGTCTTCATTTCAGGAGTTTTCTGCTTTTCAAACATCAGAGTATAAAAATTTTACATCAGTCTCTTTATCAGTACACTGTCCTTTACATAATTATTTTTCATCCAGGATTTCAGTGGCACACATGACTTACCTTTGTCAGTTTTTTTGTTTGTTTTTAATTGAACTGCTGTGGGCTTTTCTGTTCCAAGACACCAAGTTGACACATCCCTTCAAAAACTCCAAGGAGGTGTTTGGAGCCGTGTTCTCAGTATCTCTCTTGTCCCATAGTGCATATAGTATGCAAGGACACTGATCAGAGAGATATTTATGGGCATTGGAGAGGAGTCCCTGGGAAATACAGGGACTTATTACAGGCTAGAGAAGCTCCCAGCATTGGGTTAGAAGGCGGAAACAGATGGGGCAAGGAAAGCTGTTCTAGCACAAAGTGTTTCAGCAATGGCACGAAGTCCCCTGTGGAATGTAAAGGGTGATACAGAGCCAGAAGCAAAGACAGCAGAAGCTGAAATGCACTTGCCTTGCAAAGAAAATTGCAAGTCCCTAATATCTGGGCCTACTGAAACTTGCTAAGACAGACAAGATGTTATCACCCCCTTGGGAAACAGATGGACAATGTGTCCAGAGAGGTTTCTTTTATTTCTAGTGTCTCTGATGAAGGCAAAGTAGGCCAGACACTTATTTAATCTTAGCAAGCCTTGAATTGAGTGACAGCGCAGTTCCTTTTGTTAAAAATGCATTATCGTGTAGAATATATATTGAGAAAATTGAAAGAAAGGCAGTTCCGCCAGTTAAAGTTAAAACATGCAAGTCCTTAATGGTTCTGAAGCTCAAAATGCAGAATCCCCTGCACGTGCCAGTTTTGTACTTTCCAAACACTCGTTCAAAAAGGCAGAAATTAATGTTGTTTTATTTATTGGAGAAGTAATACCTATAGATTTCAGAACTGCTGCTGATTTAGGCAGCTAAAGCCACGTAGGCTTGCAAATTCCTTTCAAATCAAAAAGTGGAATGGAAATCTCTTCAGAAATGCTTTCTGACATCTCGCAAGCCCATGGAAAACGTGCATGTATTTTTCCCTTTTGAGTTATAATGATTTCCAGGTTTAAATGAACAGTGCAACACTCTAATAAGAGCGTCATCATGGTACTCAGATGGCTCTCTGCTTCTATTAATTTCTACATCATAGATAGATGCTGACTTTGACTGGAAAAAAGGGAAAATTGAGATTTTTGCCTTCTTTAGCATACCCGTAAAGCTAATTGAACTATCATACAAAACTGTTCTGAGCTAACTGCGCCAATTCATATCCATCCCATATTTTTGTGGCTTCATTTAACTCCTTGTCAAATATGCCTTGAAAATTGTTTTTGAAGCAGTTATTTTTCTAAAACCATTAGATCTTACTTACTGCCAGTAATCGATGATGCTTCTCAAGGTTAATGACAAAGATAACTTCCATATTTTGATGTACACATGGCTTCTCCTATTGACTTCAAAGGTAATCTATCTGAAGACTGAAGCTGGCATTCAGAAGGGGATACTAAAGACTCAGGTTAATCATTAATTAGCATAAAGACGTAATTATTTTGATGTGAAATGCTATTCCATATAAAACTCCATTAAAAGCTCCTGACAATTTAACTTGAATCCTCATTCCTTCTTAACTTGGCCCACTTAAAAATAAATCATATCCTTGTTTAAAAGAAATATGTGCTTGTATAGCTTCTTAGACGAGAGCTTTCAAAACAATTGGATTATGCACCATGCAGACAATAAAAAATGAGACCTCCTCAGTGTGCTGATATTTTCTAATTTTATTGAGTGTCAAATGCAACAATGCTAGAAATCAAACAGCCTGCAGAATAACCTATAACAATCACCTTGTTTTCCAGCAACCCTGTTGGTTTCTCACCTTCTATCCCCTAAGGAAAAGATGGGCACCACAACCACAATGGGCACAGAGGCACAAAAATAGGGACCAAAGCTCTGCTACAGACCAATGATGCCCATGCCATACTGGTGGGAGCCAAACTTGTCTCTGCTGGGAACATCCCAGTGCAAAAATTGTACTTGGGGGAATTTGTTGACAATCCTAAACTTTTAAAAAATTAGCGCGTGAATGTAATCTTCCCAGACTTGAGCGAATTTAAACAATGTATTCAGTAAAATGTGTCTGCCACTGTAAGATTTTTTAATTTCCAAAAGAAATCTCGTGACATTATGAATGAGAACAGAAGATTTTTCTGGCACCAAAGCAGGGATACTGATGGAGATAACCCCAAAGAGCTTCAGGTAGTCGGGCAAGATGGACTGAAGGTTTCCTGTAAGTACTTGCTTGGTTTTAAGCCCATGAGGAGTTTTGTTTATGAGACTATGCTCAAGGTTAAAATAAGTGGCAAATAGCTTCATAGAATAGGAGCTGGAATTCAGAAAAGAAGCCAAGGGTGACAATGGGATCTATAATACAGTTATAAAAATACATTGGAGCAATAAAATGCAAATTTGAGGTGTACAACAGCTTGGTATTCTTTCTGGAAAGGCGAGGATGTAGAGTGGAATCAGTTTTTATACAACCTCAATCTCAAAGAGCTTTCCTAATATTAAATGCATAAATGAGCTTTTATTTTCACCAACTGTCTCTGGAAATGCTTCAGTTTTAATGCAAATGAGTCCCAAAGAGACAAAGGGAAAATAAATATTTGTTTTTCATTCAATGATCCTGTTAGGTTTTATCTACTGTGACCCTCCCCTAGCTTTACTATCAGATATCCATGCAAACAGGGTCATTAGAAAAGAGCAGCTTTCTTTGAAATTAAATATAGATTTGCCTGAAAATTTCCTTATCTCTTTACATTTACATTTCTAACAATACCCGTGTATTATTGCTAGGCTCACTAGTAAAATTCAAAAAGGTCATTAATAAACGTTTGTTCACATATAAGGCATTTTAGTGGCTTGTTTTGCAAAGAGAAGTCTGCTTGTTTAGGATACAGAATAATTGCCTCCTTTGGCCATCTGCTAAGCAGAGTAAAACCTGGAGTTCGCAGAGGTATATTTTCATTTTCACAGTGCTGCAAACACTAGAAGAGAGTATCCACATGTTGTAAATATTATCTGTGCCATCCCTGGAGGTGAATATGCAGAATGTGCCCATGTGCATTTTTCCAGCAGTACTCCAAGCAATGGAGCACCCATGTCTACTTGCCAGGACCTGTCTTCTCAATGCATATGTGTGCCCATAGGTTTCTACATCATACCCAAATCCGCACTGCTAGAAGTCCTTTTCGCCCTTCCCCTGCTGAACACCACAGATAACATTCTCACTGACTTCCAGCTATTTTCAGGAGAGATGTTTGGGGTGTATCGAGAATGGGAGGGTCAAGCAAAGAGCAAATTGTTGCCTTCAAGTAACTGCAGTCCTGTGAACACGTATGTATTTTGGGGCAGTTAGTTATGTAGGTTTAAACACAAAAGCGTTCAAGACCAGATACAAAGCCCCATTGATGCAGCTTTTGACAGAGTGGGAATGTACCCACGAATGTGAGCTAGAGGTGTACCTGTGACTGCAAATACTAATGAAGAGCAGGGAAGTGGTGAAAACCTTTCCAGGGAGCAGCATAACACCTGAAATGAAAAACTAGGGTTAAAAGCAGAAGAAATATGGTGGTTTGTTTTTTCAGAAATAATCTGACTACGATGTAACTGAGTCACAGCTAATATTTTTCTGTAGGGCATTTTAATAGCCCATAGGACATTTTTTAACTATCCATGCAGGAGATTTCAGTGAGTTTCAACCATCTGGAAAGTTAGAAATATTGTAATGGTTACAACAATGGGCTACTGGGGAGACTAAAACGATCTGACAACGTGTTGAAATTATTCAAGGTCCAATTTTACATTAAACTAGATCACAAACTAATTAACTGACATCCTTTAACTTGCCCATATATTCCTCTTAGGCTCGAGGAGAACATTCTATGGCTTCAAGACGGTCCATTCACTGCACCTCTTCCCCTGTGAGGTGGCTGAATCACGGTGTTCTCACGTGAAGTGAGAGAGCATCAGAGGTTTTCTCTGTGCTTACGCCCTGTGCTGGTCCGTGGCGTGCAGCTTTGTGACACTGGAGATGCAGCGAGAGGCACCTGCCAAAGGCTCTTCTGCTTTGAAGGGCTCTGCCATCTTCAGAGCAATTTTCCATTGGGAGCCTGATAACATTACATGAAAGATTGCAGTTTCTTTTAGTGGGTTTTGGATGGCCCCACAGAAGTGACAAAACGCTTTCAAATCACTGCCAACTTTTAAAAGTGTCCTCTCTGAGGCAAGCACTTACAAAAGGGCTGCAGACTATTCCAGGATTTGACCTTTCAGTGCAAGGAGAAATTTGGCTTGCTGCAGCAAAGGCCAGAAGCATCTTTTTTGTTGAGCTGCCTGCATGCCAGTCACCTTGCAGGATCAAGCCTCTCACAAGCAAAGCACCCACCAGATCTTATACCTACCTCCTGAAATCCCCAGGAGGCAGAGCCTGCTCCTGCCCCTTTTGAAGCCAATGGAGAACTCCTTGACTTGATTGGGAACGCGTTCAAGTAATGATTCAGGTGGGTTTGGTGGAGATTTGCAATTCAAAGGCTGCCATTAGAAAAGTAGCATTTGAAACTGTGTTGCTGTGTTGTGCCTCATGTAGATCAGTATCAAATTAAATTTCCCTATTGTACCTCTTATGTTGTTAACACAATGCAGGGAGTGTTGTTTGCCTCATCTCCATCCTCCTAACTGCAACATCCTTTTCAGTTTAAACTATACAGAAGTGAATAATTATTGAGGCCTTCTGTTTACCATCTTTAGAAGATTTAATTTATCCCAATAAACATTGTGAAGCAGACCTTTTGCATTTGCAGTGACATATAATTTACTTGGAACAAATGCTCTGGGTTCAGTATAAAGACCATTCATCAGGCAAATCTGAATCAGAGGCAGCTTAGAAAAAGAATCCTTTGTGTAATTGTTTTCCATCACAAACAACATGTGGGAAAGAGATTTAGGCAATATTTTCAAACATTGTAAGCTACATAATTATTGTCCTCTGCAAACCTGGTGATAGTTTTTACAATCACAATTGCACTTTATCTGTCTAATCACCTATTCACTGTGACCAATTACAGACTTGGCATTGATGAGGAGGCATTTAATAATATTAAATACAAAACCCTAGATTTGAATAATGTTGAGTTTATGACACAAACTAACAAAAGCCAGGAAATTCAAAGGCAAGGTTTACGCTCCATCCTTAATTCATGGCATTCTGCCTGAGCATAAGAGCACATATGAGCGCTGCGGAGACCTCCGCTACACAAAGATCATTGCAGTGCTGAGTTACAAAGGCATAATAAAGTCTTGAGATTAATTTTTAATGCTTAGGTCTTTTGCAAATTTAGTGTGTAACTGCAACAATATTCTTGGTATGCGCTATGTTTGCATCATTTTTTTCCATACAAACGTTTGGGGTAATTCAGTTAGACCCTGCTATTTTCTATGCCCATACAATACCACTGTCCTGGCACAAAAGAAGAGGTCAATAAAGACTGGGAATCCCCCCTCTTTTTTCTCTGGTTGCTTCCCCTGGTGCAGGCTTCTCTCTGCAGAAGTGCAGTGAGCACAGCTGTCAAAGAAAAGAATGAAATTGGTGCACAGAAAGTCCTTCTCGCTGGCATCAATTAGAGGAATTTTGAGGCTGCTCTAAATTTAACCAAATTGGAATTAATTTCTGGACACCCTGAGCAAAGAGTGATGGAAAGAGAGGGCAGAGTAACGTCTCCTCTCTGTCCTCCTCTTACAGATTTCATCCAGTTTGGCTGCACCTGGAAATAGGTCACAATATTGTTTCAAGTTTTCCTACATCGCTATTGAATACAACATCTCAGAGTACTGTAGAAAAGATATTTTTGTCTTTTTTTTCTCAATACAAGCACATCTTGCTTGTAACTATGCTGTCTGCACAGATTGCCTTGTTCTGAATTTTCATTTTCATTCAAAGAAATGCAGTGGTATCCCAGCTATTTTGAAGAACCAAGTAAACAACAGATTATGATTCTGTTACTAATTTTGATGTAATTTATTTGTTGTGCCGTAGCTTGGTACCGCAGCTTCAAAGCCATTAGGACCTCTCACATAAATAAGTACATCACAGTATTTTTAAAACTACATTTTACATTGACAAAATGTAATGGCTCCAAAGCAGCTGTTATGGTCTATCATGTAAATCTTTCTTAGTTTGTGGATTATTGACCCAATGGACTCTAATGGGAGTTCTTTGGTGATGTTCAATCTATTGTATCTGCCTAGCTGCATCTGATGTGCCTGTTATTTGCCCTTTGAAGCTTTAGGGGGTTATTATGTGAGTCCAGCTGCTGACAATACAAGATAAAAATTCTTGTAAACTATCAGGTGCATAAATAGGAAAGCTAATACCTCTTCTGCATTTAAACCTGCATTTTGTGGCTTTTTCCTCTAGCCACAATCAGTACTGTTTTGTCAGATACTTTGGCAGAAAAGGGGGAAAGAAAGGCAGAAGCAGTTATTGATTTTTCTGATCCCTCAGCCTGGGAAGCATGAAATAGGAGGAGCCTCCCGTAGAGACGAAGGTGAACGAAGCCACCGAGCTGTTCCTCATCTATCTCTTGCTGCATTTCCAAGAATAGCAGCAGAAGCAAATCGCTTTTATTCTTCAGTGGTGTTACAGAAGTGGATCAGTTATTTTAGAAGTGAAGGTGGATGGACTACGAAATGTAACTGGGGTGATCAAGGCATGGCTGCTCCCCAGCACAGGAGCTGGGGGTACCAAACTCCAGGGAACGTACAGCAGGAGCTGCAGGAGCAGCACGGCCCCAGCCCCTTCCTGACCCCGTCCCCAGGGTGTCCCCCAGCAGTGCTGACCCCAGGCTCCACTTCTCCCAACAGTTAAGAGCCCGCTATTCCCATTTCGATGCTAAAGCACAGAAAAAGGGGTAAGCTACTGATCTACAAAAAAGGTGACCCACACTCTAATATTTGTGGCAGGAAAAGATGCTTGAAGACTGCATAAAGCAAGAAACGTCACTGGCAACGTCTCAGCGAGCAAAGGGAGAGAGGGAGGAGGCATCTCTGGCTTCATGATGAGAAGTAATCATCATTTTTACATCAAGAAAATAAATTTAATTGTGTTTTTAAAAATAATTACTTGGAATAGCTCTTGTTAAAATATTATCTTTTTTCTTGGGGTTATTTATAGAGGCTTCTCTCTACTTGATGTAGCCTAAACTCTTGATGTCAAGCTTGAATGTCACATATATGCATATTTTGATATAAGGTTCATATCTATGCCAAATATGCTAAAGAAGCCTTTATTTTCTTCTGAATGTTAGACTCATTTTAAAGACAGACCAAAAAAAAAAAAATAAAAAAAAAACCCTAGAGAAATCACAGACGCCTTCTCATTCATGAGGCATGATTTACCATGGCTGTAATTCTTGACCTACAATTTCTGCAGACATTTTAGGGCTATCAAACAACAGGAAAAGCAGTACTGCACTTCTGGTGAATCAGTAGCAAAAGGGAAGAATTTGGCTTCCTCATAAAAAAAGCTCAAAACACGAATCACCCTATTGCATAAGAAATCCAATTAAATTAACAAATATAATCTGTCTTAAAAAAATGCATTCAAACATTTAATTTGCATAGAAACAGGCAGTGCTATTCATTTTGATAGAAGAAAATCAAAAGTCATAGCTAGCAGCCACTCTTCTAAACCAGATTTTGAGCACAACCCCCCAGGGCTGTTTCTACCAATTTTCCAATAAATCATGTAATGACTTTTAGAAAAGACAGATATTTAATTCTTGAATTAGAACTATAGGACCATAACCAAAGAATGACAGCCCTCTTTTTCTGCCATACTCCCATACAAACCTTCTCATCTGATTGGCTGTGAAATAATGTAATAATTAGGCAATTAGATATTTGGGAGAATGTAGAATGAAGCACTGAGTGCTGACCTTTATTACATAGATCAAAGTACATTGGAAGAATGACCAAATATATCTTGTTTACAAGCCTTTACCATTTTTTTTACAACATTTCAAAATTAAGAATTAGGGGATCAGACCTCCAAAGCTATGCATAAATTTGCAGTTGCTGTTAATAGAAAGGAAAAAGGCACTTTCTTTGTGCATAGAAAGCACTGGCTCTTTAATTACTAGTTTTTTCACTTACATATATTGATTTATACCCATAACAGTTATTGAGTAGCAATAAGGTAGAAATTATAAGCTTCTCATTCCCAAAGAACTTTTCCATTACTATTAGCTGAATTACTTGGAAAAGCAAGGAAAAAAATCATAGGAAATCACAAGCAAAATCAGCCCATTCTAGAAATTCTCACTTCTCTGAGTCCTGGATCATCAGTAGAGGGAGTGTCTCTGGAGATCCAAGCTTATGAAGGAGTTTTAACTTTTTGTTTCTCTTAATGGTGAAAAATATGAACATTAAGCAAGCCTGCTAAGATGGGCTTGGGCTTTAACAAATCCCTCTCAGAAATCTGAATAAATCCTTTGAGATGTAACTGTGGGCACAAGGCACCATACAGAGAGAAGGATGGGTAAACTCTGAATGGGTAAATTCTCAGAAATGCATGCGTGTCAGCCATGGGGAGAGCCATGGAGAGAGTCATTGCAGTTCGTCAAGGAAAAAAAATGTGTTTTTAAGAGGAATTTAGATAGGTGTTTGATTGCATAGTGATACTTCTGGAGCATCTGCTGATGGACAGTCCAGTGGATGGGTTACATTTGCGTGGACATACCAGTATGGAGCACATGGATGTGGAAAACTAGTTTGGGCATACTGTCTCTGTAGACTTCAGATCAGTGTCAAGCCAGGAGTATAGTTATCCATCATAAACCCTGGGCATAAGTGTAGTAACCACGAGTGTAAGCAAGCCAGGGGGATCTTCAGATGGTGGATGTCTGAGCTGGCAAGGAAGAAAAGAAAGGCACATCATTGCAAAACTCTTGTTTTCTTCATTTATGTATTTAATCTTCATCTTGACAGTTAGGAGAAGAATTTGTAAATTTTTCCATTTGTTGGTCATAAGTTTCACTTTTCCCTTTGGTGATCCTTTACTTGTCATCAGGGACAAAGAGCTACTTAGAAGGTGCAAAAGCTCACCTTTTTGTGACAGCTCCTCTGAACCAGTCTAAATACAGAGAAACTCCTCCTCAGTCTGTAAAAGTTACAACATAAAATTTTTATAGCTTGCACAGCTGGAATCCGCGAACATGGAAGTTCCCTCTGAGCAAGATGCATAGTGAGATACAAAGTCTCTTTAATGCATAATTTGTGAGTGAACATCATTTTCTAATTTAAGTTGCATATTGCCTCTTTGGGGTTTTAAAAGAATATTCCAGCTCTAAAAGCAAGAAATGTGATTATCCGTGTGTATGCTTGGAAGCCAAGGAGAAAGAAGAGATGTAGAGAAGTAGAGAAGATGCACTTAAAATATAAGTATTTAAAATGAAAATCTGATGGCAGAAATGACTCATACCCCATTCTCCTTTCCCCACCCCCAAATAAAAATACAGTTATATTTGCAATTACAACAACATCCTCTTACTTGAAGCCAGTTCTACAGGAGACCCAACAGTGCTACTGAAGCCCTTGGAAAATTAAACCCCTTTTGCAGAGGTGGATTTTCACAAGCTTACTTTAGCTAGAGATCATCCTGGATGCAAATAGAAATATGATTCTATGATTCTATATTCAAATGTAATTTGTCTAAATTTGAATTGTATATTGTTTTTTTCTAATTTGAACAAGCAGCTGAGAACAGTCGGTGATGTTCATGCGGCCAATTACAATTTGAGAGCTCCACTTAGAAATGTCGCATTCTATAGCTTATCCATCAAGATTTTTAAAATGAGTGTACTTGAAAGTTTAAACAAAGTAGAAATATGGATGAATGTATGTATTTTTATATATGATCATCCATATGAATATATTAAACACATTTCATATATTGTTTATCTCTCAATTTAAAGTAGACCTTCTGTAGTCCCCACCCTAACCCCAAGATATGAATGCCAAGAGGAACTTCTGCATTAGTTTCAATGGGATTTGAGCTGGGCTCTTTAACATTGTTAAGAGGAGGAAAAAATTGAAGTTTGAGCAGCTCTGTGTGACTATTAAAACTTGAACTAAAGATACTTTGCTGTCTTCATGCATACATGCAAGCTCTATCCCCTTCTTGCACGCATGCAGCTCATCTACAAGTGAAAGAACTTTTGTGCACCTCCCTTGTTATCATATCACATTCTTTTTTAAAATGTGTATGCCTCCTGATAACTCATTTGAGGACAATATATTGATCAGATTGAACTGTTTGTTCACTTAGATTCATTCTACAGGAAAAAATGAGTCAAAGTTGTATATGCAAAACCTCTCGGAAAAGTTTGCTGTTGTGCCTGAGTAATCATTCAGGAGACATAAGGTACCTAAGTTAGATAGTTAAGATATAAGATAAACATATACTTAGGTGTCACACTTAATGACAATGACTTTTCAGGACAGTTCTTGCTGTCATTTCGCCCTGTTGGTCCCAGCAATTGCATAGTGACACCATGATCAGCTCAGAAATAACACTTTCCCTTTTCTTGATTGGTAGGCAGATGCAGAAGGGACATCTGCAAGCATGCTCCAAGGGGACAAATTTTCTCAGAGTTTTAGCTTATAAAGTCAAGATTCAGTTTTCACACCTGAGTATGTAGATAGTACAAACCTAAGAAGCTGCATGGAAAAGTTAAAACCATCTGTCTCTGTATCAGACGTAGGCAGAGGCTGTGTATGGTACCAACTTATCCTTCACTTTCATTTTTAATTAATATCAGGAACACAATATAGTGAAATAAATCAAGTGAACAACCCAGGAGAACGTATGCCTGGTTTAAACTAAACCTGCCATAAAAGCCCTTTTCCAGCATAGTACAAACAGCAAAATTATTGATTAACTTGTATTACTCCACGAGAAGAACAAATTATTGCTGATTAAAGCCATGCAGGTGATAAAGGAACTTAACCAACAAAAGCTGCCAGCTTTAGGTTAGGAAACAGCTGTGTCCCTAATTATGCAGCCTGATTTATACTCTATTAAATCAGTATATAAGTAACCCATTTCTCTGAAAGCATTTAAACCTCTTATATTCCACCAAACACAGCAATTTTATTTGAAATAAATGTATCCAGCTCTTTTGGGAACATATGGTATATTTCTCTCTTATTAATAATTCAGTTCAAATGAGCAAAAATTAGTTGGTGCAGTTACAGCTGATTTTGTCCTGAAAAGATCTGCATTAATTTTAGACGTTTTGTAAATTGGGCTATTAAATAAAAGCATTATATGTGAATTACCCTTTAAATTTTAAGCAAGTTGGTAGTTTAATGGTATTTTCTAGTCAGATTCATTTTCAATCTCTAAAAAATTATAGTCATTATAGTAAGATAAATTTTTGAAACCTGCTACTTCCATCCAGTTACATATCATACTAATAAGTAAACTAGAAAACTTTTGTGCTTCATGTTCTCTATTTCATCTTTTCCATCAGGTGACAATTTCTCTCTTCAGTTCCTCTGGTGCCAATGAGATCAGAGCTGACCTCAGATCTCCTCGTTTGGAGGCCACCTCCAGATGTCACCTCCAGCCTCCAAGGCTTCTGCTTCTTATCAGCATAACTTCTGCCCATCGCCATTTCCACGCGTTGCTCCTGGTACGTGTGTGTGTGTTTCTGGACTGGCATTGATATGCATCAGGGAATTAGGGGGAAAACAGGCACGTATTTTGTGTGGGATAAATATGCTGCTGTGTTAGCCTAAGCTGGTCATCAACTCTTCATGATGTATTT
Source organism: Penelope pileata (assembly GCA_013396635.1). Classification (NCBI taxonomy): domain Eukaryota; kingdom Metazoa; phylum Chordata; class Aves; order Galliformes; family Cracidae; genus Penelope; species Penelope pileata. Next base: position 78,105 of record WBMW01006104.1, read on the forward strand.
TCTTCTCAGTGCAAGCTTCCATTGACATCAATGGGAGTCGTGTTTATGAAACGTAAGGATGTACCCCAAGTTTAAGTTCTGCTTCCATTGCAATGACCAAATTGTCTTTAAAATGTGTGGGTAAAAGTGGAATATAATGTGATGTGATGACATTCCTGGTTAACTACCTACTATATGGTAAGTCTTTAACTTTTTGAAGAACACAGACAAGCAAAAGCACGTGGATATGGTATAATTAATTCAGAAGTGTGAAACTCAAGCAGATATCTAGACTGCTGTTTTTAGTGTAGCTTTTTGATCTCTTGTGGTCTCTGACATGTTGTCACAAATAAGTTCATTGCTAAGCATTTTTATGTTCATATTTTTTATGCAAATCTAGAACAAGGAAGCTTAACTCTGATTTTATTAACAAACTTGGGCCTTTGAGCCAATGTCATTTTCCAATACACTGTAGAGTATCAGAGAAGCAGTCTTTTCTTTCCTGCTACCATGGGTCTATTTCTGTAGCTTGAGTTAGTTTACATATTGACTGTCTAACAATTAGCAGTTACATGTGCAAATTAAAGAGGACAGCCTCTTCTATTTCTACACATAGGATAACTTGGAATATTACAGCATAAATCATTCTAATGTTAATAACTGCTTTGTTCACATAGCTTCACTCGTGTCTGTACCTTTTTTGTTATATTATCTACCATTTTAGAAAGCTATCTAGCTTACTTACAGAGTTAAATTCAAATAGTCTAAAGGTTAATGTGAAACACTGGCAAGACGTTACGAGCGCAGCAATATATTTTAAAGGCTCTTGGCTGTTGGAATTACTGAGAACTCCCCACTTCTGCAGCAATGAGGGTTACCAAAAATTCTCCTCTCCTGCGTGATGAGTTTCTGTGTGCCTTATCTCACTGATATCAGGGTTGCAATATAGGATGGTGGCTGGCATCAAATTTAAATCTCTTGAACTCTGTGTTTCGTATGAACCCCGATTAAATCAGATTTACCCCTCATTTGACCCCAGAGCATGCTGGTGGTGGTACCCCATAGCTTTCTTTTAAACTCACATCCTAGCTGTGAGTTCATGGACTTGCAGATAGCTGTGACTCAGCACCCCTGGGCTGGAGTCCCTCTGACAGCCCAGCCCAGGTGTCCTTCCAGTGACAGACAGACTTGGAAGGGGCTGCTCAGAAGCAAGTGCAGCTTTCAGAGGCAGTGAAGGGGGTAGAGAAGGAAAAAAGAAGCAGCAGTAAGAAGCTTAGCCAGTCTGTAACAACATTGTCCATGCCCTGGTGGTCTCCTGTCATGGGGCATGGCACCATCTTGGTCCCATCCAGATCATCTTTCCCATAAATGTCCAGGTGAGATCGATAAGGAGCAGAGGCAGACACCTTGTAGGGTGGGAGAGGGCATCGCAGCCAACATTGGCACAGGAGGCCACGTGCTTTAAACAGGATTGCTTCTTCATCCCCCGATCTGCCAGGGTGGTGTTGCCTGATGAGGGGCACCACAGTCCTGGGTTTTGTCTGCTCTCCTGAAAGGCCATGAGCCCACCTCGGCAGGAGCTGAGGGTATGCTCCAGGCAGATATTAATGAAACTGGCTCTGGCAGTAAACTATGTAAAGCAACTTCCTGCCATTAGAGATAGAAACAGCATCAATAGCCAATTAAGGGACTGATTTTGATCTCCTGTGTGGTTTGTGCTGTTTTATCTCCACTTGCTCCCATTGAGCAAGCCCTAATTTTACAGCAAACAGAATATGACAAGAATCAAGGTTGCCTTTGCTATATGTTTGCATTCACTAGAGAATTGAGTTTTTTAAAAAAAGTTTCAGAACATTTTGGAGAGGATAATAAAGGAGATGTTGGGCAAGAATGATCATTCTACCTGCACTGCCAAGTTCACAGATCAAGGGGAATAATTCCAAGTGCCACTTAAGGTGTTATGCCTTTTTCTGAAAAAGATAAAGCAGAGAGATTTCCATAAAAAGCAGCGAGAACGTACATATTTACCTTATTGTAGAAAACTTACAACCTTTGAATGAAAAAACGACATCTGGCATACAATTACACCCGAACCAGCTGCACTGGGTGTTTAAATCCACTGATGGGTACTTTTTTTTCCTAATTCAGGAGTCAATATTTTTCCAGCACACGTTGCAGGCTCTTTGCAGTGATCCAGACCTGTTTTTCCATGGCACAGTCCCTCTTTCCAGTGCAAGGTGAAGGCAAGTGGACAGATAACATCAGACTGTGCTGTTGATTTTATATCCTGTCAGCTCTCAGTCATCGCAAATGGTTGTACAGATCCCTGCCTCAACAGTGTTGGCTGTTTTTGTCAAATGGATGTGAGCAGAACTTTCTGCTGTGTGACTTTTATCAGGATATTTATATGAGCACCTGTAATGTGTATATGTGAAAGGGAAGAGTGCATCCCCTTATCTCTCCCACACCTTACCTGTTGTCCTTCCCCCTGATATCCCATGCCTCTATAGCCCACTCAGACAGAAATCCTCAGGTTAATAATGGTAAGTACTGATAAGATGAAAAAGGCAATAAAGTGTGTTCAAAGGGGCACTCTTTGATCTTCCAGCAATATTCTACTTCCACTGATCTTGAGCGCTGTCAATACTTTAATGACACAAACAACCTGGCCCAGAGGGTGCAAAGCTGGGAGAGCTGCACCACTTTAAGCCAGATCTCAGCCTGATCTCTGCAAGCAAAAACCAAAGGAAAGTTTTCTCTTTACCAAGTTTCATGAGCAAGAGAGCAAGATTCGTGGTTCTTTTTGGTGAAATGAATGATTTGGTCCTATTCACATATCCTCAGCTTTTTGCTAGTCCTCTTCTGTAGAAAGACAGCACTTAAATATTACTTCAGTTGGTTTTTTAATATTTTTGTTTTTAAAAACTTGATTTGCATGGGATAAATAAGCAGTTAATGAGTATTTCAAATAGGTATGTGTAGCTAACAGTGAGCATACCCACTGTTAGGCTATTTGTGCAAGATATTTCAAGTGTTTGGGGCTGGAAGCTCTACCCAGGTCACCCCAAGACTCAGGCCTGGTATTTGACTGGGGGAAGGGGAAGGCTGCCACCTGCACCTCCATCCTCACCCACGCATGTGAACAATCACTGGGAACTTCTGGAGTTTCCAATACTCCTTCCCTAACTTTAGTATCAGTAGGTTTCAGGATAGCCTAGCTTTAAGAACTCAGGAGAAAAGTTGGCTGCAGATAAGTCTTTGGGCTTCAGATACTTAACAGGGAAGGATTTTCTTGTAACTGAACTTTCTCTTGTTAGAATGTGTCAGGTCTGGTGAGAGCCTAATGCCTCCTTCGTGCTTGGATCATCTTCATCCTGTCCCTCCACCGACTGCTGTCCACAATGCAAACTCATGTCAAGATGTTTAAAGAGGAGGGAAGGATTTTCCCCATGAAAAAAAAAAAAAATCCTCAAAACCAAATGTTTACAGGAGTTAGGTTATCAAGACTATTGAATCACATAGATTTGATGTTAGATACACGTGAGGAGAAGTGTAACCTTCTTTCCTCATATTCCCCATCAAGCCCTGAAATGAGCTATATTATTCCCATAAAAGTCATTTTTTCCCAGAATCTTTCCATCATTCACTTTGCAAGGGCTTAGTTTAGGGAAGCACGCTTCTTTAATCTGACTCACCATCCCAGCAGTGCAAATTTATTATGGAAATATAAATAAAGCCACAGCTACTCCAATGGTGCCCGTCCCTGACAGAGGAAATTCCATGCTTACAACTATGGCTGCTGATCTAAGAGCATGAGAATACGTACATCTTCCTCTCAGAATCAACACTGTCATTTGCATCATGATTTCAAGTTAATATTTGGGAAAAATAACATGTATGAATATATTTTTATAAATGGAGCAACAATTAAAAAATGCAAAATATTGTTCCTGATAGCTAATCACCGAACATTTCCCTGATATTTTGCATCTAACAGTGAACTTAATCTAATTAACAGTAAGAAATCTGAAACACTTTTTCGGCAGATTTAAAAGCAAGTTAGAAGAGTATCAGTAAACAATTAAACTGCGGTTTTATGATGACACAGAACTTAGTAATGAGGCTTCATATTTGTCTCCAACATGCAATAGATTTGAAATAAACCCCATTCCATGTCAGAAAAAAGCAAAGCCTGAACTGACAGTGCAGCAGAGAATTTATTTTTTCCCTTTTCTCCCTAGCTGAAGTTATTATCACAACTGCTAGAGAATTTGTGAGATTGGGAGATAAGAATCATTATGATCCATTGGGGACTCGTCAATCACAGCAAACTGCTACCAGAATCGAAATTGCATCTGCATTTGAATTAGCAACATTACTCGCCAATTTAGTTCAGAGTGAACATTTTTCCATTGAAGATGGAATTAAATTAGAAAATGAGTGAGTCTTTAATTTCCAGATTATAAATCACTGAAAATAATTCAACTCCTGTACCTTAAGGCCAATTACATTATCCTAAGCGACATTTTATCTCACAACCTTCCAAGTGATTTCATGATGGGGAACCATCACACAAATCAGTTTTGCTCTAGTAGCAAGAAATATATCTACCCACAGAGTTACACATAAAATACTAGGAACAGTTTTAATGCTGGAGCTTATTTTACATGAAATTTGATTGTCTGTTTGATAGTATATTTTCCTGTATTAATGAACTGATGCATGTACCAGAAACGGTCAAGTTAGGTGTCCAAATCGGATACAAAATGTAAAAAGTTAGGAGGAATGGACTGGGTGATTTAATTTTTGCCACTACCGTGTCACAGTTCTCAAAAAGAGCATACTGTGGTACTTTGGGTACAAACAACAGAGAGATTTAAAGTCACAGGGTCAAAAAAAAGCCTTTTATATTTTTTTTCCTTAGAGCCCAAAAATATCAATACCACAAAACCATGATGAAATAAGAAGTATTTCGTTTTGGCAAAGAATAGATAAAATTTTAACTGTTCTTATAGGAGAAATAAATTGTTCCTAAGTGCAGATACTTTTTTCTTTTTTTTTTTTTTCTTCTTTATGAGGGCAGAAGAGAGGACACCAGCTTTCCACTGGAGATAGTTTCCATAAAGAAAGATGCACCATAAAATCAGAGTGTTTATGAATGGAATGATCATGTCTGGATATGTATGTTCACTGAGCCCCCACCTACCATGAGCTTCCTCTCCTCTTACTTGCAGCTTTGCCCTGACAAGTACAGCAAATTCATTTTCAAAATGTAAAAATCTCAGTTTCACGTCCCTGAGACATCCAAAAACTACTGGTATCTCTCCACTGCAATGCTTTGGATCTTCACCTGGCTTTGCTATACCAACACAACTCTGTCAGGACCCTTGCCATTGGTACTTTGCCATGGTTCGTGGGGCCAACAGGCATCCATGGGATTTATCACGGAAGAAGAACGCACCTCACTTAAAGACTTGCTTTTGCCATCTTGATCACTGCTCATTCTTCTATTAGCTCTTTCTTCTGCACCTTCTTCAGTGGCCCACTTTCTCTTATCCTACCATACTTGGTCATTTCCATCTCTCCGTGTTTTTCTGTATTCACATTTCATTTTTGCCATGAAATCAGAGACAACCGGCTTTATGGCTGCCAGCAAATGATCATGAATAAAACATACAATACTCTTATTTTATGTATGTAATATAAAATATATTTTATATAGATCTACACTAGGTAAGTAAAATACCAAATTCACTTTTTATTAATTAGCCATCTGAGCTCAAATTTAACTTTTTATCGTTGTTGATTATGAAATTCTAATTACTTTCATTCATTTCATCTAGTTGTTCACTTCATTGGTTTGTTGCAGTGTATGCTTCACAACTTCTGTTCCAAATGACAACGTCTTTAAACATTTTATAATAGAAAATTGTGACATGTATGCCCTACCACAAAATATGCAATTCAGTTGCCAATATATTTTTTCTTACTGAATGCCAAGTGGCCACTCCTGACTTCAGTCACACGTGCTTACAATTTGTATTGTAATATCACTCTCACAGAATATAGAAGTGCTACTCCATTTTTGCAACATACAACTTGTTTAGCTCTGTTTGTCTTGCATTTTTGTCACCTTCAGTTATCAAAATCATATGTCTAAACACAGGCCCCTATTTAGGTTCTCTGAAATAACCTTTTAGTTAGTGAACCTGGATTTTTAAGCACCAAAACCTAGGCTGTGAAAGCTGATAGATTGATTGCAGATGACAGACTGCACTGTCTGTTTGATCTAGGTTAGGTAGAGTCAGTATCAGACTTCATGATATTAAATGGATAAATATCCTATGTTTCTCATTTTTCAATTCATATCAGCTATCATCAGGTCACAATTGATGTCCAAAGCATTCAAACAGAACTGTTAGAATGTCCGTCTGCAAAAAACTTTGGATATTCTGCTATTCTGCCATCAAAAGGAACGTAGAGGTTCCAAGTTTTCTGTGGAATGTGAAAATGGTTATCTGACAAAAGAAAAAAAAAAAGAATAGGGTCAAACATGTCAAGGCTCTTTCCTTATCCTTCTTATAGACTTAAGTTCCTCTCCATATTAAAGGTCTGCTCCATGAGCTCTGTCCTGAAGTTAGGCAGATGAGATACAGGGCATTCTGTCTGCAGCACTCTATTTTAGACATGATATCTTCCTAGAAACACTTGAACATTTGCTCTGCTTCCAAGATGTTGTCCTCCGTGTTAACATTTGCACTTGGGTCCTCCTAAATAGTTCTACTGCTGATAAAGAAGATAACGCTATTAATCAGGGGGATACAGACTTCTCACGTGAATTGGAGTGAATGTGCTTCCATCATCATCATGACAGCCATTTTATCTGGCCACTTTTTTCTTTTTACAAAACTTCATGCATAGGGAATGCTCGGATCGTGCCAGCAGACTCACATATCATATATAAATCCAGTGGCAAACTAGTGAAGTTTATTGGTCTTGCCCTTCTGCTGAGCTTAGAGGCAATATTGGGCTTTTAGTGATGCTGGACAACTGGGTGCCTGGAGAACACAGGAGTCTGCAGGGTGAGCAAAGTGCTGACAAATAGTTTAAGGATCCATATTTTGGAGGTGGATATGTGAAAAAATACGTGATTTTGACATCTTCTCTTACCTCTTCCCTTTGAGTCTGGAGTCTTTCAAGGCTGCCAGAAGTCTGTCTGGATGCACTAAGAGAACTCATACAGCTCGAACCCCAGAGTCCTATGGTGAAAAGTCCATCCACACCATGGATTAAGCTTTTTTCTTATAAATGAAGATATAGTCCCTTGGATAGATAATTTTCTGACAAAATTAATTGAACTATCTTTCTGTTATATTTAGCCTCTAATCCCCTATAAATATATTTTTGACCAATCTTCCTTTCCTTTTGTCATGCTCTACAGATTGTGCCCAGAATTCAGCAATGCCAGAGTAATTGAAAACTGAATAAAATTTCCCATCTAAATATATTTTAGTTTTGTTCCACAGTACCATTCTATTATTCCATTCGTTTAACTTTTGGAAGGTAGCAAAATAACAATAAATATGGGATTCTTGTGTTTAATTGAACATATAACACAAAGTTGCTGTTTCTCCAGATATTCCTTACCCTTTACTTCCAGCACATTTAATTATGTATGAACTCTTCAAAAAAAAAAAAAAAAAAAAAAAAAAAAAGCCCTCTCAAATAATGTGAGACGTCTACTAAGGGAGAAGATTTAAAGATGATAAATGTTATTTAGAATCACTGTGATATGATTCATATTGTGATGCGATTGGGAACAATATTAAATCCCACCAAGGCTATTATACCTAAATTTTTGTTTCAATTCATGCAATATTGCTGCTGCTTAATATGATTTCTATTTACTTCTTTCCATTGTTAGTGTTTTATTGAGGTTGTGTCGGCTTTATCAAGCTAATCTCTGCTGCAAATGGAGGTCAGCAGAGCCAAAGCACTGGCAAAAAGCCTGTCTCCATTATATTCTACTCAGTATGAATTCACTTGAAAATCATCTTTCTAATACAAACTCTTTCTTCACCATTCTTCAATTATAATATTTCTACCTGCACAAACCCTGACAGCTTGATATTTAAAAGCTATATAAACTCTCATAATCTAATTTTATATTCTTTTTTATAAAGAGATACTGTACCTCATTTAAAGTAGCTGTGAATGCATTCATCAGAAGGTTTAAAATCAAGCAATCTTAGCCATCGATAAAAGCTTGAATTTCAGGTAATTTTAATTATAACTTAAAAGCATGCACAGCTACTTTTAATGACAATGACAGTAAGTCATTGATTTGCATTCTTTGAGTGCCAAGGTTGAGCTAAGTAATCCTGTCATGCCCTTGCTAGAATACAATTTGGGAAAACAGGATATTGTAGAAGCTTTATAAATCTTATATCTCTATTTCTCCTTGTACTGGTCTAGGGAATAATGAAAAAGAGCAACACATAAATTTACCTACCAAATGGGGTATGCTCTCTCTCTTGAATACCCACACATAACTTCCATTAACATTAGTATAAAATATACATGCACACCAAGGGGAAGGATAGCCTACCAGATATACAAAGGTCTAGAATATCAGCAGTGTTATAGATCACAGGAATCACACTAGATCACAGGAATTTTTTTTTAGTTTGAGTTAAGCCTTGAACCTAAAATATTTGCATAAAAATAACTAAAGCTATACTACAAAAGAATAAACTGTGCTTCAGAGACAGTCTTAGATCTTTTGTTTAAGATATTAGGTTTTGCATAGTTCTAATTGTAGTTTAAAACTAAAGAAATTCAATTTAAAAAAAAAAAGCAAAAACCCTCAAAGATGATTTTTCAGGACTTTTTGTAGTAAGTTTCTAAATATGTTATTGGGTAGGTGATTGAAATCTGACAAAAAAAAAAAAAAGAAACACAACGTTTTATAATAATGTCCTGCAGCAAAAGTATGGCACCAATAACTAAACAATACTTTATCACCTTTGCCACTCTCAACAGCTCCCATTAATACCGAGATCATAGTGTTAGGCCTTCTATTCCCCAGCTGACCATGTTAGTGACAGCCAGGGCTTAGGCAATGACATTGAAAAATATTTGCTGTGACACAGCCACAAATCACTATGAGACAAGTTTAAAACTCAATATTCACTAAACTTGCATCTGTTCTTTTTGTGTTAGAACATCTACAACACATTTGTTATAGGTTGAATTCCTCAAAGTATCAAAGCATTGATGGAAAGTGATAAAAATTATTGGTTGATAAAACCAGATGCACAGAGGGGCCTTTGTCGAGTCATTTATTCATATGAGGCTGTTGTTTGAGAAGAAATCAGCTAGGAAGCCTGATGAAAAGATGTTTTCCTAAGATTAGTGTTCATTTATGTAAAATGCACCCAGTAAATGAACGCAAGTACCTGTAAATCAAATTTTCTTAATGGTCTCATCATGCAAGTATTGATTTTTATTTTCATCTCTCCCTGGGAACATAAGCAGACATCTGACGACTTAGTAATGGCTGCAGGACATTGTCCTTTCCATGTGGTTCAGATCCTCTCTAACAAGCTGCCTCTGAAGCTTCCTGTTTTCTGGGCATGGTGGTTGGCAGATGTCCTAGATACGTGGCCCTTCCCATATTTCAGCTTCAAATCTCATGCCTCTTCTTGAGCACACGCAGGGCACTATTTTTCCTGTGTTTTCCCAGATCTGTGTTAGTAAATCACTGAAGCATGGCACAGAAGCTCCTGAAGGCTAGTGATGAATATCCACACATCTCCTTCCCACACCCCTTTGCAAGAAGGAACCAAGTAGACTTGCTGTAATGACAGTCACTAAATTACCAGGCCAACCCCTCTCGCTGTCCTCATTCACTGTGTTGCTTATTTCTGTGCTGTCCTTGGACTCAAATGACAAGAGAAAGCCATGCCAGGGCATTCCCAGTGCTTCTGCCCCAGGCCTGTCTGCTTTTGTTCTTAAAGTTCCCACAAAGGCTAATCCCAATGGACAATCCTCAAAGGACAAATGGAAGAAGAGAGCTATATAAGACAGAGGAATGAGAGAGATCTCGTGTTCATGAGGATTTGATTGGTACAGGTAGAGGTATGACTGAAGCTTGCAAAATCATGAAGGAATTGGATAGGGTGAGTGTGCAACTGACAGTTCCCAAGTCCTACAGCACTAGAAGAAGGGGTAATTCTCTGAAACTATTAAGAGATCTGTTTAAATGAAATAGAAGAAAGCCTACAGCAGATGTTCTGGCATTCCTCACTTTAAGAGATTGTGGACAAAGAGAGCATGAGCAGGACCACAACAGTATTAGGCACACTGATGGTCAACAAATCTGTATACAGATGCAAATGGAAGATGGCAGTGGTGTACCTTGCCACATCGCTAATCCAATGATGACAAAAGCAGAAAAAATAAGGGATCAGTGGACAGAAGGTGACAGAGCACTGGAACAAACTGCCCAGAGATGTTGTGATGTCTCCGTTTCTGGAGATGTTCAAAACCCACCTGCACACTTTCCCATGCAACCTACTCTAGGAAACTTGCTTTAGCAGGGGGAATGGACTTGATGATCTCCAGAGGTCCCTTCCAACCCCCATGATTCTGTGACTCTGTGGTTCTGTGACCGTAGGTGGTGGCCCAGCCTCCGTATTCTTCTTTGACGAGCATCTCTTGTTGGTGTTGCATGATTGCAAGGCAATGAGTGCTGATCTGATGCAGCAAGAAGTTTCTTGTGTTGATAAAGGGCAAGGCTTGTTTCTAAGGCATGCTGAACTCTGTATTAAAATTCTGTCATTCATTTTCTTCTGAACCACACATTCTAGTAGATTATTTTCCTGATGAGAAATATTTTCAGAAATGGCAACTTTTTGGAGTGCATTGAAGAGACTGCTCGAGAAGGGGAATGATTAATTCTTAATAGCAAGTTTTGCAGCATGTTGAATGACACATTCTTACATTATATATTGATATACAACATACTGGCCCCATGCCATGCTGACTATTAGTTCATTTCCAACAAGGCATAGTTGATAGATAATGCAATAGGTAAGGGACAGAGCCATAAAATCCTGGCTCTTTCAGTTGTACCAAAATCTTCTGGAACTTCATTTTGGTTTGAAAGATGACTGCCTTGGCTGTTGATATTAAGCAGAGGCAGCAGTAAATGTGTGTAAGGCCAATCCTGTCCCTGCTTCCCTGAGGCAAGAGCCTCATAGACTTAAATTTAGATGAACCACAGAAAGTCAGACACTTGTCTGAGGGTTAATCAAACTTCTTCGATCAAAACTTTCTTACATTTTAGTATGCTTTACTTTGGTTTAAATTTCTAGCATGTAATGTATGTATTAGTGCTTTTTGCACTTGCCAATACTTGTAAGACCTCATAACTAAAAAAAAATTTAAAAATCCAAAGGTTGCTGGTTTCCATACAGTATACCCAAATCACTATAGTCACTTCAAAAACACACTGTCATAGAATAGCTGCAATTTTTACATCATCTTTCTTGTTTTTCTAACATAAGTATTTGTCTTTTACTCTTTATGATCTTTCTTCTTAGAAGTGTGGATTGCTTGGCCAGGCTGGATAAATGCATGACTTTTTTCCACTGTTTGCATCATGCCTTTTTGTACATGCAGTGTTGAGTTTATGACGATCTCCATATTTCTTCTGCATAATTCTTCTTCCAGTCATAATTTGGAACAAATGTCAATCAAATTGTACAGTATAATAATGAAGTACAATGTAATAATGAATGAAGTATTTCTGAATATCAGTAGTGATTGCATGTTAGTTCATGTTTCACTTTGTCTCTTCAGGCATCTTTGCAATATCTTCACTCATGCTCTCTACTTGAGGTATCCTGTTATGAGGTAACACTTTTCTGGTATTAGGTTGAATAGCTCTTCTTTTAGTTTTCCACCCTTTAACTTCTTTCATAAAGACAGACAGCCCAAAATGTGGAAATGGAAGTGCATGTCTTGATAGTTGATTAGAAGTAATGTTGGTGTGAGACATTGGTTGAAAAAAAGCAAAGCTGCTGCCTCTTCTGTTTTGGTTCATTCACTGCATTGGGCAGGCTGGGCTGGTACTCTTCCAAACACAGCCCCAGCCCCAGGACTGGACTTCTGCCTTAGCAGCTTTCTGCTATCATGCCAATCTTAAAGGACCAGGGTGAAGTTCAAAGCACATTGCAGATTTGTGCAGCAAGAGGCTACGTATCAAAGAAATGTTTTAATTTCCTTTCCATGCCAAAAGAATATCCATTAAGTTTCAGAGAGTATTTTGATACGCTTGTATTTACATACCGAGTTACTACCACGTTTCTTGGTCCCTTTGCAAAAATCAAGAGCAATGTTATTTTCAAATTGGAAGCTTCCTGTATCTGGAAACTATATCTGGCCATGCCAGTGGGGTGACCTAGAGATCTAATTGGCATTTCCACTAATTTTGCAAATGTCTCTGGCACTTCACAGCCCTTGTGAAAGTTTTGATTTAAAAGAAAATATCTTCAAAATTCAACCTTCAATGTTCTTTTCAGTGAAATAGCCCAAATATTTTCAGTTACCTATTTTGAAGAACAAATCTTCAGCTTTTTCTCGGCTCAGGTAATAAAGCATTTTGTTCTTTTGGCTTTTCTGTAAAATCAAGACAAAAGATACGTTTTCAGAGATGATTTGAAATGAAATTGAAATGAATGAGTACTTGGGAAAAAAGAAACCTTTAGTGCTAGAAATGCTTTGTTATGACTGAATAAGCTAAATATGCTTAATATGAAAGGTAATGGTGCAACTGATTGAATAGTTTGACATTACTGCACATGAAATATCATTAACAGGTTCAAGATGGTTTTATATCAATACCACATCTCAGAATAAAATAAATGGAAATATGGAACTACAACAATTTGTCACTGGAGCCTTTCAGTGTCATTTAAAAAAATATTATCAGTGAAAGTCTAGTCAGCATTACCTGGAGTGTCAGAGGAAATTACAGCCTCGTGTGTGTTTGAGAGTAGGCCCAGTTAAACAATTTAGGATACCTGCAACATGTGTACCTGTGAGAGGACAATTAAGTGCCTGTTAGCCCCTGCATCTTTGTCTTCAATGGGCACCACCAAGTTGTACCTGTAGTGAGCATTGCTAACAGTTTTCAGGATGTGAGGGGCCATCTGTGCAAAAGCAGCATGATCTCCTGTCATGTCTCTGGGTGAAGACAAAGCAAATTGGGGAAAAACTCAAAGATCCCAGATGCATAGCCTGTGTCAGCAGCTAATGGCCAAGGGGTTTACAAATACTCACAGCCTACATGATAAAGTTCCCTTAGATTTTGGCACAGGTGAGGTTCTCCCTTTCACCTTCCAGAGGAATCAGTTAGCATTTGTGTATTCACCATGCAGATATTCACAGCCATCTGGATCAGCACAGGCCATCACCTTACATGAAAGCACACAGTACCGAGGGTAGCAAGCTGTAAATCAGAACAGTAAATCTGAGCTGGCATTTTGTGCCTTCTATATTAGCTGCAGTTTCTCTGCAGACGTCTCATTGCTTTCCCATTGCTGACAACAGAGGTCTTAATAATGCTTCACTTACATTCCTTTGTACAGCCTCAAGATGCTAATCACCATTCCTGCCCACTTTCGATTAGGAAATTTACTTCCCATTGGTCTGTGTCAGATGCTGAGCATAACCCCCTACATTTTGATTCCAAGTTCTTGCTTCATCTTGGGGGATGCTCATCTCATCCTTCACAGGGATTTGGTCTCATTGTTTTTATCACCCTAATGTAGGTCAATCTCTGCTCGAAGATCTCGAGCTCTTTCCTGTCTCTTGCTCCCACTGACATCAGTTTTTGGAAATTTCAGAGCTTGCTTCTGTTCTCCCCCATAGCTACTTTCCTTGCAAATTCTCAGTAGCTTTTATAGTTATGACATGAGCAACATGGCAAGGACAGGAACAACAGGAAAGAATATGTCATAAACATTAAACAAAAGTGGAACCAAACATGAGAATATGCTTTCAAATGTCATAAGCCTTTTAACTCATCAACTCCGTCTTCTGTTTAAAATTAGATAGCCAGACATAGATATTGTCCACCATGGCTTCACTGACTGTCACAATTTTATTGCCTTCCTCCAATTAATGTTACCAGCATATTGAAGCAGAATTGAAAAAACCACTGGTAAAATCTGAGGCTGACAAGAAAGGAGAGAATTTGAAGAAAATCCTCCAAGTTTTTGTGGTTTTGATTGGATCCGTATAGAATTTAATTGTATTTCATTTATATATACACACTTCTGAAATGTCCACTATTGGGAGCATTGGAGTACTGGCTTGCCATTTCACTTGCTTTTTGCAAAATCAAAAATCACAAAGGAAAATGCAATAGTATGTAGACAACCTGAAACAAATGAACTGCTGTGCAACGTAAACTTGGCTTTACAAGCATTGGGTAATATGCTGTAGTCATCTGAATTTTGTAAAATTTGAATATGTAGCAAAGACTGTTTTCTGATATTTGTGGAGAAGAAAGAGAACGAGAACTAGGACCAACATCTTAAAATCCAGATGCACCACATGTTCTTGAATTCGTATGCAACTATCCAAGTGGAAGAGTGTTTTTTTGAACATTTTAAGTAATTTCAAAGATTTACATGAAAATAAGGACCAGAGAAAATGATAGATAAGTTAGTATTGCTCATAATACTGTATTTAATACAACCACATTTTGTCAAGCATATTTGACAGACAAGGCTTCTCTTTAGTAGAAAGTTGCATAACATTGAGTATAATCTTAGTGTCAATAAACAGTATTTTTAAAAATTATTAGTGTCAATAAACAGTATTTTTATGAAAACATTGACATTTAGATGGACTAAAACAATAAGCTTTATAATTAGTTTAAACCTCTCTCCTCAAATAACAGGTTTTAAAATGCATTTTATTCTGATGGCTTCCAAAACAAATTTTTTCCTTTCTAAGTTGCAAAATCCTTAACTGAAGTTACAGTGTAATGAAGATTGAAGGCAAAAGTTTAAATTGATTCTCTGCCTCTTTATTTTTGGGGTGGGTGATTGATTGTTTTGCTAAGAACTTGGGAACTTCTAATTTTTTCTGCCACCCAAAGCGTCTGTTTTTACTTCTTCCAGAGCAAAATATTTTTATTTCCCAGGTATTTTCATGCAGATGCTGTTTTAGGTCATTTAATTTAATGGTGCTTCTTTTTGTTAAACCATTACAAGTTGCAACTTTTGTTTGATTAAAAAACAGAAGCCCTAATGTCATTCCACTAGGGAAAAAAAAGTAACAAGTTGTCACACATGCACAGGATTAATGTGGAGAAGTTGTTAACTCTATGCGTATTTTTTTTTTACTATTGTGTCCTTCTTTTCTTTGGTTTCTTTGCAAATCCTTAAAACTTTATAAGCTGCGTTTATGTTAAGCTGTTCCTGATATGCTCCAGTAAGTGTGCTTTAGACACATTGTTAACATAAGGCCAAATCTGTAATACAGCATGGACAATTAAGTGCACAATTTTTGTATAAATGCAAAATCCCTCACTGTGAATTATTTAATTAATGCTCTACAGTTCATTTAATAGTGCTCTTTCAAAGGCCATTTCACTCACAGAAAACTAATTTCATTCTTCGGGTTGATTTAATTAGATTGTATGATATATGGTATTGCTAATTCAGTGGCTCTCTTTGCAGTGTCTAGGCCGCTGCTCCTATTGTCGGCAATCTGTCAGCCCCATTTTTAACAGTATTGAAAAATTCAAGCTTTATTATTGCTCGCTCACTCTTTCTCTCCCATCAGGAGGAAAGTAATGAGCTTTTCTTCTTATGAGAGCAAGCAGAGAGTGTGGTGCCCTTAGCGCTTCAGGCACCGAGCAGTATTAACAGCCTGATTCATGAGTTAAGTTTCTAACTGCCCGTGGCTATTAGCACTCAGTCCTTTGGCTGTCATTTAGTTAAAAAGACTCTTCGGTTAATTCACTCTTTTAATGAGACTGTGCTATTCAACTAATGTATTTTACTGTATGAAAGGTCACACCAGGAAGCAAAACAGATTGGAGGGAATGTAGCGGGAAGCCTGGCTGTCAAGAAACAGTTCAAGCCTCGCAGGCATTTAGCGGTCCCGGCACTGTAATGGGCTGGGGAACTGATGGGCCAGCGCTCACCTCAACAGTTGAGCACCATAAATCACAGCTAAATAGAAAGCAGATTAATCAGAGCCACAGACAAAAAGAGCACGTGTTTCATTACCCATATAATCACTAACATGATTGCCAGACAAGCCGGGGAGCTGTACACAGGGCTGACAAAGCGCGGCATGGCACGGGGCTCGGCCGGGCGTAGCTGCAGCCGTGCGATCTTCTCCTCGGGCCGCTGCTCTCCGGGCCCTCCTGGCTGAGAAGGGCGGCAGCGGGGCTGGGGTCAGGCATAAAATAACAATATGAAGTTGTGGCAATCAAGGCTTGTGCTCTGTTTCTGCAGAGCCTTCTGCCTCACCGTGGCCTAGAGAATGAGGTGAGATGTAAGGCCTGGGCCCACCCCAAGCCAGGCTCAGCATGCTCCCCGCTGCCTTCAGGTGCAGCGTGCCGTCCCCTGAGCTGCCAGACACCTGCCAGGCATCAACACATGAGCAGCAAGCTCATGACGACAAGTTCTGTGCTTCTCCAACGTCATCTGCTTGCTGTGCTCCCTCTCCACTTGTCACCAGGGATTGATGTGCAACACGCGTGCCCGTGTTGCCCAGCTTCTCCCTGCTCAGGAGAAAGACATGGCTAAAAATCTGCTCTGCCTCAGCATCTCTGCGTGGGATGCCCAATCAAACATGTTTTTCTGAGTATTGCTCGTTAATTTACAAAAGGAGAAAATGAGAAGAACCTCTGCTTTTAATAGCTTTGCATCTGTCTACCAGGGCATTAAACATCTGAATTATTGTGAGGGCATGTGTGTGTTTTGCTCATTTTTAATTAGTGCCATTGGGGGAAAAACTTCAGCACTTTAGGGGCAAAAGTATATTAATTTTTAGAAATTGTAATTCCCTCAAACTACTGTAAACAAATCATTCTGATTTAAATTTCCCAAGCAACTTCCAAACAGGGAAACCGTATGTTTAATTACTAAACATCTGTTGCAAAGAATACCCCTAGCTTTTGCAGCACTAATATCACTGTATGAATTTTAAAATCTGTCAGCAAGGGATCACGAAAGCTTTGGGAGCAAAGAGCTGCTCACTTTAACCCCTGAACCAGATAATCTAACAGTAATCCATTCAAAACTAATCAAACATTTACAGAAACGCACCAGCACTGAGGAAAACAATTCATCATCTTCATATGCTCATTACACTTCCAACATCTCAATCTACCTATGTAAATGAGACCAGGGATCTGACATCAGGTCCATGTACAGAAATTATAAACAAATATTCATCCATTATGCTGCTGAAATTTAACAGCTGGAGCACTAACAGTAGCTGAACTCCAAGCCCTGAGTATCAATTATTTATGAACCTAAAACTGACAAGACTGTCTAGGTGAATTAGCTGCATATGTCAAGCTTTGTTATAAATCCCAGCCTACTGTAAAACTCATTTTCATAGAATGTATGTACAAGGCTGACAATATATCAACAGTACGGCATTAATAATTTAGAAGAATGGTACCATAAGGGAGCACCTAGAAACTCTGCTCTGCAATATAGTTGATATTACAAATAAAAAAGTCAAATAAAATGAATTTCCCATAAACAGAGAATCAAATAAAGCATTTCTCTATGATTTTATATTCAATTTTCAAAAAACTTACCAGTTGATACTTCCATTTTTAGGAACTGTAAGCGTCACCTGAAGTTGTTTAATTTTTTTCCTCATTGCTAAAGATGCCTTTGAATTTTTAGGCCCATTGATGTACATTGCATTGCATTTATTTTATTTTCGCAGAATGAGATCTAAAAGCAAGCTGAGGGTAAGAGGCAAAAGGAAACTCTCGTTTGCAGCAAGCAGTACTGCATGCCATGGTTTAAGACCCTGAAATAAAATAGAGACTAACTGCATATACATACAGTTAATTATAGACTAAAATCTACCTTTTTATATATGGCAAAAAATGAGGTAAAAGCTGCTCTGATCTGATGGCAGAATTTGACTCAGACAATACTTGTAAAACTGGGAAAATATAATACATCTACTGTATTTCTTCAAGAGAAAAATAGAGAGAAATGTGTGCCCAGTTAATTTGTGATGCCTGATACAGAAGGTATTTATGGAAGCAGAGTTTTTTCAAGAAGCTGTTGCTGGTGAGATCTGGGGAGACCCGTGGGCCATCCAGTGCATCCCTCTGTAGACAGAAAGGTTTGTGTAACAATCCCAACTTAATTCTTCAGGCTACTAGGGCTTTCCATTTCCCACTGCTTTAGTATTATCTGCATGGGTTATTTGCTTTATGTTTTCATGAGTCCAATAATAATAATAATTCACTGAGGGTGAAATTCACTCCTGGGCAGAAAGCCCAAGAAAAGGCCTCTGCATCACTCAAGTCATTCCAAAGTGCTTAAAATAGGATTTGTTTGGATTTCAGTGGTGCAGAGATATTATGCTGGCTCTCTAGGTAAGAATGACTTCACCTTGAATGCCTCACAGTTCTGTGGTGCTACTCAGATGTTTTCTGTCAAAATCCATAAGAATTTTCCTCACAGACTTCAAATGTAGAAAGGAGATCTGGCAGTCTGCTCAAAACAATGAATAAAGCATTATAGGCAATCCACAAAAGTAATATTCAAGTTTAATTTCTCGACTTAATTAACTGATTTAGCGTCTGATGACATCTCTCACTTTGCATGTTCCTCTTGCTAATTGATGCTTTTATTAATACTCCCATTCTCTTGTTCTTGCTCATACACACAGCACCTATGCAGTTGTTCCCAGTAGCTCTTTCTGTTAATATTCAAAACCCTGCTTGAATATTTTCTCTTTTCCAAAAGTCCTTAGCATTCACCTTCACAATGCAGTAAAAATGAACATTGTTTTAGTTAAGTTAGGGTAGAGAGGCACGCTAACATTCAGAGTCCATATATACTCCTTTGGGCTTTTGCAAGTGTGGGTTAAGCTTAAAAGATAGAGGTCAGCAGCAAGCAAAGAGTAATTTGAGTACTCCTGTGAGTTTGAGCTAACATTTCATGTGACGAGAGCTACATGGTGCATTTCCAAGGCACCAGCTCAACAGCTGTATGTTTTCCTTTAATTTCTGAGAGAGCTTTTCAACACAATAGTCCTGTGATTTCTTGAAATTTTTGGTTAGAACTGAGCCTACAGCTGAGAGTCTCATAATCGTAACTCAGAAACTGGATTTGGAACTGAAAAATAATTCAAAATGAAAAAAATGATTTTTTTTGAATTGGCTGTACTTGGTGATAACTCTTGACTTATTCTTCTGTGCTGCTGCAATAAGCTATGATTCTGGGGACCTACTTTTGTGACTAAAAAGATAACTCTTGTTGGGAAGAAAATTGCCTCTCTGACATAAATCTTTGAAACAGGAGTTTATGGAAAAGTGGCAAATATGAAAAAAATAAAACATGCCAATCTAAATAGGCACTAATTTATGAACAAACTGCTTCAATTTGGTGATTGATAGGTGGAGCTGGAAAAGCAGCGTTAGTCTTTTGCTGGAGCCTCAACAGAAATGGCAGGAGACCTGAAGGATGTACATGGTGCATCCGGGGAATATTCTGAGTTTCACTGTGTGGGTAATTAAGCTGTTTTCCTTTTGCTGCTCTCTCTCTGATCTTTGTGTAGGATCAGTATTACATTGATGTAATAGCAAGGTATTAGTATATGATCACTACTATTACTATCAATTTTTTTAAATTTTTTCTAGCTGTAAAATCTCACTTGTAACAATTTTTGCATTTCATTGGTAAGTAGTTTGCTACTACACAAGTCATGCTGATTGCTGTTTATGGGGAGTTAGTTACATCTTGTCTCAGCCATTCTCTGCTAAGACATCAGCTTTGTTGCTTTGTTCATTGATTATATCCATAATTGGCTTTAAAAAGGAGCACAGGAAAAGACAGTGAAGATTTCATTGCATTAATCCTGAAGATCACAAAATAATAACATACATCATGTTTGACTGCATTTTTGCTTTTTAACTAGACCTTACAACTCATAACCCCCCTTTTTTTTTCCAGCAGAAAGGCTACATGTTATAAATAGAGCTAAGAATAACTTAGAAGTGTCTAACATCCAGGAGCTTTACCTGTTCCCACTTCAAACTGTGGTATATATCTAATGAAGCCTACACAACTACTTGTGAATTAAAGTAATCTAATTGTAAGACTCAAGGCTCAAAGAGTCGGATGAAGACTGTAGTATAATATAACAGTTTAATGTGGCATCCAGTCAGTCAGGTAAATTGTAATACCCAAAAAGAGTAGAAGAGGACACTGGGATGAGACACATTCTAAACATTGATTTATAATGATGCCCAACTTAAGTACTGCCTATCAATAGCAAAGATCCCAAAATGAATGTTGATTCTTACTAGCCCAAAAAACAAAATAGAGCTATTAATTATCATTTTACCTAACACAAGTGAAGTACAAGGAAAGAGATTCTCTATTTTCATCTCCTGAAGCTTGGACGTAGTTACAACAGGCAACACAGACAGATAACTTTTCTCCGGTATTAAACTGATGTGAGTGATGACCCAAAAGTTCTTCCATTTCTGACCTTCTAAAACATGTTCACTGCGCTGATCATCACCTTATCTGGCTGCCACCATGCTTAAAACAGCTCAGGGTGCGTTTTTCTCCCAACAGAGCACATTAGACCTATTTGTCTAAGAAAAAGAGCTGCTGATCCTAGCACTGCTGGTGCTTGTGCATGGCCTGTGCACATCCCATACACGAACAATTAAATTTACAAACCATTTCAAAATTGCGTACAGCTAGTAACAAAAATGAGGACTGTGATATTTGGATGGCTGAACGTGATGCCTGATAAATCTCTACTTTCTACCATCTTTCCAGCTCATTCGGAGGGTGCAACACATGTCAGGAGACTGAAGTTCACTAATGATGTTTTATGTGCTCTGACGTGAAAAGGTCCTCATGATTGGAATGATGCTGATTTTTTAATGATATGATCATGGTTGATATTTTTTTTTTAAAAAAAAAAAAAAAGCAAAGCTTCTGCATTACTGGCAAGTGGCTGCCTTTCCTAGGAAAAGAAAAAAAAATAGGGAAATAGTAGATTAGTGCAAATAATCTAGACAGAAAAAGAGAGAGAGAGAGAGGTTTGTGGCTCATTGCTAAACAGAGATATCCAGGATGTACTGATTTCTTCTGTAGGGCTTTTGCCTTGCCTCACCTTTTAGTAAAGAGTGGCCAGAGCAAAGAGAAGAGTCAATTTAGGAGACTGTTGAAAGCTGTTCTTTTATTTTGGTGTACTTTTTAGATTTTACATGAGCTGTGACCCTAGGTGTGTATAAATCCTTATGATGGCCGAGGCCTGGTGCTATGATAACTTTTGGGTATTATATGCTGGTGTGATTACTGGAAAGTTTTTCTGCAAGTTGGTTTAATTTAATGAGAATCTATCTTGGGAAGCAAGTGAGGAAGGAAATGGACTTGTAAATATTTAAAAGTTTTAAGAAGATCATGCCACATTTATAGGCTTTGATGATTTTATTTCTACAACACTGCTTTAATGCAGAAGAGGAAAAGATCTGCGAATAAAGAGAGTGACCCTTCCATCAGAAAAACAACAGGCACTGGGGGAAACAGTCCTTTACTCAGACAGGATGTGCAAACATGCTCCTATGTGATGTGGTGTGGGTCCATGTGCCTAGAGACTATGCTTGAGAGTTTATTGCAGGGGAATAGACTGAGTGGGTGCGTTTGAATTTAATGATGGCATTTCCAAATGTAAAGGTTGCAGGGTCAAGAATTGAGAAATATTCTTCTGGAAGAAGTTTTTGTGGTTTTCTCTGCCTAAAAATGAACAACAGAGGTACATTCTCTGAAGGATTAATATAAGGGAGATAGCAAGAAAGCCTTTTAATGGTGTGGGATGTCTATTAATGCAGATAAAAGAAAGAAATGGGAATTGTAAAGCAGATATTGTCTGCAAAAAGAAATGAGGAAGTCCTTTGTTGGTATTTTTCCAGTTATTGAACTCTCAGGTGTGACAGTATAACACAAAATATGGAAGCCCAACAAATGTCATACTAAGTACTTTTCAAAGCTGTAATTGATCATCAAATTCCAATAACAGTTTAGGTACTTTAGTTGATATTGAGATTAATATACAGCTTCCTGCAGCAAGAACCTCTTCGGTTTCTGACCTTGGCTGGTAGTAAAATCCAATCAATATTTAGACCAAGCAAGCCTTCCAGAGAGGATGCATTGGACACATTAGTTTTCTAAAAAAATACTGTCATCAGCTAGAAAATCTAATCCTCACTGAGGAATATAGTGGAACAGAATTGAGCAACAACAACAAAGAATGCAAATATTCACCTGAATGAAAATAGGATTTACGTGAGCTTTGTTTTCACTCTTTTGGCTTCATGATTTTCTACTGTTAGTTTACTCTCAAGAAGAAAACATTGAGTTCCTGCATAAAGGCGGGCATTTTCTTTGAAAACCTGTTAAAGGACAAGGAACCAGCAATATGATATAAACACTATGTCCAAGACCTGACCACTATATCTTAATTTTCAAGGTGCCAGCTGTATGCTACGTACAAATATTTCATTGTCCAAAAATAATTCCTGGACATTCTCCAAGAAAAAATAACAGATATCAAATACTTTACATTTCTAACCCAAATTTCTCAATAACATGTCTGTTGACAGTGTAGCATAAGTGACACTTACCTCGTACTACCTGAAGTGGTATTTTCATGATATGGGTTGTGCTTTTTTTTTCTTTCTATATCTATCACACTTACAGAAGAACATAAGGTAAAACATATAAACTTTTGCTGATTTTTATTTAATTAGTCTTGCCAATGGTTTTGTGGTCTTTCTTAGAATTGATTGCCACTATCAAGTTGGACCAAATGAAGACCAGATTTCCAAAGGGCTTCAAACTAATCTGATCTTGCAGATTTTTTGCAGCTTGCTTACACGACATCCAATGTTTTGTCTGCAAAATACCTGTGGTGTTATTTTATAAGCATATATGTGAGCTCATATGGACAAAACCAGCGGTATTAAGTGGTTTCTTCAACGAGAACATTTTCAACGAGTAGAATAAAGTAACTTAATTTTTTAAATTACTTTTTATTTCGTATATGTATGTATACATATTTATTATGGTCCAACTGACAGTAGGATTTACATGAATGTAATGATATATTTATTGAATGCTGTCCAATGCCTTGAAAGCAAAACGAATCTTTGAGAATCAGTTCAGAAGTTTGAAAGCCATTCATAAAACCAGGATAGTTTTACCAGATTCAATCCCCTCTCCATCCTTGCCTTGACTGCAAGATTTCTTGTTCTGATGCGTAAATCTCTGGTATATCTGGGGCTTGGCACTGGGAACACATGCAGCCACAAAGCCACCAAGCATGATTAGGTTTGCAGGCACATATCAGCTACCCATACCAAACAGAGCAGAACCTTACCAAGGCAAGGAATCTACAAAAGAAGCTCTTGGGCTGTGAAATCAGCTTTTATTATTTGATGCTCTGCCACAACATGTACTGGCAGCCCCTGCACCAACTTGATTTCTCCAGGCTGCCTGAAGAAGGGAATAAAGGTGAGCTGTGCATGGGGCAGTTTTCAAAAGGTACACATGAAATAGTGAATGACTCCTTCTGCTCTCCTGAAATAACCCTGATTTCTATTCTGTGGTGAATTCTCAGTGCTAGATTTCTCAATAAATCTACAAAGCCATAATTACTGAGCAGAGCTCCTGTTCTAGCCAACATTTTTGAGGAGGTACAAGCATTAAAAAGCCAAGTTTTGCTGCTGAACTCTGCCCTGGGGTCAGCACCGTGGCACGGGGACAGGTGACACACCTGTCTTCACTTCAAGGGCTGTGCCATCTCTTGCGTTGCTTAGCTCAGGTTTATAGGAGAAACACAACGCTTTCATTTCCTCTCTTTTATGATTCATTGATGGGTAAGGTTTGTTTATTTTCACAGCCATCTTCCTTGTGACACGTGCAACGACTCTGAGGAGCTGCTGCTGTGGCAGGGCAGATTGGTGCATCCCCCCAGTGCAGGCACTGTGAGGGGACATCTCCTGCTCCCCTCCTCCACGGCATACACCGGTGTTGTGGCACCTCCGTGCCTGCTGAGGCAGTGTCAAGAGGAGGAGGAAGGAAAGCATAAAGGGAGATCAGGGAAAACTGAAAATTATTTTTCTTCCTTTGGACTCCCGAACCTAAAAATAACTTTGAACAATGATTTTTTTTTAATAGCCATTTATTCAATTAGCTGTTTTATAAATAAGCATCTAATGCATCTGGCCAGGAAATGGATGAAACGCTACCACTCTCATGCCTTTCCTTAATGAAACGTGCATTTCCCTATACTGCTGGGCAGTGAAAGACCTGGCCTGTATTTGTTGTAGTACAAGTATTTGTTAGAGTAAAAGTAAAAATAAGTGTAGCAGGCACAGCTGCTAACCACTACCTTTTTCCGTTCCATTCCCTCAGTGGAGAGCCTCAATTATTTCCGTGTACAAGATTAGTTCTAAAGAGCAATAGAGGGGTGGAGAAGAAAATCTGTTCTTTGGATGACACAGTGCTTAGCATACATCTGCAAGCCTCGCCCTCTTAAATCAAAATGCTGCTCCACTGCAGTACCTTAATTGTTCCAGGTGTTGTAGTCCGTAAACATTTGCTCAGGATTTTATGTGTGTACTATACTTTGAAGATTTGTTTTCTATTTAAAATATTCGGTTTTGCTTCAGCCTTTGAAAAAGCTTTTGTCCTACTATAAGTAAACTTAGCCCTGTTAACTTATGTGCACCGTGTTTGTTAACTTATTCTGGTAGAAGGACATTTCCATATGATTTATTTTTTGTAATGTGCTCATGGTAGTGATGTCTCCCTGCTAGCATATAAAACTCAAAATGAACATAAACAGTAAAGTGAAGTTATGGACACCACTGCTATAATCTGCTTATAAATAAAGAAAGGTAAGGATTGGATGCCAAATGATGAAAATATGTTGAAATTTAAGAATTATTTACATAAATTATCACAGATACGATTTTTTTTAGGTTACGGTGGAGAACTGAAACAAAATGGGATCTAACAGCCATGACATTTACAGCAATTCCTCTGCAGAACGTGGGCAGGAACTTCATCTTTATTCTGGCATGCAGCTTGTGTTAGTTACATTTTAAGTTTTATTGCCATTGATTGTATAACAAATAGAACAGCAATAACCAACACATGCAGATGGTGCAGACTATATCTAACCTGTCTGCTGTGGTTTACCTGAAGTGCTCCATTTTTCTCATCAGCTCATCCCTCCCTTCCAGAAGAAGAGAAAGGGAGACTTTGTCAGCTCATTCCCCAAAGCCTCGTTATGCCCCATGCACTACACCTTAATTATTAGCCACAGGAAGATCTTCCATGCTGCTTCTTGATGTGACACAGGACACACACCTGGATGGGACCGCTGGCAATTACCAGTTGCAGAGCCTGCTGCAGGGCTGATGTTCCTATAGAGCCATAAGTAGTGGCCCTGCAATAAAGCCACTAGAGATGAGACACCTGAAAAAGCATTGTGTCTGCCATGGATATGGTTCAGGAAAACAGCTGATCATGCACCTTGAAGTGTCTGCATGTGCTGATGTTGTTGCAGCAATCACTCTGTGAGCACTGGTTACACCCCAGCAGCCCACCCTGTGGGTGCTCACTGTGGGTTGGCCTACACAGAGTCTGTCTGACCATGTGCACAGGGCTGCAAAGCCCAGCTTAGGGGTTTTTCACTGATCTAGTGAAATCATCTGCAATCCTTTCAGATCCGAGTGGGACACTGGGGCTGGATCTGGGAATTTTTCAGATGCAAAATGGTGGTGGTGGGACGCAATGCCTACATGGCAGAGAGCACAGCAGCTCTGACAGTGATAAATGGAGCATTTATCATTTAGCACAGCACCAAGCAGGGCTTTATGCTTTACAATGCCTGCCTGGGGGACTAGAGCAGAACACAGGGACACAGAGAGGGACGAATCTCCCCAGACCTTTGGGGTGCAAAGCCTGGGCCTGCTAACCCACCTGGGCCAATGGCAGCTTTCTGGCAGCCCCTCGCAGCTCTCTGCGCCATGGCTGGGGATTTTTACAGCTCCATGTCCCCCTCCTGCTCAGCACCAGTGGGTGACACTCTGGGCACCGGTGCCCTGCAGGTGCCGGTCCCTGCAAAGCGGTTTTGCACCAGGTGACCGCTGCCTCGCCTTATGGTGAGTAAAAGTCATAAAACTACCATCAGCTCAATGGCTGTAATGACTACTCTGAAGCTTTTTATAGGCGATAAGCTACTGTAAAGGTCTGCTGGTAATTTGTGGATAGGGTACATTACCGTTATCCTTGAGGAATTTCTGCTTCCTTTTTATATGCCTTTTTTCTCCGGAGGGGACTCTGAAATTAACAGAAGGCGTTAGTGTGAAGCTCTGCCAGAGCCTCTCACTGAGCACAGATTGCTTTTATTTCTCCTCCAATGTGGTCTGGTCCTCCTGGAGAGAGTTGTAGGACTGGATGTCCCTTCTGCCCCTCCATGGGTCGGAGGGTGGCCAGGAGACAGTAAAATGAACTGAAACTTCCTGGAAATGGCACAAAGAGGGACAAGTTTCTAAATAGCATAAACCAGCAAAAAGCTGTCATGGTCATGGATCTTCGCAGACTCTTCCAACCAGGCTGGGGGGACAATGTGGGAGGTTAGTTGATTTGTGCCCACACCAGTGAAATGCTTCTGGTGGTGTGAGATGGATGCAGGGGGCAGCGGGCAATTTTTTCTTGTATAGCAAACTGCAGTCCTATGTTTGGGCCAGTTCTGCCCTTAAAACTGAGCCCAAATGAAAATTGAGGGCAATTGAGTAATTTACCCTGTAATGGCAAAGCTCAGGCAACTGGCTTCAGTGCACCTTGGTGGGCTGCAGTGGACACGAGTGCCACAGCACTGCTCCTTTCAGCAAACGCTTAGCACCACAGGCAGCCCTGCTACCAACAAAACAATCTTGCGCAGATCAAGAAATGTTAAGAAGTTCATTTGTTTAAAGCAGTATGAAATAGTTCCCTTGCAGATCTCATCCTTTAATTTCCTGCGCTGGGGCTGAGGTGTGGGACACCAATACTGACAGATCAGATTAACACCTCTGATGCTGAGATTTTCCACTGTGCTACCGCAAAACACATCATCGCTGTTGCAATATGAGCTCTGGATTCTGGACCTGTTGCTCCCAGGGGCCTTGCACAAACTAACACAGAGCAAAAATAGCAAGAGCAATTCCTTCCAACGGGGAAACTAATCTGCCTGGGCTGCTAATATGCCTTTTGGAAGAGAAAAAATCAAGATGATGATTTTTTTCTTTTTCACTTTCTCAATAAATCTATTTTCTCTCTGCCGTGCAAGGCTCCATATAAATCTGGTGGGTGCAGCAAATTGCTGGGTGTGAATATCATGGCTGGAATTAATGCAAAGCCAAGGAGGACCAAGATTTTATTAATATGGGCTTGGGTTTTCGCATTGGAATGATGTTTGGGTGACCCATCCTGCCTGTGGCTCAACACACTGGTGCCAGGTAATGGACAGGTAAAGTCCCAGCTAAGTGGCACTTAGTGTAATTATGAAAGTGTGAGGCATTGGGAAAAAGCCAACATGCCCATGGAATGATTTACCCGAACAGCCCTCAACCTGCAATTTCATGTGATAAATATAAGCAAAATATATATAACGAGAGAGAGAGGGGGAATTTAAACCTTGGAAGTTTAAATGAAAACATGTATCAGACTTTAATAACCAGGGGTAGATTGTTGGTTATTTTGGTGGTTCCCGATCAACCACAAGAGAGCTGTAGTTCATGGTGAAATAGCACAGTGCACAATTTTACAGCTGACAAAAGTAAATTATGCGACCAGGACTTATTTATGTTGTGTATATATGTAAGGATTTCCTGGATAAAAATAGGCCACTTCAGCTATGCACCAGTGAGGGATTTCACAACTATATAAAAGTTAACTGCAATTTTCACTTTGTCATCTTCCCTCTGTTTTACAGCTCCCGTGCACGTGGATGCCCCACAGATGAATGTCCTTCCAGCCTGCTGCGAGCCCAGCCGTGCATCAGGCCAGCCTTGTGCACCAACCCCATGGGGATGCTCTGCTTGGCAAATCCTAAGGATGACTTTAACATCATTGCAAGGTCATGAATAGCTCTAGGAAAGTGATACACCCAGCTTTGAGCAGTCAGACCTGCTCTCCATCTCCGTGGGAGCTTAGTCCTTGACTGCTGCTCAGTCATGGCTTAGACCAAAGGCACCTAAATAGTGCCTGTATTGCAGCTAAGATTTGCTAGCATAAGGTTATAGGATCTGGCCATAATTTGGGTGAGTCAGTAAACTATGGAGCTACAAACTTGCTTTAAAGATGTTGTTTGGTAAATGCTATGGCCAATGACAGGGCCATTTTGCGAGTGGAAACCCATTCCCAACACACATATAGCGATGGAGCACCAGTCTCTGACTCACTAAAACTTTACAGTGCCAGAGAACAAGGGCTGTGCCACGTGTAGGGAAACAGTTGATCCCAGCATGACCTGCTGATTGAACACATAGTGGAGGGGCATGGCTGGCCTGGGGAATCACTTGCACCTGTGACCAGAAGGGGTGGACTTGGGGTGGAGCTGCCCCAGGCTTAGATAAAGGCCAGCCAGGCAGAGGAGGGGACAGCTTGAGAGAAGATTGGTGAGGAGCCTGGGAGTGAGAAGACTGGAATGGAGCCTGAGAAAGAAAGAGAAGATCAAATGGTGTAGTCATAAGTTTTGGGACTTTTCCTGTGACACTGTGCTTTGTTCTCGTGCTGGCCTCACAAACAGGGACTTCAGCCACTTTGTTGCATAGATGTTGAATTTTTGTTACATAAACGTTGAATATTTGAAAGGGAGCTGTGAGCTCAGTTATTGTGACAACATTCCTTGAAAGGTCCTTCTTTATCAGACTGGGGATGAGTCTGGGTGCTCTGTGGGGTCAACAGAGGGAGCTGAGTGAGACAGAGTTTGTGAAATGGCAATTGGGTTTATTCAGTGAACTGGAACAAATACTTTTTATAAAGGGTTTCAGTTACTCTTATATCAAAAGCTCCAAGTTTCATTATAAATGACTTCTAAACCACCTTAGAACTAATGCATTTTACACTAACACAGCTCCAAAATAATGGCTTAGCAACACCCAGAGCTGGCAGTGTGACTGCAGAAAACCACAGCAGGATGAGGAACCGCAGCCCTCTGACAGCACCGAGTGAAGCACCCAGTGGCTCTCCTTCCTTCCTTCAGCACAACCCTTTCCAAATCCTGGGACTCAAGATTTGTCACAGGTAGAGGGAAAAAATACTCACTCTCTTCTGGAATAGCCAATTTTATTTGTGTTAAAAATTGCAGCAAATAAAAGTGGGAAATATACAATAAGTCTCTCTCAATACCAATGTCTTTGATACTGTGCTATCAATCAGGTTTTTTTCCTTTAAAACCACTAGTGCTCTCTCAATCAATATTTACTCCTCTAAGTACTCTGCTTGATGGAACCACGTGTGGAGATATTTGGTGTGGGGAGTTTCTTTGCTTTACTACGCTTTTGTCACAGCTATAGCTTTATTCTCAGAAAGTCAAGTTAATCGATGGTCTGAGTCAGGTGTCGTACCAAAAGTCCTCTGCATTAAAGCTAGGTCCAGACAAATCCCCTTCCAGTATGGCTGCTCCTTCTTAGTATCAATCCCATTTTTTTCTTCCATTATGACCTTTTCAGGAGTCCTTGCATGGGTAAAGCCCTAGGTCCACCACACACTGAAAATGATGGAAGCTGGTTTGTCCTGTAGCAGCCTTCAGAAAGAGAAAGCCAGTCATGGCCACTGGCCATGCCATGCTGCTCTAACAGACAGCAGTTTGTCTCTGAAATGGAAAAGAAAAATACTATCAATTAACCAATGCATTACATATCAATTACCAAAATCATTAAAATAAACTTTTTAAATAATACTAAGGAAGCAATTAGAAAAGTAACTTTGTACATAATACTTTTAGTTCTAGAATGAGAAATGTATGTGACTACTACGGGCCAAAACATGGCACATTTAATTTAAACCCTGGCAGCAAGGGGCAGGTTCCATTGCAGCTATAATAAATTACATACAAGTGCTACAGAACAATAACAAAAACTGTGAGCCATCCATTTCAGTACCATTTACAAGAAATCAATATCAATACTTAATGCAATACTGGTGAAAAATGAGCAAAGATACAGAAAGCATAATAAACCAGTAATGAAAGACCTTGCAGTGTTTCACTTTGGAAGAAAAAACTAACTGTCTATATTTTCATGTAGAGGGATATTTCACTGAGGCAATGTGCTGGAGGTATGAGTGTTTTGCAGATCTAAGTTTAAAATCACCTCTTTATTAAATTTAAAAAAGTTCCTTAAACTGCGGATTACTAGCTTAGTAAAACTCATACATATGGAAGGAGGCATTTCGTGTTCCTAAGGTCCTGAATGTATTTTTCATTGGATTGCTTTAGATCAAGCATCATTCTGCTGTGTACTTCTCTGCAAGCATGGGCAAGGCCACTTGCTTCCACCAAACCTGGATGTTCTGTTTTGGAAACTCAGGGCTTAAACGTCCTGTTTAAACTGGTGAACTAAATAGGATATATCATCAGGTAGCCCCATTTCCTCCACTGGTTTCAGTCTCCAGCTAAGAAAAGTGTTTTATAATACCTTTCAGAGAGCATCCTTTGCAAGGTGGAATCTGGTACAAAATAATATTGAAAATAACAAGTGTGAAGTCTCTGTGTCGTGAGGCTACCAAATATCAGTGAACTGCCATGCTACCATCCTCCTTATCATCATCTCTTTGCACTCTGTCAAGAAGGCCTTTCAGGAGAGCTTTGGCTCTCCCAGATTTCTCTTCAGCTCTCTGTATGCCTCAGAGCATAAGAATTATAAGAGAATTAAAAGAATTAGAAAATCAGAAAAAATCTTCTACATTTAAATAATGCATGCTTTTAAAAGTGGGAAGGCAAATCATAGGAATTGCATTGCAGTTATGAACTCTTATAGATAGATAGGCAGACAGACAGATCAGAGATCTGGCTAAGAAGTTTGTTCTAACTACAAGGACATTTAACTGAAATCTAGCAGTCTGTGATTTTTTCCAGCTCTGAGCTCAGATAATCCTGGGTGTGCCAGAAGAGACTTGCAACAGCCCTCATCCATGGTGAAGCTCTTCACAAAGAGGAAGATGAGAAACTTTGTGTTTAGTGAAACAATGAACAGATTTTGTTGCAGAAATTGAGGGTTTCAACAGGGGGGTAAATTTTTGGTGGAAACTGGGGCAGATCTGGAGTCATGCTCAGTAGAGGGATGTGGTGGGTTTGTCAAAAGCGCATGCAGCAAGGACTGTCAATAGCAGTGACAGAGGCACTCTGTGCTCCTCTTGCAAGGCCTGTATGATTGGATTTCCTGTGAGATAAGGATGTCTTGCAGCACTTCATCTTTCACCCAATGTCAGTACTAAGGAGGCTGAGGAAAATATGGTGAGGCTGCAAAGGGCTGCATGGGCCACCTTTATCAGTTGTCCTTCAGCTCAGACAACCAGGAGAGCTTATTCCTGGCTGTTCTGAAATGTACAAATGTAATCACACATAAGGCACAGCTGTGTGGTCTCATCCCTAACACCTATGCAGAATTTTTGCCTTCTACTTCTTTATGCACCAGTTTCATTTCCTTCCCTGCACAGTACTTTTTGCCACGCCACTTCCTTGCCTCAGTAGGATTGTGGAGTCTCGTTTATAGAGTTGTGTTTGTTTATTTTCCATTGGAAAGTATGATTTTGTCTTCCAACAGCAGAGAATATCTCAAGGGGAAATTCATCAAGTGTTTGTATGTGAAAGGTTCAAACGAGGCTGCTCTTTTGGACACAGATCATCATCTGGGTTTCGTTTATACAGTTTCTAGGTCAGTGCAGAGCTGGTAAATGACTAGAAGTGATAGACAACAAGGTCAGCCAGGAGGGGACATTGCTGTGTTTGTTCATCCATCACAGCGTAGCACTGTACCATGGCCACTGTGTGAAACAGCAAAGGGAATGGAGAGCAAAAGGGCTCTGAGGCTCTTTTGGAGAGTTTCACAGGGCTGTGGCCATCCAGGTGGACCAAAACACAAATTCTGCTTTAAGGACCAGGGCTCCATCAGGAGGAGACTTCTTATGTCAGCTCGTACTTCTGCCAGCAATTTTAGTAGCAACTATATGCCAGCCTGAATTTTTCTCACCTGAAGGCCAAAGTAACAAATAGTTACAAGAAATTCACTAATGGGCAGGAAATAGGGGCACCAACTACTGCAAAGGCTTTGGCACTGCTGGGTTGTGTTGAATGGTGCCTCACTTGAGCAGGATCCCTGAAGGACCCTGGTACTGGCAGATGGCATATAGCACTACTCAGATGTTAGCAGGGCTATGTCCAGAACAATTACAGCTGTGTAAAAGTCAGTGGGAGCCTGGATTATGTGCAAAATGAACAATCATTGGGGAATAAAAATCTTCTAAATGTTGTTTCCACTAATCAGCTTTCAAACATATCCCCTCTCCAGGAGGAAATCAATTTTTTTGCAAGTAGTACAAGAGATTCCTATTATACAGTGTGAGTTAAGTCTAACTGATTAATCCCTTAAGTAAAATTTCTTTCTTTAAATTAATTCAGCGCTTTCTGCTGCCACTTGGTTACTTTGCCTGAGGACATCACATTTGTTTGCTCACTCCTACCTGTCTAGGCACACCCATTCAGTGCTATAATGCCCTCATTAGTTAAATGGATGATCCCTTGCTGTAATTATATGAAACATATTGCAGTAAACATGCTGTCTCACTCTTTAGGTCTGTTTTTCATCACTGAGTCCAATCTGGTGATTTAAATATGTCTCTATCTGAGCACAACCGGAAAAGGCCCAATCCAAATCCAAGAGAATGCTTGCAGCAATTTCAACATCCTTCAAGCTTAGGCCATAACGAGATTATAACCGTTTTTTTCCTGCAATTGTTTTCTGAAAGTGATCGTATACTTTTACCGCAATAGAAAGAGATACCGGGAAGGGTTTGGGGAAATACAAAGTTCAATACCCAGTAGATGGTGCTGTAATCAAATTCTAAAACCTGTTACACGAGAGCCACTTAGCCGTGTGTCATGGGAAGTTTCTGCGCTTAATAAAGGAAGAATGTTTATTTTAAAGGCACGTGTCAGTGTGTTTAAAACATACTTATTAATCTGAAGCAGTAATTGTCTAGGCAATATGCCGAAACAACATCAAAGTCAAAGAAATAAATAACGCGTGTTGAATAAAAGTGATTTATGGATCTTTTCTCATGTCACTCAGGCTCCATGGTCCTAGACCTGCAGAAGACATTAACCAAAGCACAGATAATGCGCTGCACTCTATTTAGGTAAGCAAAACACGATTCTTCCATCTTCATTATATTTGTCTGTACCACCCATGGATCAGATTTCGCAGGTGTAGAAATGTGATCAACTGATAGGAAAGGAATATCTTTTCTGAAGTGAATAAACCATATATATTTTGTTTGAAAAAAAAATAAAAAGCTTGGATTTTATCAGACTTTGGCCTTGTTACTACAGTCCTCTGCCACCTGCTCTTCCATATCTAATCCTTTTTTGTAACCAGTCCTGAATACAATGGCCACATCCTGAACTCAGCCCTTACTTTTCTCCTCCATAACCATGACTGAAGATCACTGCTCTTGATAAACTTTGATCTCCTCTCCAGGTGTGCCTGTTTCTGCCTAACTTCCAAATTGCACCTCTCTGATCTGCAGGTTCTCCCAGGGAGGGAACTCCTGGAGCTGCCAACAATAACCTTTCAGGAGGAGCTGGGGGAAGTTCAGCATGGATGAGACAGGTACATTGGTCATACATTGCAGGAAGTTCATGGCCATCCCTGACACCCAGAAAACCATGATTGTGCTTGTTGGGCCTAACTACTTGAGAAAATAGTTCAATTTATTTGACCTGAAAAATCACCTCGGCCAGGTGTCTTTTCTAGAAGTAGTGCTGGTATACAACCTCACTGGCCAAGACCCTCATATGCCAAACCCAGAAGCAACTCTTCACATCACAAAACACCAAGAAAGCTCCTTTGTTCCTCATTTCCTGCTGAACTCACCTGAAAGTTGTGGTCAGAGCAAGCCACGGGCTTTGGGACCCACACAAAACAGAAGTCACTGCATCGGGCAGGGTGAGTGCTCCGAGTGCCCTTCATACCCTCCTCTTTGTTTTCATCTCTATGATTCCAGGCCTATGTCATTTCAGTTTTTAAAGAAACCTTTTGACAAAGTCCTCATTCACATTCTCATTATGCTGATTCTTGGGTGGTCCTGCGTGGAGGCAGGAGTTGGGCTTCATGACCCTTATGGGTTCCTTCCAACTCAGAATGTTCAATGATTCTATGACTTTGGAAGGACACTAAATTCAACACTTCCCTAAACAGTGTGACTACAAACATCATATGCCTACGTACACAGACAGCTGAAGTCTAAGGAAACTGAACCAAACCAAAACTTTCTCTCATAAATCATGTTTCCTACAGTAACAGTTTTCACTTATGCAGAATGCGGGGCTGCAGCAAAGATTCCTTGGGCTACAGAATTTCATCAAATACACAGTATGGTTTTTTAAATAAGAAATACAGCAGGATGAATTAGTATACTTCTTAGATCATGAAATTCACTTCCCAGTGTTAATACACACACACATTGTGGCCCTCAGTACATGTGCAGGTTTGCACTGAAGTCAAAAGAAGCTGCACAAATACATCTGAGGAGAGGATTTTCCCCTCAGCATAAATTTTTCAGAAAATTTAATTATTATGTATGATAATTTTAGCTAATGAATACATTTGTATGATTTATTATATATCAGTGGTTTATAAGGCATCCACAGCATGTTTTATTAATTATTATTAAAACCTTGTATTTACTTTAATTCATGTTTCATCAGGATTACTTCTGTGAAACGCTGTAGTCTCTCTTTTAACCTTTCCTAATCTCAGACCTGATTTCTGCTTCAGTGAGACTCCAATCCAGTTTCTATAGAAGACAATAGGAGGCTTTTCAATGGTTTCAATGGTCTATAGATCAGGGTAGTTAAACACAGGAGGATATTATTAGGTCATTGGCCTATACCAGACATATATGTAATAATTTGTGACACAAAAGGTGGGGATGGAGCAGCCTGAAGAATCACTGAGTTTTCCCCCTTTGCGATGGGAGAATGACCACAGCCCACCCCTGGAGGGGTCGTGGTGCAGGGGCCGTCATTTCTGTTCTGCCCTTATCCAGGACCCAGAGGGGTAGGATCCTTACCCAGGACTATGACTGCTATCATCTCATTGACTTCTTTAATTTTTAAACAAAAGGATCAGCTTTACCTTCCTATTTTTTTGCCATGTTACTCTGCTGGTTCTTCTGTTGCAACGTTCCATTATTATAAAGAAGGAAAACAATGTTTTTTGTAGGATTTTGTTCCCCTTTTATTTTTTTAAACAATATAAGCTTTGAAAATATATGACTACGTTTACTTCCACGTACTGCATGCATAAAGCCTCATTTCTCTCCATCATCAGTTTTGGTACAAGCCAGGACCAAACCAGGCAAAATTCTAAGAAATGAAGAAAAGGGAAATCCCAATTCTTTGCCACTAAAAGGAGCCTCTGCCTTTGAACATCAAAAATGTGAGCAGTTTTCATATATACATGTAGCAGTGAGATCAAATTAATTAAATTCACATTGAAAAGAAAAAGAGAGAGAGAGAGAAAGCCCCTGTAAGAGGATGCAGTAAGACACTGCAAGCTTTGTTTTGGGAGAGCAGCCCCAAACCTGTGGACCTAAAACAAGAGCTGAATGCTCAGGAACAATAAAAACACAGAAATCTGGATAGGGGAAAATACCATGTGAATATAGCAGCCATCAAAAATAAACCATTAATGAAATACTGGAAAAAAGGAGACAGGCAGATGCTGAAGCTGGTCATATACAGACGTATTCTTTCTCTCCATTATGCTTTATTTCTTCCAGAGCTCACAGGACATGGTCCAGAGATATTTAAAGAAGAGGAGAGGTTCCCACCTCTTTTGATAGATTTTTGGATAAATTTTCATGGGCCACTTTTCATCCTGATACACAGTGCTGCCTGCACAGAATCTCAGTTGTAATGAGCAGAGGCTTCTATCAGTTGTTGGCATCTACAAACACTTTGCAAAATATATCTTGCTAAAAGACCAGCTTGTTACTTTCCTTTCAATTCATGGATTCCAAATAAATATTGAAAAGTGTTACAGATGTTCTTCATTTTTTACACCTAAGCAACTTCAAAAAAAAAAAAAAAGGCAAACTAATTTTGAAAGTAAAACAAGCAAATACATTTGCTCCCCACATATTTCGGTGTTGAAATTCAACTCAGGCTGAGTTCTTACAGCTAAATTACAAACTCTGGAGAAAAAGAAGGTTTCTATTTGGAACCCTAATGCAGCTTTCATCAGCCTGGCCCAACTGCATTGCCGTGCTTCCGACCCTTTAATCCTGAGGTGCACTATTTGAGAAATGCCTGCCTCCAAATGTAGCAAAATGAGAAATTGCGGTGCCTGTCTAACAAATCAAAAATAAATGAAGTAACAACATAAAGGTAAATTTACTGTTATTTATAATTTACCATTTTTACCTTGTTTTCAATTGTCTCTTAGTCCTCTTCATTCTAGGAGCCCATTACATTTTATTATGCTAAACCCTATCTTCTGTCACATAAATTACAGTTAAAGATCTTAATATTAAAGCCTCTTAGCTCCCAGACCATATTTCAGGCTTTGTTCAAACCAGACATTAATGCTGAAATTGAACACAGATCACTTTGTCATCATTACCTATGATCTCAAAAGTATAATACAATCTTTGCTATATATGGCACAAAAATGCTTCTTTGTGTAACACTGAATTATGGAGATATATTGATATTCTTAATATTTTGACAAAACAATAAAACTAAATACGTTAGCTCTTTAGCAGATGCCAGCATGCCAGCCCAGCTATTGCAACAACAGTTGCAGAGGTAAAGGTTTATTTATTTCAGGTAAAATAGAAGATTAATCACACAGTTATTTTAATCTTAATTCTTCCCTGGTATAATTCAGCCTTCCTGCTTGCCGATAGAGGAAGTCTGTTGCCAATGTTCATCATCATCTGCCCGGGTTCACAATATCCACCTTTGTTACGGGAACAATATTCTCTTTTCAGTGCTTGTGGCTCCAGCAAGGAGAAACACCGGAGCAGGCTGTCTTTCATCTTGTTGCTTTTCTTTTACTTTCACCCCAGAATTACCCTAGAAGAGATGCACTAGAGCCTGGATGGGGCTCTGGGAATGGAGGTTCCCCCAGTTTTCAGGCTGCACAGCAGCGCTGGGCAGAGCCACCATCCCCACTTCCCAGCAAGACAGATCAGTGACATTACCGATATAAATGTATAAACATCCTCCACAGAATGTTTCTACCCAGGCATCACCTGTGTAATATCTATTCCAATACATTAAAAGCCATTGTGATTTCTTCTTAACCAAAGCCACTGTTGCTTGGGGCAGCCTAGTATGGATCTGACCCCATCCTGCCTCTGTGGGAGGGGGAGAGGCAGTCCCCAAAAAGCTCTTCCCAAGGAAAGATGCCCTATCTGATTTTGCCTACTTTTGACCTGCCCACAGAGTGCTCCATCTGTCTGTTCCCGTTGAGAGGCCGCGTGTGCAGGGCACCGAAGCCACGAGGTGGTTTTCCTGCAGCCCAGTTGGGTATCTGCTATTTGAGAAGGGGAAGAGCTGTTCCCAGCAGTGCTCACTGCTGATTACCTACATATTATCTTCACACAAAAAGCGAAGACCCATGTAAAAAAGGTTATGTGAGTGCATCTGGGTACAGGTAAACATAAGTGTCTCAATCACAGCTCTCCAAACACAGACAAACTCTCCCCAGCACTGCGCTGTGCAGGTGCTGGCTGGCACGTACAGACCAGCTCGGGATGATTTCTCCAGTGGAACACTCCCCACAATATCTCTGTCCACCAGTATTAGAGTTTGGGGTATAGCAGCATCTTTCATTATAAAGAGAGGGTTATTTTTTTAATATATACCTTTTCATTACAACTAGGAGTAAGGTCATGAGTTCTTCTCGTGATGGAGGTATAAATATTACATTGTATGGCTGGAATAGTCTGCCTCCGTTCCTGGAGAATACCCTTGGGTAAAATAGTGTGTCAGGGCAGCTGATTGCCTGCTCATTTCAGTTTGCTTACTTTTTACAAATAAATTGCTGGACAAATGAAGGAAAAGGGAGCGTTAACTTCAGACAATCATATTCATAATGCAGCCCCATTATTGTTTCAGAGTTTCAGAGGCTTTAACTCTAAATTAGAGTTATTTCTGAAATTAGCTATATCTTTTTTTTTTTTTTTGGCTCATTTCTTTCCTCCCAGAAAAGGTGGGGGGAATCTTGTAGTGACAGCAAGAGCATGGGATGCAGGAGAAACAGGTATTCTTCACAGATATCTTGGATGAAGATGGGCAAGTTGAATGGGTTTGGGTTCAGAAAACCTCCTAGCACACACTGCCTTAGGATTTGGGACTGATTGCAGGTGGCTTTAAACTAAAGATGGTACGCAGTCGTGTCAGTTGTGCATACAGGTTTTGGGGAGCCTATAGCTAGAAATATGCCTTTTCTTCCACTTTTGGCTCTCCTATTTTTGTAATCCATCCCCCACTTTGTAGAAAAGAGCCATTTATTACCCAGTGTGTGTGCTGTGCCTGACACCATCGACTCGTTTCTTGCATGAACTGCAGGCTCTCAGTGCTCTACATCTTTAAAACTTCTTCTACATTCATCTTCCCATTTTTCACCTTCCTGCTCTTCAGGAGGTGCCACTTACTGATAGATTTTCAAGTATTCCCTTTCCTGATAGTTTTTAGAACCTGTTATTATCCTGTAAGTGCTAAATGATAATGATTCATACGTTCATTTCAATAGATACATGATTATTTGCAAGGGCTGTTAATTATATAAAAAGATAATTTCGTGTAAACATTGGTCTTAAAAAACAGCCTCCCTGTTATTGCCCAACAAGCAAGGATGTGGATTTGTTTTTTTCAGTTTTGTTTTTGTTTTGTTATTTGTTGTTCACACACAAGTGAAGCAAGCGATTGATTCATTCGCGTGAATGAAAAATGCAGCATAATTGCTCCAGTCTGTCCGGCCTGAATTATGTGCTGCTGGCACGGGAACAAGTAAATAATACCTCATCTGTTTACTGCTCTGATCAACCTTGCCATTTGAACCGGCGGCTAACAAAAGAGAGAGGAAATCCGCAGTTTGCAGATAGCGCGAGCCAGGAATTGGCAAAGAGCGATTCCGCAGTGAAAGAGGGACCTTGCAAATTTTGCCTGGCACTCAGCAGGGCTGATAAAAGGGGCCTTTGCCTCCTCAGCCTGATTTAAAATTGTCACCTCGGGGAGAGGTTTGCAGGAGGGAGGTGTCTTTTCCCATCCCACCTCCTTGACAACACTGAGGAGCCCTGCTCTGCTCTGTATGGTGCAAGAGGTGTGCCCATTGTTTGCAAGGTGTTTGATTTACTTTTGATTTTTGTCGATCCTCTGGTCAATCTTCAGATTTAGATGTATATAGCCATAAATCTTTACAAAGACCTTCGTTGTTTATGTGAATGTTTATGACACAGAAAAAGAGCAGCTGGTACCACAGCATCTCTCTGCCTTTTGGGTGTGTTGGTGTCTTCTTGCACAACAAGCATCACAGTTTGATCAAAGCTGGGGTTAATGAAGTGACATTATCTGTCGAGAACTTAACTATTTCTAGAAATCCTTCACCACTTAGCTGTTATCCTAGGGTCCCATCACCATGTGATCTCCTGGGGCCCCATCCTTATTTGTCCTTTGAAGACACGTTGAAGAAATGTAAAAATATCTGATTGCAAACCAGCTTCTGCTACTGCTCATCTTGTTGGCAATAATCCATGGCTGTGCACAGAAGTAAAAAACATGTAAAACTGGAAAAGCCATCAGCTGATAGCCATAACCACAGGCAGAAGGATCAGAGAGCTTTAAAGCAA
Organism: Penelope pileata; assembly: GCA_013396635.1. Lineage (NCBI taxonomy): Eukaryota > Metazoa > Chordata > Aves > Galliformes > Cracidae > Penelope > Penelope pileata. Next base: position 118,532 of record WBMW01006104.1, read on the forward strand.
TAGATCTTGGTGGCAGCGAGTACAGAATTCCTGGTGGTGTCGGTAGGCAGGGCTCAAATACAGACTTTCACAGCTCTACGTGGTTTTTTCCCTTTAAACCACATCATCATGAAATTTAAAAGCTTGATGTGAAATCCACAGTAAGCAATGACATTTGGAAACCTGACTCTGTCTGACTTGAGCCAGGACTTAACTTCTTCAGTTAGGATCTGACTCTTTAACATCCGTGTTACAAGAAAAAAAGTGTTTGCTTATGTTTTTCTCCCATATGTGATCATCAATTTTTTAAAATTATTGGGTTTAAAATTCAGATCAAGCTTTTACAATTTTTACTACTGACCTTCATTACGCTTTTTTTTCTTTTCCAGCTGTCAAATTAAAGTGATTTATATCTCCTAAAGTTAGAGCATATTTCCGATGATCGTGATAATTATCTTCCAGACAAGAGTCCCTCATGTTTAAGATATTAGGTCGACACGAGGGTGTAATGGCAGCTATAAGTCACACCAGGGCTCATCACTGGGGACCATTTTGACGTATACACACAGAGAGACATGCCAGTGGGCTCTCAGCTCAACAGAAAGCCAGAATTAAAAGTTTCATGTTTGATTTGCTTAAACACATAATCCTATGTGTCTAGCTGCTATGAAAATGATCCTTAGAATATATTTGTGAATGCTACTTACAAACAGTCTTCAACCTTTTTGGTATGGGAAATATGAGATGTCATTCACATGCTAGAAAGATCTTTTTTATTCACTCCTCTCTACAGAATATTTTACATGGCCATTAAGCAAATACTCACAAAATCTGAAGGACGCTGGCTTTTTTATTTTTCATGGAATAATTATATTCACAGAAAGAAGATTTTAATGTATTATGCTTTAAATATAAATTTGCTTTATATCATATAAAAGGGAAATTTAATTTTACTTCCCATGCATAAATTAGATCTAGTAAAATGCAATGGACTGTAAAGTAGACGGAAGATTCTTTTATACGGAAAATATTCTTTCTGCAAAAATTAATTGGTCCTTACTTTTAAAAATTTGCTTGGACAAATATGTGTTTTGTACATATATGGTATTATCTGGCAGTAAAATTTATTAGCAGCTGAACTATTCATCGCCATATATCAGGACACTGAAAATCATGGAGATCATTCCCTAACACTGAACTGAGACCTTGCTCAAAAGACAATCATTTCAGTTTCAAAATTACAAAAGACAGCAAGTGAATGTTCATGAGAAGTTTCAAGTACTGTAAAATAATTCTTTCCTTTTTGAACTGTTGGCTTTAAGTGCCCAAATAGTAATCATGTCTAAAATGAGAAGGACTTGGTTCTCCTAGCAAGAACTCATGCTTTGCATGACCTCCTGAAACCCCGCATCTCCTTGGATGGGTCTCTGTGCTTGTGATTATTAAAAGTGGCAGATTTGGCCCTAAAATTGTTAATTTTTATAACTGTGACATCAAGCTTTGCTCCTATTTCTTAATTCAGAGGTGAAATTTCACAGATAATTCTCACAGATTTTCACTTCCAGATCCGACGTTGCCTGGAAGCTGACCAAATGCTTTGCAAAGTATCCCTATTTTTTTGGTTTATATTCTGGCCAGAGCCTCAGGGTTCATACATAAGAGAACAGGTAAGAATGAACTGCCGTTGAAGTCAAAGATACCAGCTCAGTCTCCCAGCAGAGATTTCTGACTATCTTGCTGGATTGCCAGCTGTGTCCATGGGACAGCAGAAGTCATCCCAGCTGAGCATGTGCCTTACTGCAGCTTCAGGGCATCCAACAGCATCATCCCCTGCCACCGAGAACAGCACTCGAACATAAGCTCTGGGGCTGCTTTCCAAATTGGATCTGAGCCTTTTAGCAGGTATCTGCTAATGTATTATTTTTAAGCCATGTAACTTTATCCTTTGAAGTGATTCGCGTTTTTCCACTTTAAAGTGATACCTTTCTCCATGAAAACATTTTTTTACATCCCAGAATATGCCATTTGATTTACCAAAAGCCACTCCTTTGGTGGTCTGCTCCTCAGAAAGCTGTCAGATGGTCAAGGTAAAACCACTGTTGCTGCCCCCATCACTCCCCAGGCATGCACACCCACAGCCCCGCTTTGCTATGTCAGCCACGTTTTCTTTCCCTGGTTTTCCTCTCACATCCTTTTTTTTAAAAAAAAAAAAGAAAAAAAAACACCAGTCTAGTTTTTACTCAATTACTTCATGTAATTGCAGAAAATGTGGAGATCAATTGGGAAAGTAGCACATAGCTGTAAAAATGGTTCTGTGGTAGCAGTCACTACAGGAGGAATAAATCCGCTTTGGTGTGAGAATCCCCTCCAGGACATCTTCCAATGGTCCTGTAATTTTCTTCCCCCGTAACTGTGTTTTAGCCTCTCTACAGCATATGTATCACACTGGAGGGTAGGCATATAGGAAGAAATGAAACACTTTTCTTTGCTTTTCTTTAAGGCACTTGCTGTTTGTACAGTGAGGCCTGCTTTACGTCACCACATGGAGGGCAGAATCAGGTCTGAGCTCCTAATAAAGACAGAGAACTGCCTAGGAACAGACTGGTTTCTTAAGAAAGAGGGGTGGCTGATAAAAGCCTCTGGTGTTGCTCTTCAGGCCGTCTATACCCGCTGGAGATCTGCATTTTACTCATTTTTCTGTGTCACTTTGAGCGAGGCACTGGTAACGCCGGCTGTTTAATGCCACCTTTGATATTCAAGCAGGCCAGGTTTAGGGAACAAGCTGAACTGTCGACAGCAGCAAAATGTGTGCAAAGGATCCTTGCAGAGCACTATTAGCTCTGCCTTTAAAAGACAAATACCCTGATTATGTGTCATCTTGGCAGCCGTTTCAAAACTGCTATGAGAAGCCAGAGGCACAGACTGGTAAACCACGGGACCTGGCAAACTTTGAAGAGATTTGAGATGGAGGCTGATTGAGATTCATAGATAAACTCATTCCTGTGACAAAACTCTTTCATTATTCTCAACAAAAAGATTGCTGTGCCTCACAGATCATAGAAATGTAAAGTATTTCCATGGAAGAAAGACATAGGCTGAAGCTGATATGAGTCATCTTCTATGAATCTGAATTGATTGAGCATCCTACGACGAAAAGTGTGGGTTTCTGTTCTCTGCTAAGACGTGTGTACTTGATGGCCCTTTTATGATATTTTTGAGGAGATTTCCCTTTTCCTGAGAATTAGGATGAATGTCAAGACGGTCCAGGGTGATACAAAGTAATAGGCAGACAGGCATGGAACATACTGATCCTGCCCATTTCTAAAAAATCACCACCACCATCTTTGTTTGTATCACTTTGGTTAGCATCCACTCCAAATAATTTTTGTTGAAGTCATTATCGGTCTTTAGAGAGACACCAGTGACCAATAGCTACTGTTCTTGTCAAAAGCAAGTCCCATTTTTAATGGGTTGATCAGTTAAAAATATGGGCATTCAGTTGCTGTGCAGTACACATTTTTCTTCATTTGTATACATCCCTTTTCTCACTCTTTCTTTTTATCTCCCATTTTCACCTCTCTTCCTCGGGTGCCTTTCCACAGCAACCCCATGTAATGAAGCATCTAGAGAAACCACAAATAAATCTCTCTGCTTTTTTCAGCAGGAATATTTTGGCTCAAAAGCTTTATGAAGGGAAATCAGAATAATTAAATCTCAGATCAGGAAAGGAGAGCAACTTGCTGCTTCTGTCAGCCACTATCCCATGAGCAACTCCCAATGAGGATGAAGACAGAGTAGCTCAATGACCTAACAATGCTGTCCTGTGCCAGCACTGTAAGATCAGAAGCATCCTTTGTGCAGAAATGTGGACATATCCTTCATAGATTTGGCCATAAGTTTTCATCTGCACAGTGCCATCAAGACTGGGGTGGTTTTGGCAAATCCAGAAGTACGTACTTAAGGTTCTGCAGCAGAAATGTGTGTATTTGGGGAAATCTCAGTAGCAGTAGCTAGCAGCATCTGCAGGAGGATTTAAAGCGTTTTATGTGCTTTTAATGTTTATCATGTCAAGCTTTGCGTCTGTGTACAGTTTTTTTTCCTTTAATGATGATTTCAAGCTACTCCTACATTACAGTGTTTCCAAATATTTGATTTAATACACATTTGTAACTTATGCTGTACTCACTAAAACCACTGTAATATTCACTGTTAGTTTCAGATCCTTTATCTGCAATAAATTCTTTTTTTTTAGAAACAAACACTCAGAAAATATTTGTGGATACAGGAGATGTATTTCTAAATAGCTTTGCATTAAATTATTCATATTTTTCATCACGACAACCAGAGAGATTAGTCCCAAAAAAATCAGTGTTCTTACTAGTGATAAACAATGTGATGGTGCTGCTTTTTCCACACAGTATAAACAACAGTTAAATAACACCTGATATATTGCACAAATTAGAAGTCCCCCGAAGCCTGATTTCATTCACATTGATAATTTGGTTAAACAATAATTTCCAGAAACTACAACCTTTTAATAAAGATATTCACTGCTGGCAGAAATCTCATCCTGCTCTCTATTTATGCCTTAGTACATTTGCTAAAGGTTCTCTGCACTTTGTTACTTAATTATGCATCATGTTTACCGTACTCATTTTACAATTACACGGCGACGCGGTTGTAAGCAGCAGCTGCTAAGGGAGGCGAGGAAGAACCTCGGTTATCTGATAGCTCCCTTGATTCACTTTTCTGCCCCAGAAATAAGAAGCACCTTTGATTGCTCCTTGTAAACAGGCAGAGGGAAGTCTCTCAAGATATCCCATCACGGTTGTCACTCATGGCAACTGGTTAAAGAGCTATACAATTTGCATTGTTATCTTACTTTGAATGGAGATGCATAATATGTTTTTAATGGCTATAGATATGCCAGACCATGCTCTGTCCATCAGCCATGTGGGCTGCCAGATCTGGCACTGATATGTGCTGTGCACACACATTTTAACGAACCGAGGCACTCTCAGTCTGGCAAAAATCACACAAAGGAAGCAGCAGCTTTGCTGCTTCTAGAGGCTTCAAGGAGACAGAGGAGCAGATTTGCAGGAATGTTGGGACGACCCATCACCTGGAAAACTGTTGTGATGGGCCTGGGAAAAATGTTCTGACATATGTTCCCATGGACTGTCACCTGCATGCAAGTCGAGCTGCACAGAGCCCTCAGAGGTGAGCTCAGCTTCATCACCCAGCATTGGGAAGAGCTGAAATAGCCCAAAATGGCACAGATACCCTGACATGAGCAGGACTTCTGGAAGATCAGCTGAACATTGCAGGAAGGAGAAGGACATTGCACAAATCCTTGGATAGGACAGGGTTTGGTGTGAGGGGAAACACGGGAGTAGATAACAGCCAAACCAGAGGTGCAGGGAACAAGACCCTTTCCATTCCTTCCAGCTGTGGTGGCACGTTGCCCATGGGGCAAAAGAGACATGTATAGGAATAAGTGCATTAATTGCATCCTTCAGGGGCATGTGAGCTGTGAGATAGACTTGCTCCACGATCTATCCTGCAGCAGGGATGGGGACACTGTTTTGGTGGTTACTGCTGTAAGAGATAGGACATAAGTCAGGATGTATCATTGGTCCTAGGACCAAAGAGCATCTTCTGACGTTTATTCCACTGTGTGTCCCACTGGCTGGACCTGGCTAGAGAGAGAAGAAAATGAAGGTAGCAAGGCCACAGCTTTTGTAAGCACCTGTCTTTTGGTGCTTACCCATTTAGTAGGGTCTCTCTATGAGCTCAACTCCGAATTTGGTGGAAGTGCCCTTTGCTTCCAGTTCAGACCTGGCTTGCAAATAGAAGGGTAATGAGAATGGGTTTACTCCCCATTAGGGCATCTGGCAGAAGGACTTGGGTTTTTATACTGTTTGTGTGGATAATTCTGAAATCTCCTGGTCAGAGCACGTAACATGCTCTGTCAGATGTCTATCACTGTGCTTTATTTCACTTCTTTTTTCTCTTGCAGTCATTTCCACCACGTGTGCCTATACTTCCAGGCAATTCCTACTTATAGAAGGTAGGAAGACAAATGGTCAAAACTGAAATTTGCCCACAGGCAGATATGGTTTTTCTTATATTAATTAAAGAAATTAGGAAATGATGAAGGCATAGCCTCAGGAGTTATTCCAGTTTTCGTGTCATAGGATGATAAATTTTGATTTAAAGGAAAGATTTTAAAATCCCTCACTGATGGTTTTCAGAAAGTCCATTTCCAAATGCAGCTAGCAAGCACAAACACATACTACTTGCTGGAGTGAAGAACAGTAATAAAGCAAGTTCTCTTAATTATCCTGGAGCTGGTTGCTCCATTTTCTTCAGAGTATTCAAGTTTTACTCATTTGAGAAGACTGAAGCCACAAACCTCACTTAGTAGCTAGCCAAAGCCCCCAGTTCAAGAATCATCAGTCACATCCCTCAACAACAAGTGAAAGCACTCCTGTTGTTCTCCCACGTAGGCAAATGTCATTTTTCTTGAAAGTTTTCTGATGTCTCCAAAACCTATTTTTCACAATTTATGATTTTCAAACCCATTTACATTCGCATTGAATATCAATAGTTGTCCAGAAATACTAAATGGTAATGAGAAAAGCTGAAGGGCACTCATACATGGAAGGAAAAGGAGACTGAATACCCTTAATTTGTCGCTTTCCTGTGTTAACAGCTAATTTCAAAACTGTGAACATTGCAAATAGTTTTACATACGCATTTGAAAGATAAGGCTTCTCTATATTGACAGATCTCATTCCCAAAAGATAAAACGATGGTTTTTTTGTCAGTCTTTCCAAAGACAGAAGCCTTTTACTAGATCATAAATTATTGGGAGGACAGAGTTGATAGACTTCTTTAGGCTGATAATGTACTTTGAAAGAAAAGGCAGTTTTACACTTCTGCAAAATCGTATTTAAAATATTTATATACCTATCAACGGAGACACTGAGGTAATTCACCTCTGGGTCACCGGTTCAAAACCAAACCAGATCTTTTACATCCAAAATGCGTTGCCTTCTGACAGCCTTAGAGTTGCCTACATCTTTTTGTTGTGGTCTTATCAAGCTCGCTCCCCACACCGTATGGCTCTCTTGGACAAAATTCAGCAACATCTAGCAGAAAGGTCTACAACTGGCTAGGAAGGAAATAAAGTTGAACTTTGTGTTTAGCAAAATTTCAGAATGAGGTGGGTGAGATATCACAGGACCAGGCAATAACTTCCCTACTCGAGCTAATACAATATGTACTATTAGGAAATGCACTGTATATAGCTCATAAGCCAGCTAGTCTGCTGTACACAGAATGCCTGCAGTCTCATAAAATGTTATTCTTTTGCTTTATCTTGTTAGTATAATGTGAAGCTTCATTAAGCCGCCAGATGAATCATATAGTAATTGGATATAATGAATTTAATTATGTAATTTCTTTTTTCATAATGAAACAAAGTCATATTTTACAAACAGGCAAAGTATTGCTTGGAGTTACAGGTTTAAGCTAACATTTGGCAAGAAATGCACAACTGAGGACTGATGGCTCTTCTTTTTCTCTTTTCCTGCCTTTATGTGACCTTCACAGCTGGAATTTGACTGCAACCAAACCTGTGCTAAATGGAAGAAACCTGAAATTCTTGGCACAGGTGGATGGTGAGCCACCTCCAACTTGTCATAGTGGAGCCAACAACGAGAGCGAGCCCCCTGCCTGGAGGGAGCAGAGGGAACAAGACCAAGAGGTGTTACCAGAATTATCCTCACGAACCTTTCTCAAGATCCAGTATCTTATCTCTGCTACTGGCCAGAAATGGATGTTTCGTTTTGGTTTTGACCCAGCAGCATGAAGAGGTGGGAAAGCAACCCCTGTCTGCAGTGCTGGGGCAGGGCACGCAGATCTGGCAGCTGCAATTAATCAGCAATGTCATCTCTAGGGGAGGTCCTCTGCTGCTCTCAGGTGCCACAGATTTCTCTGGGAGATGAAGGGACTCCGAGTCTCCCAGAGACAGCTCAACATTTCGCAGGACAAGGTATTAATGTCAGCCCTTCTCTGTCTACCTCCCATTAATGACTTTCTGATGACCTGTGGTTATAATATCCTCCACCCTTCTCACTTCTTGGTCATTGAGGATGTTCCAAGGAAATGAAGCCTAATGATAAAACAGTACTTGAAATATCAACATCCCTGGCCTAATTAGAGCCGGGCCAATGGGCCCTAATTGCATAACTGAAATGCACCCAGTTGAGTTCTTTCTATTGTAACTTGACTACACGTCTCAGCCCTGATTAATAGAGCCAGCGCTGCAAACTAAAATGCAGTTAATTTATTGTAAGTTTTATTAGGCATATAAAAGGAGACCAGGAATTACTAGCCTTTCGTTGCTAGAGATACATTTCATCTATGACTCAGACCAGATTCTTCACAGATTAAGCTTGTTAATTTTACTTATTGCCAACATTCTTCACTGCATTGCTGAAGCGAGAGCCACAGGCTCTTGTCTAGAGCGGACGGTATGAAAAGAACCGGGGGCCTTGGACAACGGTAACATTAACTACTTTGTCCTTTTAATTCATCTAATTACATGCAAGAAAAAAGAAACAGACCATTTGCAGGCTGCCTTTAGTTGCCTTTCTGCAGTGATGCTGAGCCAGTGCTTTGTAGGCTTTTTGTTGTCTTATTAGCGAGCTTTTGTTCAGAGGGATGGTTAAAGCCATTTTCAGCAGCTAGCGAGATGAAACAGTTTCAATAAGGACACAATGTACTTGTTTAAATTACCTTTCAAAATGCTTGAAACCATTAAGGGGGAGGTGCTACAAATAAAAGTTGGATTTTTTTTTGTTATAATGTTTTACCCTAATAATAGCTTTTATTTTATTATAATCCATTAGTTGACAATATTATTCTATAGATTATTAGGCTGCAATTTTGTTATTTCATCACACTTTCAGCACTCACTCACAGAGCTGGAAACCACAAATCTCTGTATAATATGCTTTCAATTTTGTTAAAATCTGTATTTAACCGGTTTGGCTGTGAAACATCTTGGGAGAAAATGTGTTTTTAATTCTGTCCTGATTAGCGTAACGGTTGACAGAGCTGAGTACTGACATGATGGTATCTTATTTTCTACTATGCCTACCATTACCTTTTCCCTGACAGATTTTATTTATTAATTTCACTTCTATAGAGCTAACAAGTCCAAACGTAATCCACAACTTCCACTAAAGGGAATTTATCCCTTGTTGAATGAGCATTGCGGTTAGAAAATCTAATTAAAAAGAGCTGATGTTCCCAGTTTGCTGGCAGGCTAATAGTGGTGTGAGGCTTTTGAAAAATTTAGCACCTACAGGTAAAATAAAAGTGTATTTAGCATTCAGTGGTCACAAACGGTGATTCAGAGCTGAGGCTGGCGAGGGCTGGGAAATAAGGCAGGCAGGGCTTCTTGGTTACTGTTGGGGAAATGGGAACGTGTCTTCCTGCTGCACATGTGCTGTTTACTCACCTGAAATTGAGCTCGTACAGTGGCTGCGGCAAAGATCTGAGCTTTCTGCAAGATGCAGCTAAAATCTCCAATGCAACTCTATCAACAAGAAGTTACAGATCCTTTTTAGTCTGCGTGGTTTTCTAATTACTGAAAGTGAGCTGAGTGCTGAGAACAGATTTGTTGTACGACGTGCAGAGCTAAACCCCTGGTAAGCTGAGGCAGAAAGGTGAGGATAATTCATCTCCACTCCGAGGCTGCCCCTAGTGCAGGAGGTGTGACCCCACTGGAGACATTGAAACAGGGACATTTGGTTGACCCATGGGACCGTATCCTCCTCTTGCACTGCTCTGGCCCATTCTGCTGATTTTGGTGCATGCCACAGAGTTCTTACCTCTGGGGCTGCTCTCACGATGGGGTCAGGTCAGCTTGGTGGGAACCCTATGCTGAGGTGAACCTTGAAAATGGGATCTGCTGTTGTCAGCTGAGGGGATGCACATGGGCTGGGCAGTGAGTGAGCATGGAGAAACGATACAGGATCTGTGCCCAAACCTATTTCTTGGTCCTAAGTACTGGTTCCATCCTTGATATATATTTCGCCCAACTGATCCCATTCTTTCTGCTTTTCAGATATTGTAGATTTTGTTTGTTGAGGGGAGGGTTGTTTTTGTTGTTTGTTTGCTTGTTTTAACAACTCACACTAAGACAGAATTTACCAGGTTTTTATGTTTGCTACATACTTCTTTTTACAATTTCCCAATGAATCAAACAGGAAGACTTTAATGGTGGATTCTGGCACAGGCCTCTGTCCTTGTTCAAGACCAAGGGAGCCAGTCCTGATCCATCAGTTATGCACAGCAGGAGTAGAGAAAGCATCAAAGCCTCGCTCGGGTCCAGCCCTTCAGCACACACAGGATCGATCAGGGCAGTAGCTCATGCATGTTTTGTGCATTGGCTAAACTGACTGCTGACTTTGTGTGTCCTGAATGTGGTTATTGTTCATCTTCCACAGCAGCTGTGGAAGAAACATTTTTAGATAAGGAGTGATAGGAAAACCATGATTCCTTATTAACATTTATTTTCCTCAAGCAGAATGGGAATGGAGCCGATTGTATTCATCTTTTGTGAATTAAAATCTGCTGTGTTCTGGTAGATGTGTCTGGTACACACAGAGTTTCTGCTACTGTGTGTTGTGGGGCCAGGCAGGTTCTCTTGCATTGAGGATGCCTTCTTCCAGCACACTGATTCCTGCACGCTGGCTCCCAAATATGGATATGGAGTCAGCAAAGAGGAATACGCTGTTAAAACCTAATTCCCTAGCAGAACAATCTAAATGGTGAATAATAAATGTATAGGTATACTATGTCTTTTATGGAATTTGAGGAGAGTTTTGCTTATCTTTCTTACTGCACCCAGGCAAACCGAAAATACTTCAGTGAAATTTCCTGGAGAAAATGAACTTTTCCATAAAATTATCAACAAATTGGGAGTGTTCATAGGCTATTACATCTTAAGTCACAATTGTGACTTATAATATTTTGTGGAGAGAATATAACATTCCCCAAGTTCTCTTCTAGCTAGTTTTGTTTGGTTGGTTTATTTCTAAATAAATCTTAAAAGTATACTGAGAATCATGAGTACACCAAATCTGTGTGCAACTTATGGCAACAACAGGAGACTAATGGCAATTTTTGTTCTCTACAAAATGTAACTCATTTCTTAATGGTAATATACTTCCTCAAAGTGTGCCTTTTCAGGCAGACAGAGGAAAAACTATAGAGGCCCCACACAAAAAGCTCTTTTGATATTCTTCCTGATAAGGCCACCCTTTTAGAGAACAAAAATTAAGTTTGGCCGCGCATTGTAACATCCATGTGTTTGACCATTGAACGCGATGTGTGGCCATTAGAAATAAAAGAAAAATCAATAGGGTTTCATTAAAACAGCAGGCAATCAGGGCTACGGCACTAGCTTAATTACAGTTTCAGTAGCATTTGCTTTAATTGGAAAGAATAAAAGAAGTGAAGTGGAGTGAATGAAGAAATTAGCATATCTATCACTGTTGTCACATTGTACTGTGGCCTTAAAGCACTGTTTGCTCTTTAGTATCCTTGTTGCTTTGTGAGGCCCTGAAAAAATATGGAAAGGCAATTAGCAAATAATCAGATTGCACCTTTGCAGGATTCTAATTAAACTTCTTTATAATGCTGGGAATGTATTTTTTAATCTTTATTATATATCCCAGATATAATTTATAATGTCAGTTGCACGTGTACGGGGGCTGTGCAGGCATACATAAAACTTGCAGAAGTGTTTTGTACTGGATGCTCCCTGGTGGGAATTATTTTGCAGATTGCTGTCACAACGACGCTCGTCATGCAGCAACAACCTCCAGCAAGGTCACTGCCCTGCCAACAGGCAACTTGGAAAAGTGGAGAGAAATTAAACCAGGCCAAGCAATATATTCTCAAAGGTGCATCCGGATCCATGCTGGCCTCAGCCATGGACTAGAGCAGACAACATGGCGGCCCCCAGTGGCCCTCTGTCCCCTACACGAGTGGAGGATGCATGCCTGATGCCCTATAGAATTCTCTGCCAGGCTCCAAGCCATCTCTTGTTGACCCTCAACATTTGTGTGAGCTTCAGGTCTGGACCTGAGCAGATGGCTGCTCTAGATGCAGAAGACATCTCATCCAATGTGGAGTGTCACTCCAGCCCTGGCCATGACAGTGACTCTGTCCCCAGGACATGTGGATGGGATCCTGCTAAAGCAGCTTTAATAGGTGAAGTCATCAAAGACACTTCTTTATAGGTATTTTCACTGCACATGAGTTGAGGGAGGAGTCTGGATTTAACATACATCAGCAGCCAGATAGGATTTGGGGCAGTTTGTAGCCCTTCTATCCCACATTATCAGAATTAGGAATAAAACTCATCCTTCATACTTACAAATAGGTCGGTCAGTCATGGGGTATTTTCACCTCTGTTATGAAAATGAAGCCAACAGTTACACCAAAGTACAGCTAAAATTAGTGAGATCATAGGTAGGGCAAAAATTATGTGAAAGACCTGATATTTTATTCTCACTACTCCCAAAAAGTTAATTCAAATGTCAATTGTCTTCTTGTTATTAAATTGCTCAGAAAGCAATCACAATTTTCATGGATTCATCCACTTCTTGAAATTATTGTGTGATTATTGTTTGGGGAAAAAAGAAACATGTTTCAGTTCACATGTTGTTCATGAAGGATTCATTACAATTTAATTTGAATATTCTTACAGACCTTTAATTCCATCTCATGTGTCCCTTATGTTGCATAAAGATCAAAACATATGAACATCGTTTATTTGGTGTTCTGGACTCTGCTGTTCTGAGACCCATCAGAATTCATTGGAATTGTATGCAGGAGCAGCAGTATCACTGATTTTGTCCCTTTCTTTCATTAAATTTCCTGATTTTTTAAGCAATCTCTTCAAGCTGAATCTCCTTGTAGATCTGCAAGGTACACATATCTCCAGGTCTCTCCTGTCCAAGCACAAATGTTTACCATGATGCTTGGGCTCTACCAGGATTCTTGCAAACAAAGTCTGTCTTGGTTTTGAATATTGACTATTTCACATGAAAAAAGACATTGATAAAAATTCTGTTCATCTTTCTTCTTCAAAACATAGCATTTATGAGCTTTTTGTTTTGTTTTTACCTTTGTCATCTCTCTGAGGCATGAGACCACACGTTTCTTTGAGGTGCATCATATTTCCATAACCCTTAAAGCCCATCTTCTTAAAGGATTACTTCGAATATGAAGGCTTCAAATGCACGTGCAAAGCTGAGATGCTCGGATATCATCGCACAAGGACACAGAGATCAGGGAGTGGAATCTAGACCAAAGTCTATGAGCAATAAATATGGGACAGTGCCTATGTTTGTAAAGAGAAGTAAAGTCCAGACTTGGAACAGATTTAGCACTCAGAACAATTTTCAAAATCACCCTCTCAGCAGCAGATGTTGCCAAAGCAAATTAAAAATTGGTATAAGTTAGGCATCTGTAGGGTGTAGGCCTCAGTCACTTTGAGAAACCAGAGTTGCAAACTTGCTTGTGAAAACATTGTGTGCTCGCTGTTTCCATCTTCCTTTCATGGCCTTATCTTAACGCAAAGGACAATTCAAAGGAGCCATAAAAAGGGGAAGGAATCATGATAGAATTCTCATTCCTTTTCTACTGGATGCACAAACATCCCTGCGCTTCATAACAGACAGCTGCAGCTCCCCAAAATTCAGCATCACTTGCTCCCTAAATCTGGGGAGAAAAGCTTCCATCCCAAAGCCACCGGAGGAGCAACCAAGGGGTGTTTCCTCCCAAGACTGCCAGAGGATGGCCCAGGAGCTCCAAAACACCAGGAGATGGTGACATGAGTATGGAAACAGGCAATCAGCTCCCCACAAAGGAGCTGGGAAGGAGGCAGTGTACAGAGACAAATGTTTTGATAAATTACTACAAACAAAAGTGCATGGAATTAATTGCAGGTTTGATACTGTTTTAAGCACTGTCGAATGAAGCATCCTTTTACGCAGCTACTATCGAATTAACTTCCTAAAGTTACTGCAAATGCCTTTTGGCCAGAGGATTCTTGAAGGGCAGAAATATATTTATGGAGTGGAAACCCAATTTGAGCAGGAACTTCCACAGACACAAACAAATGCCTCCAACCAGTTTGGCAGTACGTGATAACTCTATTTGTAATTAAGGGTTAAAGTATACTTAAACCAGTTTGGCAGTTAAAAACAATTTTAATTGAAAATATACATTTGTAATTGCAAATGGAAAGATTTCCTGTAATAGCAGTAACAGACCCATTTTCTAATAAGATGAACAATACAGTTGATGACTGAAGCATCTGTATATAGTTACATACAGCATTTCTGTACTGCAGGCTGCCAATTTATTTCAGCAGTGAAAAGCTTGATTTATTGTTTGTAGCATTACCATCTGTTGTAGTTATTACAGAAATTATATATAAACCAGTTAGTAAACACTTTGCCCCATTGTCTGTTGTTTTGATAATCACCCATAATAACATCTAGCATCAATATGGTCTTTAAACCCGATTTGGGAGTTAATGGAATAAGAGGAGGCAGTCAGTATATGCACCAGGGTAATGTCATTAGGAATGTTTGTGAAGAACAAATTAAATCAGTTGTAAATTGTGCTCTCAAGTCAGCCAGAAAACCAGTCTTGTTCAGGAGAAGGGATTTATATTTTAACCTCGTGCAGAAAATGTACTTAAGCAGATTAAAATAAAATAGGGACTTCGTCGATGGATGTAAATGGTAATTGCTGGAGCTCTAATGGCTTCCTGTTGGCTATGTCATGCAGTGGGCACAGCTATTTTAAAGTTAACCAGTGCTTGAGGTCATACTTTTACAGATTCAGTCATTAAACAGGACTAGGCATGTCACTAAATGGCTGATTATTCAAATGATGAGCCTGCTCAGAAGTTATCCATGTCATATGCTGGACAGAGGATTACAAGAAAAAAAAATAAGGCAGAGTTGAAATAAAATAAAGATGAAATAAATTTAAGTATAAGTCAATAGAAGCATCTGTCTGGGGTCTCATTTGTTTTGGATGGCAGATTCTGCTTTATATCAGTTTGCAGGGCTTGGCTAAATTATTCACGTTGGGCTTTTCCTTGTGTACAAATAGTTCTATGTATCAGAAGTGTAGTCTCTCAATAAATTATCATACACTGAAGTATTATCTCTATGAGAAATGGTACGGTTTGTAGGTATATGAGAGATAGATTTATTATATACTGGTGTAATTTGTTACATGCCTGTGACCATTTCACTTGCCCACCTACATGTCAGGAGTGTAATGTTATTTTAGCACCATTTTAGTGATATACTGAAAAGTCAAATATAGAGTTTTCTGAAGACTGGCTGCATGAACCTTTCCTTCCAAAACAAAATATCACTTCTCAAAGCTTCTCTTTGTTTTCTTTGCACCAAAGATGATCAATTGCTCTTCCTGAAGGCCTTGTTTGTGAGTGAAATATTAAAGGCACATTCTGAGTCATATTTGAATTAGTGAAAATGACAAATATCAAGCTAAAATAATGGCTTTCATGGCTTGACAGGTAAGAAATGGCCACGAAATATTTAAAACACCAACAATGTATTTGCATGGTCGTTATTAGCAGATGTAGTTCTTTGACAGGGCACACGAGCCCAGGGCCATGTCCAGGAGAAGCAGAGAAGAGAGAGCCTGCTCCTGGCCAGGGCTTTGAGTCTGAGGATTTGGGGAGAAGTGATGGGGAACCAACAATAATTGAAAATGAAGGGAAGGAGGAACCTGTTGTGTAGAATTAGAAGGCAAAAGGAGATTTAAAAAAAAAAAAAAAAGAATGTGTTTGGAATATTTTCTGTATTAAACAACTTGAGGGAGAGAGTATTGTTCATAAACTAATACAATTATTTTAATTATAAATCCTTAAAATATTAATGGAAGGCGTCTGAAGGCAGAGTTAATTATAGCTGTGCCACTCACACAGCTGCAGTTAGGGCTCTGTCAGAATTCCCATTATGAATGCTGGTTTTTTGAGAGGTAATAACTCAGCCCAAATTTCCTAATGGGTAAAATTTTATATATGAAGTTCTCAGCACAGGCACGATTTTTCGTTTCCCATATTTCTTAATTGATTTCTGGTTTTTCAAGTTACAGAAAGACACCAGTTCTGAATGCTTGCAGATACATCTAACAGGATCGAGGTTACTACAGTTTCAGAGCAGCCAACTTCCCTTTGCAGTCCTGGACAGGTTGGACATTGGTGGCTTTGTCAGCGTGAAGGTGGGGAGAGGAACCTCTTTGCTGCAGCCAAGGGCTGTTCTCAGGTGCAATCAGGACTGATCCAGGAGGCCCAGCCCCACCTGCAGCAATCAGTAGTGGGGTAAAAACACCAGGACTCACTTTCAGTGGGGATGTGTTGCTGCAGAGGGATTATTTGGCTGAGAGAGAATCTGGCTCTCAACCAAATCTGTGGGCCATCCTGCAGCCTTTGCCTTGCCAAACACGTGGACAATTCACTCCATTGAGAAATAAAGTACGAGCACAGAAGGACTCCATGTATTCTATGACACAAATCTTAAGCATTCCAGGAGCAAATTATACCTTTTATCATTTTCATTAATATATGTATTGATTTCTTCTTAGGAATATGAAATGAAAGAACTTACCGAATAACATCTCTCATGCATATATGGAGAAGAAGCTGTTGGTATACAGCAGTAAATTTTATGCACAAACCGTGATGCACTTTTTTTGATTTAAATTTCAAATAACTTTCACTCACTTCAACAGATAAAGGAGCTTTGCTGTTTTCACATTAAAAATACAAAATACAAATTTATGTCACTTTGACAACAAAATCTGCAAATAAATATCTGAGTCCTTTTCCTTGCATAAACCCAGCCGTTAAGGCACTTTCACTCTGGTGAGGGATCTGGCTTGTATGTGGCATATTAGTGTGAAAATTACCCTAAATACAAATGTAACATCATTGCTTGCAGGCTAATGGCTGATATTGTATGCACTGGAAAAAAAAAAAATCATTGCCTGCATGTTTACTATGTCGCTTGTGTTAGTTCTGCTGGCTGATTTTCATAGGATATTACAGCTGCTGGGGAAGAGGGGAAAGCCAGAGAAAATGCACATAGTTTTGTTGCAGCATCATCCTATATGCACACAATACCAACACCTTGCACTTTGTAAAGATATCTGCCAGTAGGTAGAAATGCATTCCTTTCTCACTGCTGTATGGGATTATTGGGTAACCATTTAATGAAATATTGCAATATGCTAGTAGCAGAACATTTTTTCACCTGCTGGGTAGTTGTTCAACTCAACGTACTTAAAGAGATGGGCTACCATGAGCACACAAAGACACAGCCCTGAATAGGCTGTCAGTGATTTTTTTTTTTTTTTTAAACAATATTTATCCTAGTATTATGCAGTCACAGTAGTCATTACAAAGTAAAGCACAGACACTCCACAAGTTTGAAATGTGAGCGTTGTAATAAGAAAAAATTACATTTGTTTCGTTTTCTGTCCTTGTGACTTTCTTCCTTGTGATAATAGATTCAGATTTTGTGCCATTATCTGGTCTTATTAAAGGAAAGTGGTATCAAATTTAATACTTCCTACATAAAGTAAGAGAGCACCTGCTCATAAAATGTATTTTCCATGCACTTCGCAAAATACAGGGAAATTAACAAAATGGCTCTACTATATTAGAACAAGGGCACAACTGTTACTATCTGTATAAGATTGATTTTGATGAAGATTATAGGAATGGTATTTGTCTGACAATGCCAAGCACTCAAAATTTATCCTTTTTGTGTTTTTTCTTCAAAATTGTTCATTCTTTAGTGACATTGCAAGAACTATTTTTCTAAATTACAGCTTTTTTAATATAGGTTTTAGAAAGTACATCTATGTCAGAAATTTTTTTCATACATAATTTCCGGGATTGCATTATCACATAGACAAGATGTACAAGCCTAAACCCTTAATGTGTGAGAAGATATAGTCTTTATTGGATAAAACACATGCTAACCTGGAAAATGGGCCATGCATCATCAAATCAAAATCCACATTATGCATGAGACTCCTCCGTTTGGAACAAGACCATCAGCTAGAGAAAAATGGAACTGGCCCTGACAACAAGAACACTTTAGCCAAACCAAGATTTCATTTTTCTCCCCCAAAAGCCACCTGCAACACTGTGCTAAAGGGATTTTCAGTTGTGCAAAAGCCAGGCTTAGCAACCAGTCTCCCCAGATCAAAATATCATTGAATGTTTGCTCCTCACCACAGCAAAGCAGAGGGCAACCCACTGCTCACCTCCATTGCTTCCCAAATGGCATCTGGGACAGATCCACCTTGCTTCCTCTTGGGATGAGTAGGCCCTTTGCACATTGTCTTTTCTGGCTGGAGAGCTTTTCTGGCAGCATTTATCAGAAGCCTGTTCCTCCACTTTAAACCCTTGGGAAATTCCTTCCCACTTGGAAGATTCACTGGCAGCCCTGTTAAGTCGCTCCTGCGTTCCTCACACGGATGGAAAGTTGGAAGGACCAACAATGGAAATGAGCATCTCATGGATAATTGCATGGAAAGAGGAGAACCAAACTGGGAAAGGAGGAGAGATGATGAAGCATACACCTTGGTTTGGATAGGTGATCTAAGAACAAGTTTCTGACAGTATTTCTGCATATGACTGATAAAGCTAAAGAATTTTATATCATGGCATGAGGCTTTCCATCATCTGTTCCCCCCTAAAAAAAAAATTTGGAAGAGTATACAGCATCACCACATTCCTCTGCCATTCTGCTACATCTGCTCCAAGCAATGGCTGTCCAACTGGAGGAGAAGCACTGCCTATGTACATCCATGACACCACACCCTGCCTGGCTTTGCCATTCGGTAATGTCAGGCTCTGGGATTCAGGGCAAGAAAGCGCAATGCATATTGCATTTCACTGGTGATTGAAATAGAGAAAAATGGTTTCTTTTGAATTAGCTGGTCCTGGCAGGTTGCAGGCAGCCAGGCTTGAAGGAAAAGATAAAGTGAAAACTCCTTGGACCACATCACTCTTTTAAATATAGCACACCATTAAGTCCAGCTTGGTTTTACATTCTTGCGACATGACTCTTGTTTCAGTTATTTACTTCTGTTCCCACATAAACGTGGGAATTCATAATCCATGGATGCCGCCTATCCATTGTACTGCACTGCTACAGCATGTGCTGAACTCTTGAACTGTAAAATGTATTGATTATTGTTTCCTTTTGTAATTTTTATTTACTCAGAGGAAGATTGCTCTTTATTACTCTTCTCAGCATTTCCTTTCTATATATATTGTTTCTACCACAAGGCCCAGATTCAGGTTCACACTGAAGCACCTCCCTGCAGACAGAACAATAACCCTGCCTGAGCTGAAGCTACTCAAACTGCAAATGCTCATAAGAAAGAGAAAGCATGCAATGTTTGTTACCTGTGCTTGCAAATGACTGTAGGTGCCAGTCCAATGGGAAGCAACAATGATGGGAGAGAACTGGAAGTACAAAGAGTAAGGTAACTGGCTTCTTTGCAACAGGAGCTTTGTCAGGTACTCTATAAGGGAATGTAGAATTCTTTAGAATTGTCTTAAACAAATTGGACATTTGCAGGATTTTCCTGCTAAGAAAAGGGAGAAATCTGTAAGCCATTGACTACTTTAATCTGATTTGCTGATGACCCACTGCACTGAGTTACAGCCACAGGCAAACTGGTGAGGCTTAAACTGTTACTATTGTGCCAAAACCTGGGTTTGGCTCTGTTAACCAGGATAAGCTGGATGTGCTGGCACTTGGAATGATACCCTCACGGTGCCACTTCTGAAGAAGTGATGCTTACAGCTTTGGAGTGAAGTGGAACCTATCCATGCTGTCTTCGTTAAAATGCCCGTTGGTGGCACCAGATGTGGTGATCTTGCAGGGGATTTAGCTAAAGCTGACCTTGCCTAGCATTCCCCACAGAAGAGTCTTAAACCTTGTACCAGAAATCACTGGTAGGAATGAAATTTTTGTTGTGAACCATGATGTTATGGTTTGACTCAGCAGATAGCTGAGTTCCACACAGTTATTCACTCCCCCTCCCCCCTCCCCAAATGGGACGGGGGAGAGAAGTAGAGAGATATGCAGTAAAACGCGTGNGTATATACCAATTTCAGGAAAAAAAAAAAAGCCTTAACAATGGTTTCAAATTAAAGAATAATTTAATTTTTACAGACATAGGGAAATGTTTAAAAAAATATAATCAGATACACCTTTGGCCACGTGGCAAATCTGGCAGTGACACAGTATTTAACAGTATCTACAGCATCACCAAAACCTGTCCTGAGACCTGGTGATGTAACTGAACACAAGGATACAAAGCCACACCAAGCAAAGCCCTCAGATACATCGTGCACTTCATCTGGATTTGCTCCATTAGTAAACATTTTGAGATCTGTTTGCTTTGGCTCAAAAGCAGTCATGATAAAAAGGCCAAATTCACTGTTGGTATTAAATAAGTGTGACTCCTTTGGGAATGACCATAACACATCATTTTTTTCCAGGAATTTAAGTACTCCCCTTACGTCACTAAATACTTATTTACAGAGAGCAATGCAAATTATAGATACCATACTAAGTCAAAAAATATGTTTTACAGAATTATGCACCCTCAGACATGAACGTTTAATCAAGGAAAGAAGCAGAGCATCACAGCAGCACAGTTTCAAGAACATGAACACATCACAGTCAGACCAGAGAGAAACAGGGAAAATGAGAACTAGATTCAAAAGATAGGTCACCTCCTCTAAAAACAGATGTTCAATGCTTTTCACCCTTGCTTTATTCCAGATTAATTTAGTTCTTTGTCACCAACTCGGTCCACATGAATAGCGTGGATGCTGACTTGGATCACAGAAGAAGTTGAACAAACCGGACACCGAGCCAAATTGACTTGTAACTGGGCCATGAATTTTTTTTAAAAAAGGAAAAAAAATGGTTCTAGAAATGCAAACACATGCTGTGTTTTATAGGCTCATTCACAGTTACTACCTTTAATTAATGCTCCAGTTCCATTTCTGACCAGTAACATTACAAATCTGGCAGACTTCACAGCCGTGGCCATGAACCCACATATGTGAAGAAACCAAGTTTCTGGCCAGGTTTGTGTCTGCAATAAACAACTGTGCCTGTCCGCCTGCCAGGAGCCATTTACTCACACTCACTCACATGTACACAACCAGCCACAAATGTTGCCTCAACACTCAGGGAAAACCAGATTTAGAAATTGACTGTCTGGAGAAATAATCGCGAGCAGCTCTTGCAGAACAGCTAATTCTCCAGGGTTCTCCTCCACGCTTGCACCACTCTCTCCTTCCAGCTCCTCCTGGGAGTGCATGATGCTAAACCACAAGAAGAGGCTCTGAGTGAAGTATTGAAGTACCTAAACTGGGACTTACTGAGGAATCATTATCATGCACGAAATTCAAACCCCACCCTTTGCACACACCAGCTTTCGTTATTAAAAAATCACAGCTCTAAACTGAGGAAAAAAGGCATTATTCCACAACAAGGGGCATAATTTATGTTAAATGGACTTTAGACAGATATTAAGAGCAATATTTTCCAAGCCATCTGTTCATTTTCTGTTTGTTTTTCAGGGAAAATATGTAGTCTAAGAGCAAACAGAGATGGGCTCTACTGCTTACCTCTTGGCTTGATCCAGAGGCCGTACAGCTATGTCAGCATGCAGCTTCTTCCAGCTGCTGAGCCCAGACAGCAGATCAGGTAGACTTACCTGAAATGTGTCGTGTCTGAGGTCAGGATGTCAGTTCTTGTGCACGTTTTCAACATGCAGTCCTCCTTTTATGCACACCACACTCCAAAGAGGCTCACTCCGAATGGCTGTGGAATAGCACACGATCCACAGGTGTGAGACAAAATGTCTCACCTGTCACTGAATGTCTTCTCTTTCTTGGCTTTATTTCAGATTTGCCTCCGTTAGCTTTTCCAGTGCCTCCTTGGGAACAGATAATGAGATTTCCCCGGTTACAGGGATTTGGCACACTCCGAGAACTTTCAGCTTATTTCTGTAGGGTCTAGCACCAAAGCTTCAAGACCCAATTTTATGCCCTTCTTAATTTCCTTCTTGCATCTGATGCCATAAGAAGGTTTGCCATCCTTTAAATTCCAGCAGTGTAAGGAACCATTTCTAAAGGGCTGTGAGGATCTTCTGCAGGCACTTTTACTTCAACAAGCCACGTTCCTATCTGTTGTTATCCCCAGCCTTGGACTCACAGGAATTGCAGCAAGGGGGTACAGCAGAACTCATCTGGGCTCTGCACTTTATTTCCAGCCTTCAGAATTTCACAGGAGCCAAAGAGAATCAGACACCTTCATCACAGTGAAAAAGAGAGGATAAAGACCAGGAAAACCCATAATGTTTCCACTGCCAGATTTATGGAAAGAAAATAGCACATGACCTTTATGATTCTGTCATTATGAACCACTTTTCAGGACAGCTTCAAGAGCATATCTGAACAGTTCTTTGCTTTTCTACCTGAGAATGAAACACTACCATATTTCTAGTCTTCAAAGCAGGCAAGTAAAGTAAATTCACTTTACCCAAAGGCTATAGAGAAGGACATAACCACACTGCCTCCAGCTAAATGAGTCCTCCAAGTAAAATGATTGCTCCTAGTACTGATGTATCACATTGCCAGATTTGCCATTTGGCATTCAGCATTTGGATGTAAGGTTTTAGCTGCAGTCTTACGAAGCAGAGATTTTTCCCTATCAAAAGCAACCTCCGAATAATTGGGGAAAAAATAATGCTATAAATGAACAAATAAAGAAAGGGGCTGGTGGAAAGGGGAAATACCTCTTTGGCATAAATCTTAGCACCCAGCACAGCAGTGCTGTGCTGATGATGGGGGCACTTTGGGAAAGATGGTTTGGAATAATTATGGATGAATTCCTGATGGCATGAGAGGTAGTAACTTCTCCTGCAACTCCTCCATGCAAATTTATCCTCCACTTGCCAAATCTACAAGGTGAGACTGTTACCTTAGGCCAGGATGAGAAGGAAATACTCTGACTCTGTCTGATTCCCTGCAGGCTATAGGACTATGAACACCATTTATCTCCTGCCCTCTGCCAGTAACTTCTGGATGAATTGAGTTCATACTAGGAATGACACCTGATCCTGACTTTGATCCATTGGTAAATCCTTGCAGGGGGCATCCGGTATGTTTTCATGTGCATGACTTCAAGTCAACTACATGTCCTTAAAAAGCTGCTTCTCAAAAATAGCCCCCAAACCACTTCAAAAAGAGCCTCGGTCTGCTTAGGAAAAAGACGCTGAAGTGGGATGGCCGAGGAGGGCTGAGAGGAAGGGGCAAGGTTTGCTTTCCTCCTCCTACTTGTATACATATAAACTGCCCTGATACTGAATTCCTTCTGCTTTTCACAGCTCTAGGGTTGATATGTATGAAATATATTGCCTGTAGAGTTCACAATGTGGGTCATTTCCAGGTTGAATGCAATCTGATTTCATACATATTGCTGCTGACTGTAATGCCCCATGAATATGTCTGTACATTTAACAAGGGCACGAGAGCAGATCAGATGGCCTGTTACATTTAAGCTGTCACACGCAGCATTCACATATAGACATATGCAGAAATACATTCATCGTAGCCAACATCTCTTCAGTGAGGTGTACCTATTTATTTTCACTAATATATTCACTTATGGAAGAGGCCCATCTATGAAAAACAGCTGCATTCACAAGTTCAAAAAGAGTATTCCCAGTGGAAATGAATGCTTCAGAGCTAGCTTTATCTGAAGCTTTCTGCACTTCTTGTCTCCAAGACCCCTGTGCAGACCTGGACTTTACCTTGATAGTTCCAGCACCACTGTAACGACCTCATCTCCTGATGGCTCAATCTGAACCATCTTCTTTCCCCCTCCTGCATTAACCCAGCAGACTTGAAGGGTTTAAGGATGCCTCAAAGGCAGATGTTGACCTTCCTACAAATGAAAAGCTTCTTGAGGCTGTCTGCATTTTAGTGGTGGCAGTGGCCAGACTGTTGACCTACACAGTGGGAAATCAGAGGGGAGTTGGGTTATCTGTGTAGAATCTGTGTAATGCCTCAGAGTGACCCAGGCTGGCAGCTGCTCAGCCCAGCAACCATTTCTGAGGTTATTTCTGTGTTCACCAGCTGAACTGACACCAGTCTGACAAATTTGGAGATTCTCTAATTTCAGTTTCCAACCAATTTGCACAGCAGGTTTCAGAGCAAGTTTAATTCTGAAGCATTCCCTTGTTTTGCTGTTTTCACTGATCCCCTTGGGCAAATATTTGTTTTGTTTGTTTCCTGAGTAACTTTAAACTTCTGGGTCGATGTCATCTTTGCCTGCTTCCACTCCTTCTCCTCCATGGTATTTTTCAAAGTGCCATAAAGATATTGACTACAAAATTAGCAGTTTTCAGATTTCTGGCATCACGTCACCAAACATTTGAGCAGGAAGCACACTTGTTCAGCTGTGCAAATAATAGTTCCATAATCATTATCTGCTGTAAGGATGAGGATTTTTAGATTAAAATTATGGGTGAGCTACAGCTACTTTTGATTACTCCATTGTACAGTACCTTGAGGAAATTGCAAGTATCCCACAGACTGTGCCACGCTGTCCAGCTTCTGCAGATTGGCTGCCTACTGCTATCCCAAAGCCTTCCAGTGCATATTCATCAACAGTAGAGGCTGCTGCGTTTCAGTTCTTCCTGCTGGAACGTCAAGGGCGTCATTTTCAACTTTGTTGTAAAACAGTAATGGCTGCTTGGCTATTGGTGACTGATATCCAAAAGACAGTGAACTCTTTAGAAGAGTCGATTCATCTCCCTTTCTTCAACCAGCTATAGGAATGTCAAGCAATTGGAAGAGTTAGAGTTCAGAGGGCCCTTGCTAGCTCCCTGCTCCAGGATGGATCAGAGCTCCAGGATAACGCCCCAGAAGCATTGCTCCTCCCGTGCCTTCCCACAACTTTTCTATTCAGTTCATGTTTCCTCTCTCTTTTCATCAATACACAAGAGAGGAGTACACAGACCAGCGTTTTCTAGCCCCACTATTTGTGTAATATTCCTGTACAAACCCTGCTGAGCCCCAGCCACCTCACCCCCCTGGCAGCCCCTGTCCCTGAGCACCCAGCACAGCCCCTGTTGCAGCATCCCGTGATGCTCACAGACCAATAGTTTTGTTATTTTAATTTGCTCAGTGACAGTTTTCAGAGACCATACACCAGAAAATATCTCTTTCTGCAATAGTTGGAAGAGTCACAAGTGAAAACCTTTTCAATTTTCACAACCTTGCCTCTGTGGCAGGCTAAGTCATTTCAGAGCCTTCCTGGGCAATTTGTCTGGGATCAGGCTATTTCCCCAAGCATCCAGAAAAATCAACTTTTTTTCTTTTTTTTTTCAGCAGTCTCACAAACAACATGAAAAAAGCCACCAGAAAAACAGGCACATCGCTAATGCTAAGCAAAGAGACTGCAGGAGAGATAAGACAAAGTGGAAAACCATAAAAATGAAAGTACGTGCAATCTTCTCAGCGACAGTTACTTTTTTGTCTCAGTCTTCAAAGCTCTGATACTTTTCATTTCACAACACCAAGAATTTATTTGGGTTTAATTTTAATCACAGCCCAGTATATGGTGTATTAAAATACATCTATAGGCTTGAGGATGGATGTCAAGAAAATATATAATAACTTGAGCATATAAAAAAGAAGGGTGGATTATGTGACTTCTGGTAATTTCTGTATGATTTTAATAATCACTGAAAATAATGTGTCTTCAGTTTTGCAAAGCATTAAAAATCTGTATGTAAAGTGCCTACTTTGGCAAAACTTGGCTAAGTCTGGGGCAATGCCAGGAGGGTTACCAGCCCCCCTGCATGGTCTGATCTTCCTGAAGTCACAGCTGAACTCTGTGCCATCACTTCTAATCATTTCCAAGCAGATCAACTCTGTCTTGAAGCAAAAAGGAAGCGTTATGCAAAGCTCCCCGTGTTTCACCAGCAAACCCTTTCCTCAGTTTCACTCACAAGGAACTTTAAGAACAAACTTAACTTTTGCAAACAAAAATAATTTCATCATTTTGTGTGGCATTAACACCCTGCTATTTCTATATGTTATCTATATTTTTCTTGTTGACATTCAACCAATTCAGAGCTAAAAATCCATCCTGCACTTTTTCCGGGGTCGTAAATCATAAAAAGGTTATATTTTATGAAAGCTGAAGCTGAGAAGTAAACAGCATATTTGTATCAAAAGAGTTTCATCTATTAAGCAACAATGACAGGGCCCTCTGGGCCAAAATCTAGTTTTCTTACTTAAAAAGCTTAGTTCTTTTGTAGACTCCTGCAGGGACCTATAACAGTTGGAATTGGGTTTTTTATGCCTTTGAGGCCTCCAAATGAATGTTACAGTTTTCCATTATTTTCTTTTTTCTTTGGAGAGAACGAGGCTACCTGCTTATTGCCTAAAACCTACACCCTGCGATTGTTCTGCTGTAAAATCTGTCTCCCAGCTCGTAGCCTCATCCTCTCTCAGGCACCCTCGGCACCTCCTTCCCATCGTCCCCAACGCGGGGACGTTGTGCGCGAGGACGGAATTGCAGCGCCCGATTGCAGACAATTCAACGCCTCGCGCTAAAGTTTGCGCATCTGCAAGATTTCTGAAATTACCTTTGAAGAGCAGAAGCTTGCAAAGATGTGAGTGTTTCGCTTTATGTCCTGTGAATATGCGTGGTTTTATGGAGATACTTACGTGCCGGTGATTGCTGAGGGAGCCTGAGTCTATGCAGGATGGCAACTGAGGCTCGTTTCTGTTCCCTTCTCTGCCTCAGCCTCTCTCTGTGACTTTAAACTTCCAGGCTGATGCTGGAGCATTTCTTTGAGCCAGAAACCCCCACATCCCAGAAGGCCTTGGGTTTTGTATCTCTGCCTCTCACTCCTTTGCACCTGGAAGCGATGACAAACGCGTGAGGTCTGCATGGCACTCAGATGCCATGGTGTTGGGAGTCATTAAAATATCACCACTGCATCCCCAGGGACTGCTCAGAAACACAACGTTACCCACATCTGACTCAATCTCTGCATTAACTATGGCCATTCTCACCCAGCAAAAAGTCTCAATTCCAACAGGGGCAGATTCCCCCCGGGTACAACCCAACCTCTGTCAGGCTGCACCGGGGCTGAATTTGGCTCCTGGCAATCACCTCCCCTTCATCCCAGCTGAGATTCCCCGGAGCTCTTTGCCACGTACCCTCCATGTGAAATGAAGACGTCCGTCTGCATCTTTCTTCTCATTAAAATGTTGCTATTAGTCCACCTCCAGCTATTAGAAGATGATAGACCTGACCCTTTTTGAATGGTGTAATTTACAGCCGTGAATATCTATATATTACACCCTGATTACATCACAAGCACGAGTTCAGAGTCAGCAAATCTACCACCTCTAAACTAGTGGAATAATCACTAACAATTAACGAAATGATATATCTAAGTCACAGTAATCTTTTTAGCCACTTTGAACATATATTTGTTCTTTTGATGTCCTGTGTGAATAGGAGTGCTTTATCTGACTGATGATGGGCTAAACAATGGTTCAGAGTTGTAATATAGAACTCAATTTGCTGGAACTATCAGCTGAAAGGCCTGGACAATTTATTGAACACTGCAGATGAAAGAAAGGGGAAAAAAAATTTAAAAACTGACCACTTCTAAAATGAAGAAAATAGAGCAGTAAAGGGTATTGTAATATACTTTAATCTTCCTTAATGTAGAAAAATATGAAATGCCATTAAAGCCTCCTTTGAAATGGATGTGTCCGCATGGCTTGAGCACCAAAATCTAGTTAATGAATCTATTGTTAAAGCAAATAAACAGGAAAGCAGCAGAGAAGGAGTGATCTGTGCTTTCTGCCGACTAATTCAGAAGATGAAAGCAGAGAAAAATTAAAGTTAAATTCATATAAATATTACAGCCAAGGAGAATAGTTGCAGGTGTTAAAAAAAAAAAAAATGGGAGGGAGACAGAGAAAAGGTGAAGCATGAATTTTCATTCAATTCACAAGTCAGAACCAGGAGACATTTTTTGTGCTAGAGCAAAGTCAGGCAAGATGAAAGCTTTTCAAGGGGCACAATAATTAACATTTTAAAAGGTTTTAGCAATAAAATAATGATTCCACAATAACAGCAATTTAATCATTTCAGTCGAGAAAAATTAAATTGATTGCTGGTGTTCATTTGTAAGAAGTGGCATTTACTGCGTTTGGAAGAAGTTATCAAATCACGTTTCCCTTTTCATAGAGGTGGGGTTTTTTTTTTGATAGACATCAACCTGCAGGCAGAGGAGAGGTGCTGCTGTCACCTGTCTGCCCAAACAGCAGGGCCTGATGCTTTTCATGCTCTGTTTGCAGCACGAGTAATGCTGCAAACAAGCAACAAACAGGAGAGGCATCCCATCAGGGCAGAGCCGTGCCACTCAGCCTGGGTGCTTGGGAGCCCAGCAGCAGCAGCCCCGAGCCCTGGTTTTGTGCAGAAGGAGCTGGAAGGGCTGCTCTGAGCCCCACCACGTGCTGCTCCACGTGAGGAGCATCCCACGGGGCTGCACAGCAACGTGCAGGGAAAGGGCCCAGCCCTGCTGAGCTCAGTGGAAAGATTTGCGGCAATTCCAGCCGGAGCACACACAGACCCATCTCATGCAAAAAAACCCACTTATATATAAATATACACATATATACATACCCCAAAATCCTTCAGTGTGCAAGGTGGGCCCAGCCCTGCTTCAGCTTAGGTCCATGAGAGAATGACAGGGTCCTAACTCAACGCATCTTTTGCAGAAATTAAATCACGGCATAGATAAAGTGAGCAAATCGTATATCATCTCAACCAGACTATCCATATAATTGTCAAAATCTAATTTAAGTGACAGATCCGCTGCAGCATACTTTTTGTGTACGTCTAATGAATTTGTATTTCCAGCCCATATATTTTAACTTTCTGATTGCATTAGTTCTTTGGTTGAGTGTCCACACACCAAATAAACATCTCCAAGATAATGATAATGCACCGCTCTGCTTTCTATATCTGTCCAGATCAGAATGGAAGACGAGATGAGGCTCTCGTAGCTGACAGTGGCATGTGCTCTTGTTCTTCCTTTTTTTTCCCCCCTTCAATGTGCATTGTTCAAAATTGGGCTATTTCAATTTTCCTTTTAAAACTATAAGCTTTAACTCTCAGAGGTGGGAGTTGTGTAGGAAGAAGCTGCCAGGTAACAGATGTATGTGTTAAAGTTGCTGCTTGAGTGTGGACAGTAATAGGATTTCCAGAAATGAACTGCTATTTTGTGAGGCACTAACACAGAAATGTACAATGGGAAATGAGAGCTTGAACTTTGCTTCTCACAGAGAATTGAACCGTCTGTTTCAGGGGGTGAAAAAAAAGATTTGAAAACAAGCCATTTTTCCATTGCTTTCCTTTAATTTATATTTAATAGCACAAACAATTTTTTGCTTTGTTTTGGCAAGGGGAGGGCCAAAATTAGATAGGGCAAATCCAGCCTGAATGTATCTCCATATCTAAATCTGTCTTTCTCTGCCCTTGATAGCTCAGAATAACACAGTGATGTTTTATGAGCAATATTTCCTTTGATAGGGTTACACCGAGGACGCTTTTGGTTCCTTCTGGCCACTGTGCAATATCTTTATAGCCTTTAAGATGGGCAAAAAGATTTGTGCCATCTCCTAACCAAAAAAAAAAAAGTCATGTCCATTAAAGCAACAGCTTGATGAAGGCTAAAGGTTAGGTCCATGGAGTGAGTGCGAAGGTTTCAGAAAACACCAAGAGGGCTCATGGTCATGTAAGTTCCTGACCTGCTCTGGCCCACCCCTCACCTTGCCCTTCCCCAGGCAGAAATAAGGGCAGAGCCCTGCTCCTGGCTGGGGGAGAGCTGACCTCCTCCTCCACAGTCCTCTGGAGACCGCCATGGTTCTGTGCACTGAAACTCTTTTAATCTGTGAAACTGATGACCATATTTAAAAAAAGAAAAAGGAAAAGAAAAAAATAAAGGAGAAGATATAGATATAGAGAGCTTGTTGCGTTATTCCAAAGGCAAATCAAAATTAAAAAGACAAAGTACAGCACAAAACATCCACAGGAAAAGACAAAAGAAAATGTAGACCCTATAACAACCAGCATCGTTAAACACATTTTTCTTCCACAGCCAGGTCAGGATGCTGCTGCTGCCCCGCGGTGCTGCCGTGGTGCCTGCCATGCCCCGTGCTCCACAAAAGACAGCCAGATGCCCTCAGACCACGCTGACAACCATTTCCTATTTTTAAAGCTGTATCTATTTATGTACGAAATGTTAATTTCACCTTTTGCTTCACCTCGTGTGGGGCTGTGAATTTCATCACCGTGAGGGCTCGGAGGAGCGGTGCTCCTAGAGCTGAAAAAACCCCACGAGCAGAGGGAGGGGGTCCTGCACCCCCTGGAAGAGGGAAGTTAGATCACTTGGGGCTTTTAGAAGCACTATCTTTTAAATGAAATTGCAAGATGGTGAATAAAGTGCAGCCTGAAACAAAAGCCTTAGTGATCTTTGGCAGATTACTTTGGGAAAAGTATGGCCCATTTCAGAAAAATCAAAGCAAAGAAAAACATTGACTGCAATTCAGAGGCCTAATGTATTATTATGGCTTTTTATGGATTTTATATATAATTTCCTGTAAAGTTAAGAGGTTGAAGTGATCTCTTACATTCGGCCGCATTATCAGCATAGCACCAAACAATTTTCTACATCTTATTATGTTCACAGTTGACATACTATTAGAGAAATGTGCAGCTGTCTTACTCTGCTATTCATTTCCTCATTACTATTTTATAAATATATGATTAACAGTTATTGCAGCTGCCTAATTCACATTTATTGCAAATGCAACCCCACAAATGAATGTTCAAAGCAAAGAGATGTGGTTTTAGAGTAATTTAAATTTTACAGTTCCATTTACCCTGCTTTTTAATTTACTGTATAATGACCCTATTAGAATAAAACACATCTGGAAGTTCTTTGGGGAACATTTAATTTTCTGTGGCTTCAGTACTAACAGAACTTGTACCATAAAGGCCACAGATGCTTTGAACACTGTACAAATTTTCACATTTTATGCCAAGATGCTGGATAATTGTACAGATGAGACAATTGCAACGAGGCAAAAGATAAAGTTCTCTCTACCTTGAAAGTAAATGAGAGCACCTTGCACTGCGTTTTGGTAACGGCCATCTCTTCTGCTCATCTCTGGAATGGGGAAAAATTGAGTTGGAGGATAAAATTAACCCTAAATTTTCATATCAAAAACAAACAGCATTTTTCAAAGTCCTGTGACTCCTCAGTCTTCACGCTCTTTAAAGTAAAGGGAAAATACCCTCTCACATGACTTTCCAAGCTTCGTCGCCAGCCCTTAAGCTTCTCATCATCACTATTAAGTGACACAGTAGATCGATGAGACCAGAGAAGGCTTTGGCGGTCAGTGAGCGATTCCATACGCATCCCCCATTTACAGTCTGTGGCAAGGATACAGATGCTGCGAGTCCCAGCCTGCCATATTAGCAGAATCATCCTGAGAATTTGAAATTGATTTGAATATTAAATACAGATCACTGCAGCAGAGCTCTTTTACAAGAAAGGATGTGAATCCATTCTCATTGATTAGTTAATTTATGTTCTACAACTAATCGAAACACAAATCTCATTAGCCACAGGTCAGTAGACTTGGGGTGGGGGGAGAGAAGAAAATCATTTGGATAGCCCAGTTAGCTGTAAAGATATAATTATAAGCCAAACTGTTTTAAAGCCAGTGCCTTGATCAGCGTGTGCAATGGGCTGTCAGCAAGCCATTGTGTGACTTCTCCCCAACGGTACGAGTCTTAAATCTATTTTTAAGTAAGATGGTTGCAGGCACTCAGCTATTGCAGCGAGAGCAACAGCACCGGCTCAGCAGAGGCAAGGAAAATGGCACGCACACAAAATATATATATCTATAGTCACACAGCATGCACGCGGCTTATGGAATCATAAGCGACATTAATTAATTAGCTGTGACCTCCTCCTGATTTGAAATACCTAAAACACACTCTTTGACCTCACCCCCTTTGCCTAGATGCGTTTCAGCCGCCTCCAGCACAATGCCAGGTTAACAACATTGCACACGGTCAGACCAGAGCTGTGTTGTCTGGTTCTTGTGGCAATTCTGTCATATTTCTACACCTGTGAGCACCAGCTTTAACCTGATGCATTTGCAGAGAAATAACTGGCACAGTTTCCGTCTTGGGGGTGGATAAATATGGAAGCATTCATGCTAGAAACATTTTCAGTTCGTTGCTGAATACTGTTTGATGAATTAGAATTTGACAACCCTATTCTAATACAAATTATTTGTTAATTAAATGAAAATTTTCTGTGGGGTATGTAGGTTTTTTCCATTCATATTAGAAGTAATGGGAGTCATTTCATTAAAAGCTCATATGTTGCACTACAATTTTACCCTGAAGTCTTTTAGCAACAAAGTTTCAAAATGAAATTACTATTCCAGGCAGATCTTTCCGTATTTCTGCAGTACCTTACATTTTGTAATTGCTTTACGGTATGTTAAATGCATAAAATAATATTCAGTATTTAGTAATAATAATAATGAACCCTTTGGAGCTGCAGAGCTCTGTGCACACGTTGAACCAGGACAGACAGGAAAATAGCAAGGGTTACCCCACTCCTGCAGCTTCACAAGCAAGGGCACAGCCTGGTGAGATGTGTCCAAAGGAAGGTACCTGGCCAGTGTTCATCTCAGCACGGCAGCACTTCTCCACCTGGAAGGGACTCAAGAAGGTGGAAGGCTGGAGCAAGAGAGATGGCCCTGTATGCTGTATTTGTTGTCTTCCAGGATGGAGGTGGGAGTCTTCAGGATGGAGATGGTGACATCCAGGATGGAGGTGGTGACATCCAGGATGGAGGTGGTAACATCCAGGATGGAGGTGGTGACATCCAGGATGGAGGTGGTAGCTTCCAGGATGCAGATGGAGATCTCCAGAACACGTTGTCTCTTCCCCAGCAGAGCCATAGAGACCATCCATGTCAGATGGAGACATGGAGAGGCCATGTGGACAGGCACCCACAGCTCTGCCTTCTGCAACTGAGTCTCCGTGCCCATGGAGAAGCACCAAGGGTCATTCATGATGCAAAGGCTTTCCACGTGGAGAGAGAGGGACACCACCACATCAAGAATGAAAGATGGAAAACATAATTAAGTCCAAACAAACACTCTTGTGCCGGGTTAGCATTAGGTTCAGTTGCATTTGTAGGTTTCCACGTTTGCTTTACACTGTGTTGTGTTTGTTGTTTTTCTGAGACAATCTATGTTGCAAGGATCAAAGCAGCCTGTTTGCATTGCAGCACTTTGGCTCTTTCTGGTTGTTTCAGTGAGAAATATTGGAAATATTCCCTCGGGAGCTTCAGATTTCTCCAGTGAACACCCAGCTTTGATGCCTCCTCAAAGCAGCAGCACAGGAATAAAACAGAGGTTGTGCTGGTCTCAAAATCTCTCTTCTTCAGTATCAGTCAGAGCAAAAGACAGAAAACTAGGAGGTTCTTGTGTTTTATTCTCAAGAAATTCAGTGACTCATTGTATAACCTTTGGGAAGTCACTTGACCTCTTTGGCATCCATTAACCCACATGAAAACTCAGTAAATGGTAGGACCTTGCTGAAAAGCAGATACTTAAAACTGAATTTTCCTGGGTAAATAAATGAGAAAAACAACCAACAAAGAAAGGCACTGTTCAAAACTCATCCCGTGACCCCATTATTCATGGATCATTAGTGTAATAGGCCACATGGGATCCATAAAAGGCATTATTGCCTTTTATGTCATTGCGTATTTAGAGAGTGATAATCCATATATTATTGGAACAATATAGACTCTAGCAACTCCTTCCAACCTATTTTATAAGATGCTGAGATTTCAAAAACAATATCCAATGAACATCCCATATATCTGCATAGGACTTAACACGAAGCAATAGTAACTGCAGTGCATTTACAAAGAAAACTCCTTTTAATCTCTGGACTGAAAGCATCTAGTTCACATTATGGTAAGTAGTTGGCAAATGATCATTTTATTAAGTTAAAGGCACTCATTAGTGCTGCTTTGAAAAGGCTATGAACCCTGCCCCTCCCTGCAGAGAAGTATTAATGCGTTAGATGGCTGAAAATACTGATAATCAAATGAAGTGCAAACAAAAAAGCTGGGTCCAACGGCACATATACAGTATTTTCTGTATTCTGTAGTTCTTTTTTTTCCTTGTCTGCAACATATGGAGACTCCAGTCTGAAAAAGACATAGGAAGCTACTGTCTTGCAATTAGCTCTAATAATAGTTACAAAGGAACAAAGCCAAACTCCAGTTGAAACAGAAGTGGTTTTGTACAGTGTAAGGTGCCGCCGCTGCCTTGTATTTTGGCATTATCTTATTTTTATTTTCTGCATTCCACATCATCAAAGTATTTCAGTAAACGTTTTGTCCATAAATACTGCTTAGAATTTGTACCCTAATATCAAATGCTACCCTAACATATACAGAAAGACACAAAATCTATTCTCTCCATTCAGAAAAGTAGAGGGAAGGAGTCCATAATCCTCTTTTTAATTCCTTATTTCCTACAGCCATCAGCACCCCGTTAAGATATCAGTACACACACCAGCAGCATCCTCCCAGACTCCAACTAGCAGGTCAAGAGACAACTTTCTCTGTTTTCTGACCCTATTTGCTTCCATCCTGCAGATCTGCAAGCCAACCAGCTCACATAATTGCTCCCAAATGCATTTCAAAGAATGTAAACGTGTTAGCAAAGGTTTGCTGCTTAAATGAGACCAGCTCAACCAACTCACTTGGACTGTCAGTGGGAAACAAGCACCTCAGGAGCTCAAACAGCAGCTTGGAGGAGAAATCTACTTCCAAAGGACGTGTGGATGACAACAAGCTGTAACCTTTTCCATCAGAGCCATGCAGGGACTCCCTAAGCAGGGTAGTTGTCCTAATTTTAAGACTATCATATGTTGTTAGAATAATGCAAAACTCCTTTGTCAGTGGCTAGGAGCAAGCTCTTGATCCATATCTCCAAAAGCATGCAGCTGACGTAACACAAAACCTAGCAATACAGTCAAGGAATGCAGGAAAGGCCACAAGGAGATTGTACAGAGTCAGGTAAGTTCAGATCACAGTGAATTTTAATAGGTAGACAGCATCTCTGCTTGTAGATGTGGCAGATATGTGTCTCATCTTGCACCCATTTCTACAGAAGAAATAGGCTCCTGTATCCTCCCCACCTTCTCAGGCAGTCAGGTTTTGAATTTACAAGGAAATAAGATTTTGTGAGCTTATCTTTATTACCCTGTGATTAGGCTACTATTACCTGGAAGGGGGCAGAAACATGAATAGAAAAAGATTTTCTGCACTGACCATAATCATCCTGCCTATTAAACACTACCTCACTCCGGCAAACTTTGAAAAAAAAAAAAGTAATATTTTATCAAAACAGCCATTAAACTGTTACAGGCCTTCTCTGCCTTTTTCTCCATCACAGCTGATTACACAAGGTGCACATCTCTAAGTGTAAACACCAGCTTTCTTCTTTTATAACCAGTCATCTCCCTCCTTTGCTTGTCTGATTCACTCACAGATGCCAAAACCCAGTAGATGTGGTCTCGCAATTGCCTCCAAAGGGATGTTTCCAAAAATAAATAAATAAAACTCTGTCTCTAACATGACAGTGAAGAATTCAAAGCCCTAAGTTTCTGTAGTGGGATGGCAAACCCCAGCCAGACAGAAAGGAGCTGAATTTTTTGTTTTTATTCATCTTTCTATTATTCTATTATTGTTCAGTATTATAAAATAGTTGGCTCATAATCCCTTTGTCCTTCTTAGCATAAATAATAAAAATAATAAAAATAAAAGTAAAAATTTTGTTCTTCACATGCCTGGGGCTGACCTTTACGGTGCTTGCATTTGCCAGGACAGAATGAAGTGCTAACAAGATCGAGAAACATCATGAAGTATCCTCAAGCCTAATGAAATAAAAGTATATTCTGCACTTTTATTTTAAAATATTATTTTATCTCTCAGCAATTAATGCAGATCTTTTTTTTTTGACATCAAGTCTCCCATGTGCCATTTGGTGATGAAAAGCCTGGCACATTCCATAAACTAAACATTGCATCAACACAGTGGGTGTATTTCCTCACGTTGTCTCTGAAGGTGCAGCCAGTCTTGCTGTAACACTTTTCTGTGGGGGAAAGGAAGAACATGGAGAAGGCCTCAAGTTTTGTTATTTATGAGTCAGTTCATAAAGTGGGATTACTACTATAGGAAAGTCCACAGCCAACAAGCCTGCACATAGCCTCTTCACTCATGGTTTTTGCCTGAAGATGAGAAGGCAAATGCTAAGTGTGTTAAATTTGTATGATCCTATAGATTCATGCCTATAGATTCATTTTGCTTTACTATCGCCTCTTCCTGAATAACTCTGTATTCAGAAAAGAGAAACTGTAGTCTGTCAAACCGATGATTTTCACAAATGCTTCATGGTTTAAGCCCATGAAGCTGCAGTGATGCTAAAGATCTGTCCCCTTAAGTATTAACTGAAAAACTAGATATATGTCAAGAAGTATTACATCCCGCTCAGATTATTTTTCCTAATTTGGTCTGTAATGGCTACAAAAGATCCTGAGATATCCTCAAGGCACAAGTAGCCATATGAATATTATAGATATTCTGTCTGGTTTATTGGGAGAATTTACTCACATCTGCAGTCACATTGAGACATCAGCTAGGATATGCAGGCGGGCAGGTTAAATGTTAATTTCCTTTCTACTGTACCATTTTCTAACCTCTGCCCATGAATCACAGTGAGTAAAAGGTTTTTCACTTAGGGACATAAAACAAATTGAGCAAATTATGTTACTTAACTGAGGAAGAACCAGCCAGTTCATTGATTTTTTGTTTGGCTTCAGATGTCCCTTTTTAATTAATATGAATTT
This sequence comes from Penelope pileata, assembly GCA_013396635.1. NCBI lineage: Eukaryota > Metazoa > Chordata > Aves > Galliformes > Cracidae > Penelope > Penelope pileata. The sequence goes on from WBMW01006104.1 coordinate 155,755, forward strand.
GCAAACGATTTTTAATTTTAGACCATAAAATCCCATATATTCCAGCCAGGTTTTTCCAAGTAACACAGGTCCAGAAGTGCTCGTGTACCTCAAATTAAAGAGAAAAATCCCAACTTTTGTTGCAACAGTTTGACTTCATTAAAACCAATGGCCTCGTGGTCCACTCCTCCACAAGCACAAGTCAGGGGCAGCTCCACCAAAGGCAGTTTTAGCCCTGGAAGAAATATGAAGCCAGGCCCCATGGGGCTGGAAAGACAAAACAGCCACCACAATACCTCTAAGTGAACATAAAATAGAAGCCAGGGGATTAGAGTACAACCCAGTTATCAGGATATGAAAAACAGCCATTAACTTCCCAGTTCCTTTCGATGGGTCATGAATCATGGTCATCAGCAGCAACAAGTCTCTTAAACTGACAATCTGCTATTTAAGGAGTACACGAAGAGAGGGGATTTAAGCTTGAGCCAAGCTGAGGTACATTTCTCTTTCCATGGCAGCACTGACAGCATGAAGAGGAAATGTTTAATACTAATGGGGACTTCTAAATTTTTTACTTAGAGGATATTTTGGTAAGTATCTAAAAATTGTCTGAGTTTATATGTTAAGGAAGCAAAATTTCCACTGTATTTTCTAAGCATGTGTGTAGAAATGGTACACAAATCCAGGTTTCAGAAAGACAAATGTACTCATGACTGCAGACTTTGGGTTTGCAGCTGAAATTGTTATCCTAGAGAATTAATTCCCTCATTAGTACAGCATTAACAAAATATCTCAGCAACAGGAAATATGCTTTCATGTTTGGTGCTGGTGAGTCCTTTTCCATTCTGCCCATTAGCTTTTTTCCTTCTGGAAACATAACCTTCTCCTGAATTACTCATTCCCTGTCTTTGCTCAGCTGATTCTCAATAGCTTAGCCTGTTGCATATACTCATGGTGTGCTTGATTGATATGTGATTGATTCAGATGTATGCCTTACTATCTTCTGCTTCAGCTTTCCAGACTCTTGGCTGCTTTGTCACCAGTGTCCTGGCCACCTCTGGCAATGGAGACCACATTCAATGGAGACTAGATTCAAACTAGATCTGCATTTAAGAACTTCCTGCTGCAAATCTATGTATTGACCATGAGTCATGAGCAGAAAAACTGTATGCACAAGTACTTGTGTGAAATCACTTACTCCATCATCATGAATCCAAACGATGATATATCAGTCTCAGAACCACACAGAAAACATCACACTGCCCAGAAAACTCTGCAGCTTGGTGCTAGGACTCCTGTAAACAGTGAAGAAAAGAGCAGATATTTGATGTCAACTGTGTGGAAAACAGGAGGTAAAAATAGCTTTTGAAATATTTGTCTGAGGAATAAAAGTTGCAGCACAGTAGTGAGCAACACTCCTTCCAGAGCCAAGATGCCTTCCCCTCCTCACCTTCTCTTTCTGAGTTGCATGTTGATACACACAGATAGAGCTGCTTTTTAGTTTTCACTGAAAGCCCTTTAGCAAAGATTTTTGGTTTTGATTCCCACACGTTATGCAGCTCAAGATTTACATTGAAATTTATATTTAGCCACTACAAGAATGGTGCAGAACTTTCTGTCTCTCTTTTTTTTAACTAATTTACTCCTCTTCCTTGGAAAAAGATAGAATGAAGAAGTTGATGAAAGTGACATTTCCTTTCAAAACAAAAAATTTAAAACCCAAAAGTTAGAAATGAACTCCTCATCTAAATACTCTCATAGAGAAAACATTTCACTCTCAGCAGAAAAATAGCTACTCACAACACTTATCAGGCTGGATTTCTTTTTTCTTCCACTTCCGTGAAATCACTTTGGAGATGTTCCTCGTGGGTACTCAATACTACTGGAGCAAGGTTATCTCATGCCTAAAGAACGGTCACCATTCAATACTGAACACTGCACCACCTGGAAGAGAAACTGGGCAGTAGAGCTGTCAAATCTACATGGGGTCACCCTGCTGTGGGGACACCCGGCATCATTGTCCCCTGCCAGGAGCTGTGGTAGAGGAGATGATCACAAGCAAAGGTGAGCAAGGCCCCACAGTTTGGTTTTAAAGCATGTGCTGAAGTCCCTGGTTGGGTAAACCTTGTTCTGATATCTGTATAATATTGTATCTTTCTTTTGCTTCTGGTGTTAAATGTTAACCTAAGGCAAAAATGTAGGTTATGGCATAATTTATTAAGAAATCAATACCATATTCCCCAGTAATGGCGCAAACACTACAGCTTATAATAGCTTTACTGTAGTACTCTATTTTTTTATCATTACTTTCCAATATGATAACGCTTGTTCTAAGGTCAACAGACATCACATGGTCAGGTAAATATTTTGACAAGAGCGAGTTGCCAGAGCGGGTGCAGTCTCACGCTGCTGCATGTGATGGGCTGAGCTCACTGCAAGGTGGGATGAAGCACGCTCAGAAAGTGCCATAATCAGAAACATGCTGTAGGACCCGGTTTTCTGTCCTAAAAAGCATCATGCCATGGGGTTCCTCAATGGCTTTTTGAAGGTTTTTCTGCAAAACCTTTCCTCTCAGGCTTAGTGCTAGCCCTTTACTATACCACAGCATCTCCAGCTGCTTGCCAAACACGCATCATGCACAACGTGCTGTCCTGTATCCCCAGAACACGGGCTGAAAAGGGATTATTTTAAAATACATTCCTTTCTGTTACTGGTTGTCTCATTAGTTGCGAGGTTATCTAACGTATATGATGCAAAACTATAAACCAAGGAGCTGCAAAGGCACTTTGTGTATGCAGCTGGGGCAATGAAGAATAGGCTCAATGAGATTATGCTAACTTTATATAACTTATTAAAATAAATATCAAACTTTTTTTTTTGCCTCATTCAATTTATGATGTTAATTAAGTAAGCACAAGCATAAGAAAGGAAATTGGATTTGCTACTTAAGGAACTTCCAATAAAGCCATGGATGTTAGTGAGATGAGTTTCTAATAAACATTCATAAGTGTCTACGTAACAAGCAGTGCTTGTCTTTTAAGAACATTGGATTTTTCTCACAGGATATGGACAGCAATAAAATACGTTTGCAAATATGAAGATATATTACAGGCACATTTTTCACTACCAGTCTTAACAAGCCTCAGATCCCAGCTTTCTGATTTTGTGACCTTGGGAACAATCCCGGGCCAAGAAATTTAAAAAACCATTTTAAAATTCATACAAACGTAATTTAGGAACAGCACTGGCTAGATGGGAACTTTAGACAAGATTTTTACAGTGAATAATGCTTTTCTTTGTCCATTTCAGACAAATTTAATGTTGCTACTACGTTTGACATCAATCACCCAGTCATGAGCAGCCACATCCTTGCTCAGCCTAATGGCAGGAAGAAAGGTGTGCAGCCCGAGCAGTGCGGCTGTGCATATGGAAACACAGGGACAGCCAGGGCTTTTATTTCTACCTTTCCTGCTGCAGCCAGAACAAAGCTATTAGAGCCAAGAAGGAGGCATCTCTCTCAGTTATGCTCGTTTATTGCTGCTGAGATTGGGTGTTTTCTAAGAAATTCACAACAGGGCAAGAGCCGATTGCCAACACACAGAATAATGTTTGGAGCAGATTTTGTATGCCTGCTGCCCTTGCATTTGGCAGCTGGAATCGGTGACAGATGCACAAGGAGAAGAATTGTTGAGCAAGATGGTGACATTTTCACATCACCTTTTGAGCATAAAATGCCACCTTTTAAACAGAAAGGCATTATAGGGTGCTGAGGGTGCCACATTGCTGGTTGAAGTCATAAATCTGGTGTCAGTGAAAACACATAACAAAAGAGCAGAGCTGGTTAAAAAAAATGAGACCTTTTCCATCAAAACAGAAAAAAAAAAATACTTTCCATCCACATTTTCACTTGAAAAGGTTAGCTTTTCAGAATATGTTTCCATTTGAGACTGCTGCCAGTCCAGAAATGCTATTTCTGGTACCATCCCTGATTACAAGACTTCCCATGTCCTGCAGCACCCACATCCTCACTCAGGACAAAATAAACAATTTCATCTGAGGAACACCATGCCTCAAATCAATCTCTTTCACAGGCTGTTTGCCTTCCCCCCACCAGGGGCCATCTGCCTGGGAGGCCAAACTGTCTGAGCTCCAGGGATCTTGATGGAGCTGGAGCAGCCTGTATGGGATGAGGAGCCACTAACATTTATTTTAGGTTACATTTGGTTTTGCCCAAATAACAAAGCCCAAAACAAAGGCGATTCACTGGGAACATGATTAGTAAAATTCAGTCTTTTAGCAAAACAAACTTCTGTGCTGCAATCACTAGCCAAACAAACATAAAACATTTTTCAATACCAAAGACACGACGGCAGCAGAGATGCTTCTGGCACAGACTTGCTCACTGGCATCAAAGTTACCAACTTCAAATACGTGAATTTGTTTCCCCATAATTAATACGATGTATCTCAGCCCATTCAAAATAATAACTGCATCCCTTCCTGGTAATGAAAAGTGATTAATTTTCAATTATGGTAAGTATCCAATTTTTCACAGTGCAGCACTGGTCTAAGTCACCCAATCTCTAACGGTCTAATTACAGACATTAAAAGTTCCTTATAATTATTGTGGAAAGATCAGTAAAATTAAAAATATTGGTTACTCGCCGCTATTATTACATTTGCTCTAATGCAGCCAAAGCTTAAATTTATGTCTGAGCTGCCAGCCATTTCATCAATCTCCTTTTGTGACTTGTTTAGAACAACTGGTTTTATTTCACGGTCTCAGTAACTGTTCCAACAGGTCTATTAACGGTTTGGCACTCCACATTTTGTCAAGCTTTAATTAAGTGAAACAAGCTAAAAATCACTAATATGTGCCTTTAGCAAAGTAGCAATGTAATTATCTCATTTAACAGATAACTACTTGTATTTCATTTTTCAAAGCACAAAGAGAAAACTAGCTCTAAATGTCACTTTTCAGGCTCATTAAACTCACTAGAGAAATATCAAATTAGAGATTTCCACTACAAATACTATAATAAACTCTATGAGCTGATACGAACAACACGAGTATTTGGGGAAGGGACAAGTATTATTAAATAATCTGTTTTGCAGAATAGATGTTAGTTACATATTTACAAACATCTTCTATTGCAGCATTAACTAAAATTCTGGTCCTTTTTAAAAGAATCCAAAACTTCAAATTCTATATTGTGTTTATTTTACAACATAACATAAAGAATTTTATATTCAAAAGCTAAGTTCTTTCTTCTTATTCACTCTAATCATCTTTTTTTTCCAATTCTCCTTTTCTAAATCACTCTTCTGAACTGTGCAGCAACTGGCTGATGTGAGAAAGTAACGCAGATGTGAGCACACAGTCTAGAGGTAGGATTTATTCGTGCATGCATCTCGTGTAAGCTCTAACACGGACGTGATCACCTGACATAACCACTGCCATCTCAAAACAAAATATTTACATGGAAGCCCAAGGCCCACACTGCAAAGTTTTCGTGCAATAACCATGGAACAAAACATAGACGGCCACCTGTTCACTTGCACTAAGAGTTTAATATTCTTGGATGCTGGTCATGTTTCCATAAAGGAAGCCTTACCTATATTTGCATTTATTTCAGTGTGACTATGGTTATGTCTGTCCCACTCAAAATTGTCCCAGCTGATGACAAAACTGATACCCATATATAATGTTTATGGAAAGCCTATGAGATGTCACCACCCCAAAAAAGCCGATCAGCAAAGAGAACCTTTGCAAACCCCAGTAACAACAGCTCTACCTCCTCGTGTGTGCTATAACCCCATCCTGCAATGCTTCAGAGCTCTTCTGCCCCAGCACCTAAATTGTGCAGAGCACTTGGCATCCCAAGACAGAAAGGAAAAATATCCAGCTGATGGCCAAAGGCCCCACAGACTTGTTGCAACCCTACAGAAAAAGCAGCCCTCTGCTTTGTTGCCTGCCCAGCCACCCCAATTCATTCTTCATTCCTCTTTAAACACCATGGCCCATCTTATTACCAGTGCATTGCTGGCCCCAGGAGCCTGTGCAAGCCACTGGGACTGGCTGAATCCATCCCCTCTGAGCTGGTCTGGCAGAGCAGAATCAATGAGGTTACACCAGGGATGCATTTGGCCTGGTGTGATGCATTCACTGGGGTATTCCTAGGAATGCAGCCAAGGGCTTCGAAGTAAACACACAGAAATGGTACTGCATTACAATGCATTTGTATTCTGTTGTGTTTCTTATTGTGTATTATAATATGGCTTACAAGCCAGCTGTAAAGAAAGTTGAAGCAATAAAGCTTGACTGATTGATTGATGCATCACCATTTTTAGGGTCCGTTGCACAAACTATTTTGATAGTTGAAGCCCATAAAGTATAATGTCTGTGCTAAAAGTGACACAATGAAGAAGATGATGCACCTGCTTCAATTTCAGCTTTGAGTCATTATTTAGAGCTGAGGGTCTAGGAGTTGCAAAATACTGCCTTTTTTGTTCCCTACTGGTTCGCCAGAAGATAAATGTCTAAAACTAAGGACCCCGGGCGCACAATAATAAAAACCTTTTTAGAGTCTAGACCCTTCCACTAGTTAAAGGAAACCTATTCCCATTTTTCTGTTAGGAAAAAAAATGGGATGCAGTTTTGCAGTGGCACAGATCAAGTTTTTTATTTATATTAAAAAAGCAGGATTGGGGAAAAAAAAAAAAAAAAAAAAACATTGCACAGACATGACCAGTGGAATGGGTGGAATGGGGGGTAGATCTGACCTCAGCGCTACAGAAGGGGGTAAGATCAGCCATTTTTCCATGGATAGACAGTGCTGTGAAAGCCAAAGGGCCAGCAGAGTGGCTGCCACCTGCAGCATGGGGCAGAGGGAGGGGAGCACAGACGATGCATCACATCCCTATCGTTCTCAGCCAGTACCTGCCACTGTCACCTGCACCCATAAGTTATCCCCAGCTTCCTCCCATCTTTATCAGCACCACGACCCTTAAGTGGAGGTGTGATGAGGCAAAGCCAGAAGATGGTCCTCCTCTGCAGCTGGTGACTCCAATGAGGTAGAGTTTTTGTATTCATTTTCTCTTTTGTCCTACACTGATCATCTTCATCTGAAAGCAACACCTACAAGAGAGTTATTCTAGTCACAGATGCTGCCCGGAGTGTCCTGTCTAGGCAAACCTCCAGATTTCCCATGATCTTGCTGGAAAATGCAAAGAGATCCATTTTGAAAAACATCCTTGCAAATTAGCTGAAAGTAATAATTTTTCCATCCAGGCATACCCTTCTTTTAAGCTGGGATCTCTTAGAAACTCTCATGAGATTCCCAGTGAACCACATGGACTTCTCTGACAACGCTGGAAACCATGTTACTGAGCAGAGGGGTGGCACAAGCCATGCCCTGGGTGATAGCACAGGGCACAAGAGCCATCTCTAGCTGTGGGTCACAGCATCTCCAGAATTCTGGGGGAACTTTGGCTGTAAGAGCCAACACAGAGATGGCCCCAGGTGGGAAGAGCAGAGCTTTGCAGGCCCTCTCTTTTCTCTGCCACAGAAGAGTCTTGTGCAAAATGAAGGAGACACAATGTCAAGTCCCACAGCTACACAAATCAGTAAATTTGAGAATCTGGAAAATCCTAAGCAATTACAAATGCCTGGAGCATCACCCAGCACAGCATTCAAACAGGATGCCAATGCCTTGAAATGCAAAGAACAGAAAAATTAGGAGAACGTGGAAGAATATACATTATATGCATTCAATGAGTTCTGCATATTTCAGTACCAGCAGGAATTCAGCGATGGGTATAGGCAGGGGAGGTGCTGGGGAACACCTGGCAGGACACTGGGAGAGCTGTTCAGTGGGGCTGTACTTAGCCACAGTCTCTTGCCTTTCACAGCAGCCGTTGCTGGACATGAATGAGGTGGGAACTGGAATGAAATAAAAGAGGAATGAAATCAGACATTGTTCATAGACCATAAAGAAATTTACCCTGAAATGAATCTTTCTGAAGCAAGATCATGAATTACATGTGATTCGTTTTTCTGTCACATTTCTAGCATACGTTTGTATCCGTAGAAATTGTAGGTAGCGTGCTTTGTATTTGTGGGGAAGTGGCTTGGATATCAAATGACCAAATAGCGCTGAAGAAAGGTTAAAGAGTGTGACCTATTGAACACTAACCTTCAACTGCTCTTGCAGGAGATACATTTTCCCTCAAGGAAAATAACTAACCTTTGAACCTCAGCCCTTCATATTTATCTTTTGCCTTCTGGCTCTTACTGACAAAGTTGCAGTAGAAGAATGGTCCTGAACAGATCAGGTTTGCTTTACCCTTCTGATCAGATTGGGGTACATCTGGCTGTATTCTGCCCATTCTACTTGCACAGGAAAGCTAAATTCCATAAGCTCTAACTGGCAACATCTCAAGACCAGAAATAAAACCAGAAATATTTCAGTTATCATCCCAGAATGCATGAAGACTAGAACCCTATCAGTGCAAAAGTTAGTTGATCCACCATAACTCATCACCATGAGATCTTGTATCTGTGTATATTACCTGCAGGACTGCACTGCAAAGCAACGGCAAACATCCTTTCAGGTCAATGGCTCCTGCTTAGAAAACTAGTGTCCTGGATTAGCCTAGGACATTTGTGTAGCAGCAGGAGACTATTATCCTGAAACAACATTCTTCTCTACTGACATTATCTCTTAATTTTTACCCATTGCAGACTGCACTTGCATCTATCAGACAGAGAATCTCTGTACATGATTCTCCACTTTGGTGTCATCAGAGCTGTCACTAAAAACTTTACTTTTGAGGGATTTCTATTCAGATTTTCCTTCCATCCAAGCAAGCACCCATCCTTTTTTTTTTTGTAATAGATCATAAAACTTCTGTAAACTGCATCCATTAAATTCTGTATCCATCGTTCTTTCCCTTCTCTCACGCACTGCAGAATTGCCCCATGGTATGTTGGTTTTCTGCTGGGAGAAATAGGAAGTATGAGCTACAGTACAGTACTGTACTATTGACTCAAAAATACTGACCAGAATTCTGAGCTGTACCACAAAATTTCCATGTTTTCCTTAGCCAGATTAGGAACTGCTCATGATGTTCTCATGGCTCCTCATGTATGCAAGCAGATTTCTCCCTCCAGTGTTAAGCCCAGGCTTCCCGTGAAGTGATTTTTTGGTTGTTGTTTGTTGCTGTCATCAAATGTCCACCAAGGACCATTCAGCTCATCTTCATGTTTAGGAAACCTCATGAAGATGTGAACCTCCAGCTGGTAAAATAAACTCATCCAGAGACCAGCTTGTTGTTACCTTGCTCCCTTTTTGAACTAGCCGTGCAAAAACCAAAGAAGTAAATGCAATTCCTCCCACAAACAGCATCATGCAGAGCCCATCTGTAAGATGCCATAGAAGATTTCCTGTGGGTCTCAGAACGAGAAAGCTCAGGATCTCTTAGCTAGGTATCACAGCCCATATGGTATGGAAAGTGCCTTACTGTTTTAAGAGTGCTACAATGCCTTATCACAATGGAGCAGATAAAAAGGAGGACTGCAGCTTTAACTTCGTATCTCTGGCTTTTGTTGGCTGAAGCCAGATCCTTAGTGTTATTTTAATGCAGCAGCAAAGAGCTGCATTTAATACATGATAGGCTCAAGATGCTTTTTTTTTTTTTTTTTTTTTTTTTTTATATCTGTGCTGAATATCCAGTGTGTAATTGAAAAAGGAAAAGGAGCTGCTTGTTTGCTGCCTGATCTAGGAATGATTAAAGGTAGAAGTTTTTCAGACATTACTGACAGAAAGGGTATAGTTAAAGCTGCTTTAAAAAAGAGAGCCTTCATAAAGAGCCAGTACTCAAACCACTATTAAAAGCATCATGCTTGTTAAAACCAGTAAAAAGGCAGGAAATCAGTGAGTGAAATGCAGCTTCTTCACCAATTACTGAAAGGAGTGTACACCTTAAAGCACTCTTTGAATTGTGTCATACCAGCCTCTCTCCCTCTCCCCCTGCCGCCAGTGCTGTGTGCGCGTGTTTCCGTGTGTCTGGCTCTCTCAGCCTTGTGCCAGGCCATTCATTGGTACATTAGTGATGGGGGGGTAGAGGGGGCTACAATGCTGCACCAAGTTCACTTCTCGCTTGTTGTTTGCGACCCATTTACAGCTGAACGGCTCTGCGCAGAGACAGCTCTAAATGACTCTCTCCACCTCTTCACCGAGCCACTTGTTTTTGTCATTTCTTTCTCTTTTGTAAAAATCCAAAGGAAATAATTGATAAACCGCACGCCGTCCACCTTAAAGGCAAATGCATATATCCACCTGGTTAAAATTCCTCCTCTTTCTATTTTCCATCTCCCTATATCCATTTTGCTCGGCGCTGTTTAAACAATACTTCATCAAATGCAGCCCGAAGCAAATAAAAAGCACAGTAGAGTAAATAAAAAGTAAAAAAAAAAAANGGAGGGTAAGTACTTTTATTCCTGTACTTTCATTGCCTGGGGAATTATTATTCCATTGCTGGTTTCAGGAGGGGGGAGGGAGTGGGGGGGTGAAAGGACAGCCATGTTATTCGCAAAATGGATTGCTCCTCTCACTGCTTTTCACTCCTCTGGGTTCTCAAGAGTCCACTGATTACAACAAAGTGTGGCCATCTATTCCGTCTTATTGACAAAGGTCCTTAATTACTGCTGCACCAGTAATACCTGCTATTAAATTCTGCTAAACAGAGGCTGCAAATTAGCTGCGGATCCCAGTAACCTTTTGTGTGTAATTACAGGCAACGGGATCGACGCTGAGGCTGCAGCACTGACCCGAGTCACAGCAATGGGAAACCTTTGTTTATCACCTGTGGTGGGGGCCAAAATGTGAAATTAAAAGCTCTCCATCAGTGGAAGGCCTTCAGGAGCCCGGGAAAGCAACAGGAAGGCAAAAAGCAAACTGCTCTATATTTATAACCGACTTCTTCAATTGCTATTTAAACTCACAGCTCATTAACCTGGGTGGCTGTTCCGGCATACCAGCCATGCAAAGTTTAAAATGGCAAAAATTTAGGTTGTCTTTCCGAGGTGTTCTGTATTTCATCAGAGCCTTTAACCTGCATTTAAGAGCCAGTGGGATGCAACTGCTGACTATGAGCAGGCTGTGACATGGAGAAGACAAGCCCCATCACACATGGACACTTTGCATTTCTCTGCGGGAAGGCCGGTGACCATGACGGCCCGGCCCACCTCAGCCAGGTCGCAGCCCAGGCCTGGCCGCCATGGCTGCAGCGGCCTGGAAGCTCTCTGGCTGCAATCAGCCTTTCTCTGCTGCACTGTGAGCGTTGCTTCACTCCCTTAACTTTGTGTTATGGTTAGCAACATCCTCACCACCAGTGAGGATCTACCAGTGCTTCTGCCTGGCTCCTCCTGTGCCCCACATCCCCAGTCCCACAACCCCAATGTGGGGCCTCACCTCCACCTTCTGCTGAGCAGTGGTGGGGAGATGGCAGGCGCCCACTCCACAGGCCCACAATCATGGATGCAAAGAAGCGAGTCTTCTCCTCCTGTCTTCTACATGTTTTCCAGCTTCTAAAAGACTGCTTAAAATTGTTAGCCCCAAATCTGTCAGCGGTAAATATTTCTGAAGTAATATCCTGATTTGCAGGATTTCAGGTGATCTTAGAGAATCAGATCCTTAGTCTTAGGGACTAAAGCCTTAGTCTTTACGACTAAGTGAGGAACTACATGCCAGGCAGATTATTTCCCATCTACGGGCTTTTCGTGCTTTCTGCTGAATCAGCTTGCCAAAACCAGCATCGTCGTTTCACATTAGGCACTTTCTTCTCAAGAGAATGAGATTGTAAGGCTTTTCATTTGTAAAACAAACAGGAAATGCTTTGATTTTCAAAAGAATAATGCTTCAGGCTGTCCTAGTTAGCTTTTAGGATTTAAAGTTATATATCTGACTAAATTAAAAGAATACTACAGCTGCATTTTACTTGTAACACAATGTCATATTACAACATAGCTTGTGAAATTCAACTATACTACTGTGACACTAAATGCTATGAAAATAACAACACATTTTTCCTTAACAGTAGAATGCGGATAGCTGAGATCATACAAATGACTTGTGTCCTTACATCCACAAACTTTTGTTAGGGCAACCTCTACCAACATGTTCCCCAGCACATCTGCATCTCCTCAACTCCTTGTTCCACGGTGCCCTTGGAGAACAAGTTTCGTGTCCTCAGATAACTTAGCCAAAGCCATACAGTTTATTCAATTGTCACAAAATATTCTAACTCATATTTTGTAACTTTCAAAAAAGAATGTTTAATGTAACTAAAATTCAGTGGGAATTTGATTTCATACGAGCATATACACATATGGCCTCCTGAAATGAAAAGCATTCCTGACACAGATACACAAATTTAGAAAATTCTCTTCCATCAGTAGAGATGGGATCAGTCTCTGCTCTCTGGCTGCCAGGTCTTGATCCTTGAGCCAACGGCCAGGAACAAGCATGGAGTGGTTTTGAGCATCCGTGAGTGGATATCAGATGGGCATCCTTGTGATGATGCCACAGAGAAAGGCACTAACAAACTGCAAAGTGCAGGATTCATGCATTTATGTTCTTGTACCTGACCATTAAGAGCACTTCTCAGATTATTTTTTTTGAGAGGCAACTAAGCAATACTGCCTTTTTGAAGACGAAGGTTTGTGAACAATTAGCTTTTCTGGGTCTCAAGGACTGTGGTACAAACCCTGCAATCCTCACATCAGCAGCACTTTCACTTCTCCCAGCAGGTGGGATCTTCTGCTGAGAAATTCCTACTAATTTGAAGGCTGGCCTGGGTCCTCTGACTGCTATTCTCCTCTCTCCTCTCTAACACTGCACAATCAAATGCCAGGCTCTGAAGTTCTTTAATGCTTTATATGGGCTCATTTCTGCAAGTTACTGAACAATCAGGGTAGAGTGCACAGCACTTTGCAGTTCTGAGGCACAGATGAGGTTCCCTAAGGATTAAATTTGATTCTGTCCAGAGGTCTAGAACTGCACTCATTCCACCTCTGAAGTCCCACTTAAGCATTATTTTGAAGGCATTAGTGATATTAAGGCTAGGTATTTCTCAGTCTTTAAGGATGTAGTAGCTGAGCATTGAAGCACCTTATTATAGACACAGAGACATAACTCCTAGCCTTTCTCCAGACTACAGCCAAGGCCAAATGACCCATCTGAAAACAGATACCTGATTCTTCACACCGGGTGTCTGAGCAGCCATTCTGGCCATGTCATACCTTTATGTGCTACTGGCAATGCAGCCACCCTGCCCAAACTGTGCTCTCCCAGGTAGGCACCCAGTCAGCAGGTGCTAGCTGTGGCATTTCTACTTCACAGGGGCGAAAAAAAAAATAATAGAGAAAAAAAAATACCAGGCCATAATGGCAAAGCCAAGGAAAAAATAGTGTCCTTGCTGCAAGTCCCAGGATAGATAGGGAGCATTATATAGTTACAGAGTCATTGCTGTGGTAACATCACACCTCCAAGTACATGAATGTATATTTCTACAGTAAGGAGGCCTGTCCATTAGGTTAACATCTTTGAAGAGATTATAAGATTATATTTACCTTGGGGTTATAAGACACAAAAAATAAGCACTGCTGACAATACTTAAGCTGTTTGTGTTGTAATCACTTGAAAGCCCAAGCTCCTTCGTACTCATGAGAGGCTCTGCTGACCTCTCTCTATTTTCTTTAGAAAATGAACTAGCTCTCTTGGATTCAGAAAAGAGTTTGAAAATGAGATCTGGAGGTCTTAAACCCAAAAGACAAATAAAAAGAAATCATAGTTCATTAGCTTTTAGAGTAAAAAGGTTTTTTTCCATTGATTCATTCTTGGTGAGCACTTAGTATTTTATAGCATGTGGGCTTAGCAATATCAGAAATAATCTTATAGAAGCGTATTACATTTTTGCACAGCTTCATGCAATAATGATACTGTGCAACCTGAGAATTATTACAGGAGAATGGCTTTTTAATTAACAATAGTACACGTTACTAAGAGATGTTATAAATATAAATCAGCTGTTTTAACTCCCCTTATGACATTCACTTGGCATTAGATTCTACTTCTGGAGAAACTCTCCATGACCCTGTACCAAGTCACTAAATAAATATTGCAGACACCAAAGACACTGCCAGAAATTGAAGGATGAGACCTTCCTTCTATTACTCGTGAATATTTGTATCTTTAACAAACTTTTAATAAAAAAAAAAAACATATTAAAATGAATACCAGTGTGCTACATAATAAATATGAAATAAAAAAACAAATGCATTCTTTTCTGACTACATCTTAAGAAAAATCTCAAGACTAGCCTGAAAACTATGTTATCTGGAAGTTTCTATAGTAACAGATATTCATGTAGTTCCCTGGGGTGGCTGCCACCTCTTGGTTTTGGGCATCTCCCCAAGCCTTTCTAGATCTACAATCAGAAGACGTCTCCAGGCAGTAGTTCCTCCCGTCTTGGCCTGTTAGCTGCTCCCCAAAAGCTTCCTCTCTCCCTTTTGAGTGCAAAGACTGTCTAGAGGCTAGTTTAGAGACAATAGTTAATTTTCGGACAGTTTATGGCAAGCTAAACTAATCACAACCTATTTTAAGCTCATCCTGGAGAGTATTTTTAAAAGGGTTGCCTTAGGTGTTTTCCATCTCAGCTGACCTCTCTTATCCTCTAATTTCAGGCATTCATATGAAGGGATGATCTGAACTTCACAAAGCTCAGCTGGGAGACGCCTCCTGGTACCTTTATCAGCTCAGGGTTCAAACACCCACCACCACCTTTGGCAGTGTCACCTCTGAGCAGCACCTGGGACACCTCTTCTGAATGCTGGTGGCTTTATTACAGACAGCTGGAACGGTAGAAGTATTGGCTAACTCTGGAAGGTCTCACCAACGGCTGGCAAGCAGTGCTTGCTGCAGAACTCCCATGGTAGCTATTCCTCCACAGAGACATTGCAACAAGTCCACCTCACATCACCTTAGGGACCTTCCCAGGCCACATTATCTGTTCTTATCACGGTCATCTGCCCTTTATTCAGTGCCTGAGTCAGAAATTCACCCTCTGTGAATAGGCTTTATATTAACATTTACTGAGTGCACCTTAAAATATTAAAACGTAATCATGGGTTTCCAGACCAGGACGAGGGTTTGGGTTTTTTTCCTGCTCACAGAAGTCCCAGAAGACGCTGTAAAAATATGTGGCACTCCACAGCTCCGATGGTCAACACAGGCATTTCTAAATTGCTTGCCTATCAAAATCATATCTGGAATTGTGTTTCGTAAGTATGTGCAAAATTTACATTACAAAAGATGCAGTATGACTTCCAAAAAAGAGTTACTACAACTGTTCTAAAACACTGCAATGTGGAAAAAGGGCCTCCAAGGATTATTTTTATTGCCCCTAGGACTCCCGTTTCGAAGTGCCTCAGTATGACAGCAGAAAACCTACAATTAAATATTTAAATCACCATAACAGCATTTTTTAAGGAAAAAGATCTTCAAGAGACCTCTTTAGAAATCGAGTGCTCCCTTGTAACATTACACATACTAGTGAAATAATTTTAAAATAAAAGGGTAATCTAAATTTCATATTGCACTGAATGTAATAAGCTGTGGGTGAGAACAGCAATACTGCAGTAAAATATGAAAGTGCAATGCGTTTTCTGATTTCATCAGGGTTTTCTATTTGCCACTTTAATCCTTAGAATTCAGCTGTTCCCTGTTCAGTCCTTTTACATCATCCTTAGCTAATCTGTCAAACATTTCAGACAGCCAAACCAATTTTCAGATTGTTCAGGACTTTGCCACAAGCACCGTATGCTGTTAATAAGATTTTCATTTGGAGTGATGCCATGTCGTCCATGTTTTCTATCGTATATAAATACTGAGGTTTAATGGCTTCAGGTTTTGTTTAATGTTAACATCAACAATAAAAAAAGGGAGGTTCTCAAACGCCAAGCCCCATAGTGAAATGCACTAGTGACAGCTATTTGCAAGGTTAATGTTGTGGAAAACAACATCCATCTTTGAAACAGTTTCATTAGCCCCATACAGCTGACCTCTCCACATAATGTTGTCAAATGTGACGTGCATCAGATTATTGGGAATATGGAGATCAATAAATATGCAACACCAGCGCTCAGAACGCTCCTGGCATCATAGCCATACAAACGCCATCTAACATCCCAAAGAGTAGCTGTCATCTGTCAAATCTACTAGCAAATAGACAGGCTTAAGGGGAAAGCTATCGAAAATAGTAAAATATGTAAGTAAAGATGAATTAGGGAGCACAAAGTCAAGGTTCTGATACATTACGGTTCCAAATGAAAAACTCCAGATAAACACTTTAGACCAAAGACTTGCCCTATTTGTTGTGTTAAATGTAAACCTCTTCCATGTGGCAATATCTCTGCCGTAGCACTTTCATGCACTCGCTCTCTCTGGTGCCGCCCTTGTCCCACACACTTTGACATCTCGGAACCATGTGCTCAGCAGTGCCATCCCCAATGCATTTGGTCACTCACCAGCCCCCAGTCCTGGAGCTCTGGAACCATCCCATGCAGCACCGTGGGTTTGCAAGAAAAGCATGCAGAGAAGTTCCTAAGGCACTTAGGGCATCCATGGCTGGTTATAGCAGCTTCCACAGAGGTCAGCATGTTGCAATGATAAAAATATAAAGAATGAAAAATTAATGTTTCTTTTTAAATTTTCGAATAAATTCTATTGGCATAGGCTTCTGATTTACTGCAGTCCTAAAAAAGGATACAGCTCAACAGCAGGCAGAGAAATCAATGTGTCTCTTATCATCAGCGTGCTTTGGTGCTAGGTCCAAAGAGCTTAGGGTACAGATTGGTGGTAAATAACAGAATTAGAGAGAGGTTTGGTAGCTGGTTTCAAAAGGGAGAAAGAACACCCAAGAACTTACATGACTGAGCTCCCGTTAATTTAAACACAAAATGGAAATGAAGCTACAAAGTTCCCTCCTACATGGTCTTTGTCTGTGAACACTTCGTAATTGAAGACACCTGACTTTTTTTCTTCTGTTTTGAATGTATTACGTTGTTCTCGTTACCGTTTCTTAAATAATTGGCAGTAATCCTCAGCTCACTGCTTTGGAAGCATTGGCTTGGCTGCCACAGTGATGGAATTTTGCAATAAATCAGGAATTCAAATCAATCCCCGAATGAGGATCAAAGACTCCCTCAAAATTCGCAGTGTTTAATGCTGAGGAGGACACACCTGTAAGCAGCTCGTTCTGCAGATCTATGTGTATATTAAAGAGTTACGTTCTTACTCGAGAACATGCTGTCCAATTAAAGAGATAACAAATTGGGTTGCTTTTTCTTTTCCTTATATGTTTTTAAAGACATCACTCATGTTGTGGAAGAAGAGAACAAACAGAAAGCAAAAAGGTATTTTTGAAGTATACAGTTACAAGGTGCTTGGCTGATAATTTGCAACCTTGGTACACAACATACCTTTTAGCAAGGCTATTTATTTCTCAGGGAGAATGCTACAGTACTTACGATAAAGGCCTCTGTTGGACCTCTTCATCAATAGCAAACCTTTAAGCACAGCACATTTCATAAATAGGAGTTCCACTAACACAGACTTCAAAAGGATAGAACCTGATAATTCAAAAATAGAGCTATATTAAGTGTTCCAACAGTCCATCCATAAAAGCAGCCTCCAAACGCCTCCTCTGTGCAGCATGACAGTCTATTAGAATAATAGCAGGGGAAAGCATAATTACAAGTAATCATTGGTTGGAAAGGAGCTAGTTGTTTTTGTAGAGTAAAATGCCTTACTGAACCCAGCAGAAAATGCAACGCTGGTCCTAGCAGTGAGGGCAGGTAGCCATGGAAAATAATCTGAGCACGCTTCTTGAGTGATCCAGTTTTACTTTTTAAGCCCTTTTGTCTGTCTTGATAGTTTCCCAGTGAATCACACTTAGTTTGCTGCCACTTTTTAAGTTTAATTCCCATATTACTGCTGTAGGCCAGGCAGTGACTTTTTTCCTCCTGCTGGAATTCCAGCTTAGTTTGGTACAATATGTGACTTAATGACTTTGTTCTTGCCAGTGTGAGATACCTCAAAACATTCTATTAAACATCTCCACCAGCCATGATTTTTAAGCCATAAAAGACCATTTCCTGCAGACTAAAAAGGTGGTTCCTTTGCTTGTACAAGAAAGTTCACAAGGGATTCACAGTTCCCTTCCCCATAGATGAAGCACCTGGGTCCACGTTACCAAAAGCAAAGAACTCACCATTGAAATCAATTTCTCTTTGCATACAGCTGAGCTCCAGAAAAGCCCAGTTCCGAGAGCTTCATTTTTCCGTTTTCTGAATGTTCTTCCTTCACTCTCACCTCTTTCATTTCCCCCAGCCTTACACGTGTATCGAACGTTATGCTCCATCATTAAGACACGTGGAGATGTGCTGCTGACTTCAGCCAAAGCAGGGTTGTGAGTTCTGTTCCTACCCACTGCTCTCTGGGAGTATTTATGGACATTCTTGTTAGAGTTCAGTTGTATCTTTTGATAACCTACATCCCACAGCCAACCTGCTACACCATACTTTGGGAGACCACAGTGGAGGTGGCTGAGGAATGCATGAGTTTGTTTTGGTGCTGCTTCCCTGCCATTGCTAAAAATTAACAGTTTTCCCTCATAGGAAGAACGGTCAGGGTCAGATAAAGCACAAGAACATGCTTGGGACAATTAAGCAATTATAATTACACTGTCAACTGCCAAACATTTTATTTATTGTGCTATTCCAAGTAAAGGACGAGCATCTCTTCTGTATTCACCATGTAGAAATCACCTCTGTAGACTGGCCTATATTCCCTTCCTCTTATGGTAATGCTTTTAAGGTGAAAACCCCTCTTTATGAGGACAGTCCCATTATAAAGCGATATGCTTAGTCACAGCCAGCGCTCACTGAAAGTTTCAATGTTCGTTACATTATCTAGTCTTAAAAACAGAATACAAACCAATTTTAATCAAAATGTAGTAATAAATAAATGTTAAGGAACTATACCACTGATGTACAGGTAGCCTAATTAAAGCAACAGCATTTGCTGCACTTACATACCTTAATTTTCCCTACAAAATCCTTATTGAACCACTACTTTAAAAAAAAAAAATTGCATTTGCAATTAGAAACACTGAAGTTACATTATCGATTTTCTGCTAAAAACCTTTTTAGTAAACAAGCACAAACTACATTCATTAAATGTAAGTGCTTGGAGCTATGGTGTGAAATTCAATTCAGCCATTATCATGAATTACACTGATTATTGCTGTAATTATTTTCTCTTGGATACAACTGCATTTCTGTTCCTTGCTAGTTGTGTTGGACATATAACCATGTTCATTTTATAGCTAATAATACTCAACTGTAGTTTCAGCAATTACTATCACTTATACAAATCATTAAGTTAAGCTATGGGTACCTAGTAAAATAAAAAAAAAAAAAAAAAGTAAGTAAAACATCCTTTTTTTTTTTTTTTTTTTTTACCTCTGAATTAACTAATGGCATTGGCAACAGAGGAAAATTACTGATGTTAAATGATTTACATTAGAAAAAGTGATCACCTGTGATCCACCTTCACTGATATTTTGGTCACTGTGAACTCGTAACTGCCAATTGAAAACCTGTCGTTTTGCCTTTGCCACACAGGCTAACAAAATAATCCGCTTTTTAAAGTTTATCTGATGAGAGGACAAACTTTTCCCAGGGACCCTTTACAAACAGGAAGACCACAGCCAACATTAAATCTCCTGATAATCTGATCCATTAAAACAATCTGCTTCACAAACCATTTCAAAAATGGTAACAAATGTTTTAGAATCAGAAGCCCTTTCCCAAATCCAGTGACTACAGTCAAGAGGCTGCAATAACAGCAATGGTTACTGCACTTCAGCCCAATGAACGCCCAACTCATGGCATTTTTTAGGCCAAATCTGTGTTGATTTCAGGTGTTGCTTGAGTAAGAAGCTCAGATTTCTTGCAGTTATTTCTAGAATAGATAATGTAATAAAAGTGATGTCCTTGGCAAGTAGTTGGTCGTAGAATAGGGGAGTAAAAGCAACAGACAAATAACACTGCAACTCTGTAAGAGCAGAGGAATTGTTCAGCTCGTGGCATCACAGCAAAACTGTTTGACAGAGTCTCCTGGACGTCCAAATGTTGCTGCAGAGAGAACAGAGGTCTGCACGCATCCGTGCTGCTGCTCCGTGCTCTCAGCTACAGCCTCTGCACCCAGAAGCGAGGGATTTGTTATAATTTGCCTGACTGCTGTGCGTAGTATCACAGATGTGCGCTCTCTCAGACAGTTCACCAGGCTGCTTGCAAGGCACCTGCATGTAGAAAAACACAGGAAAACAATCCCAGGCACTTTGGAGCTGAGGGTCAGAGCAGAGAGCGGCTGCACTCAGCAGCGGGACTTGCTCCTAAGTTTGGCATAAATGTTTTGCTCTAAAGAACCTAATAAATAAGCTGCTTCCAATAAAACTCAGATTAATAAGGGAAAACAAACGTCTGTGAAATGAAGAATCGATGCCTTTTAATACTGGATCTAAAATTCCAGTTCAGTGCAGCATCCACAGCTCCTCAAGCTGAGCTCAGCCAAGCACGGAGCAGTGCTCTCCCCGTGGCTTCATTTACATCTAAGCAAATCTGTGCCCAAGTGCTGCCGTCCTCAGGCTCTGACAAACTCTGCATTCTTACACCATTTTATGCTAGCAAAAGCTGTGGGTTGGAGGTATTTTTTTAGCAAAGGAGGCATGTATACAACGCTAGCCATGTCATCATTGTTCAGAGTATTTTGTTTCCCTACCTTGTAGGAAATCCTGCTCAGAGCTGGCTTTACATTTGTCACCTTAAATGAAAACATCACAACAACAGAGATCATCTGAATGTGACCTAGAACAAACGTGGAACAAAGTCTTTTACTACAGACACACCAGTCCTGCGTTAGCAACTTCCTGTAGCTTTATTGCATCTGTTCTGATGTATGCATGAACAGGATCATTATTATCTAATATTTAAAATATTTCTTTTCCTTCTTCTCAGTGGCAGAGTATAAGGCAAAGAAATTCCGAAGCAAAACTGTGTATTTCTCTTACTTGCAGCCATTGCTGTATCTCACGGGGTAAGGGATGCTGCCTCGATGGGTGCCGGCACTTAATTACCAAAGTTTTCATTATCTCTTTGCCTGTGGTTCTCTTCCAGCAAAATGCATCAGGGCCACAATGAGATATAGTGTGAGAGGGTTTGTTGCAGGTTACCCACAAAACTGACACTGCTCCACACCTCTAGCTGCCCTCTAAGACTGTCTATGTCCTAGCAGTGTCTGACACATCCATGTCATGGGGAAGAGCACCCACGGTACTTTCCCCTGTAAATACAAAGAAGGATCTCAGAGCACTGGGCTGTGATATCCTTTCCAGAAACCCAGTTCTGAGCACACCACCAAAGCCATGTTACCAATTTGCTCAGAAGCCTTGGTGTATTTCTAGCTCTGCTGCTAGAAGAGTCATTCCAACTCTTTTGGCCCTATTACCCCTCCTTATAAAGAGGGAAAAGTGGTACCACCTCTTTTTTCAAAGCACTTTGAGTTTTGTAATGAGAAGTTGTGCTCTGTACAATGAAGATCAAATATACAAAAATACTCTGCTTTAGAAAAAAATGTTCACTGTATTTTCAAAAATGGAAAAAAATGTAAGAAAAACATGGATTTTCTGAAGAAGTAAAAATATCCCCTCTTCACTCTAATCCAAGAAAGAGACTGGAAAGCTGGGATGGAATTAAATGCAAAATTGTAAAATTGCTGAGCTCTGACCGGCTGTCCCACTTTATTATGTGCAAAATTAGAAAGCATCGAATTAATGGCAAAGAAATCCTACCTGAAACGCAAGCATTAAATACACAAGCAGACAATGCACATTGCCAGACATCTTCTTCATATCGGAATCTCCTCTGGCCACTTTGAAACCATGTAACATAACCTTCAAAGGAGAGAGGAGTTGTTGTGTAAGTTCTGCTCAGCTGACCATGAATAGTAATTGCAGGAAGAACAATCTTCCTGAGCCCGGAGGGCATCGGCTCACCAATGGGCACCGGGGTTTCACAGTGCTGCTGTGCACAATGGAGCACGGTGCCAGCAAGAGTGGAAAACAGCTTCCCTGAAACCCAATGCCTCCCAGTCTTTAACAAAATTCTAGATGGGAGGAAAAATATAAATAAATAAAATCTATCTCCTTATCAAAATAGCCCTGGAAAAGAAAGGGTAAGTTCTATATTTCCACATTGAAGACTGCATTTATTATTCAGCAAAGTACAACTGGTCCCACCCATCCAAGCACCCTTGGTTCCTTTTCTGACATGAGGGATAAACCACCCCACCTGTTTCTTGCAGTTCATGAAGAGCTAAGTGGTCTCTCCACCAACTCTCACTGGTTTCTTCTTTGGGAAGAGAACACTGAAACACAGCTTTGGCCTCAGCAGTAGTGTCCCAGCTGCTGTGTGTGCCTGAGAAAACACTACAAAATCACCAAACCAGCACCAAAAAATAAAGCCTTGACCCCATCACACTCAGGCTCCCAACATCATAAGAAGCAGGACTGGAAGTGTGGGGACAAGGTCTGCACAAGGGACAACAGTCCTACATTTCTGCCTACTTCTCCGGATCACCACGTCTGCTAACACTGAGCAGCCTTACCCAGGTGGTTTATTCCGACCTTGGCCAAAGGGAAGAGGTGCATTGCATCCTTTTTCCCCAGAAATCCCTTTTTCCAGGAAAAATCCCAAGAAGCTGCACAAAAAAAATCCCAAGAAGGGCACAGCTGCCTGTAAGCAGGATCTGAACTGAAATCATTCATCTGAACTGCAGCTATGGGACGTGGTAGAGATGGACAGAAGAGAGGAAAACAAAATTCTCCAGTGGGCTCACAGTAAATATGTGAGCCAGAGGCAGGGCAAAGCCACAAAAACCAGGAACCAGCGAGCTGGAGCTGTTTGCCATTAAGACCAACACAGACACCCAGATCTGGTCTGCGTTGCTCCCCTACTGGCAGTGAGACCCTGTGTTTGGAACCTACTCTGCAGGTGCCTTTTTTATAGACTTTCTGTGCCAAGTGCAGAAATGGATGTTCTCTGCTGGGTAACCCAAGTGCAAACACTCTCCCTTTCAACTTGCAAGACAGTCTGGTCAGCAGCTGCATCACGCACCTTCAAGTCAATAGATGTCACCGTAGCAAATCCTTCCCACTCTGTAAGAGCTCTACATGCTTCACATGGGCAGCGCAGGACCAACGTAAAATCCATACCCCCTGACAACAGGGGCAGCCCAGACTCTGGGGCTTGGGTGAGGGGAGGAAGATGAACCAACTTTCAGACTATGATCCCACCTCCAGATCATGAAATCTCCGAATGTCTCTTTGCAAGGGGATGGAGGAACATCTCAGGGGCATTGCAAATGTCCACTGCTCTTTGGAGCTGCGGATGGGGATGTGGGGTAGGAGGACCTGAGGCAGACAGCATTCATCTTTCTTTCTTACAAATGAGTCGGATACGTTCAGTTCTGCCTTGAGACGGGGAATGAGCTCAATGAGCTATTTTCTATAGCTTCATTAATTTGAAAGTGTCAGATGGGAGACGGTTGTGAGAGGCTTGATGTTCAAAGAGAGAGTTGCTATCATTGTTTGAGAGTCAGAATCTTCTCTCAAATTCACCGTGCGAAACTGAAAATTCAAAATCACATCAGGAACAGCTGAGACACTTTTGTAGCTTTCTAATACATTGGTAACAATCCTGTTGATATCAATTCTGTGATGTCTGTCAGCCAGTACAGAACTGCGTGACTATAAGGAAAAAAAGGAAGCTTCTATTTCTGGATCAGGGGATGTGTATAGAGAAGTAAAACTAACTGGAGGAGCTATGCCTGCATAGACAGCCTGTAGGTTTTCTTTTCATGTGAGATGCATGCAACAAGACTTGGGAGAAGTCAAAGCCAGACTTTGATGCTACACCTAGAAAGAGAAACAAGAAAATACACAAACAAACAAAATATCCCACTTGTCTGAAACAATTCTAACAGAGGTTTGGGATTTTCTCTTTTGTTTTGTTTTCCTGGAAAGCTGTTGCTTGGGCAGAGAAACAGATAGGATGGCAGAGGCTGGGGAGGAGAATGGGCTTCCCACTGTAGGAAATCACAGAGACCAGTAGGATGTCTCAGTGAGCGTGCAGGCAGACTGACGCACCGAGCAAGGCAGAAATGTTTTGTGTTAGAGCTTTCCTGTAAGACAGACTAACAGCAAGTTAAGAGTCATGCAGGGATAGCACTGCCAGCCTTCAAAAGAATGGGAAACCCAATTAGAGACAGCAATGGCCAGGGATAAGTCGGTTCCCCTGACGAAGCACACAGCTGCCGTGGAAATGATATGCACAGAGGTTATTGGGATAATATTGTTAACTTAACCTGCCCGAGCACAGCCTCAGAGAACTTCGCTTTTTATTTGTTATTAAGAGAAATTGCAGCTGAGGCTTTCCCTCTTCCCTTGTAGCACTCGGATCTGTACAACTGAGGTACTTAAAATGACATTTATACGACTGCTAGCAATGGTTGATCAGTTAGTGTGACATGGTACAGATAAAAGCTCCAATTAGGCCTTAACCGTTTACTTAATAGAAAGACCTGTTAAGAACAAGAAGGATTGCCTGTTAGCAGAAGAACAGAACTTTTTCACGTGGCAGATTATCATTATTCTTTAGATTCACACATAAACAAGGCTGAAACGCAATTACATTTTCCACAAGGACCCAAATGCTTTTAACCTTTTCAAGGTAAAAAGAAAAAGAAATGCTGAAACTGCTGTTGAATTAGGTCCAACCAGCTTCTCCTTCTTTTTTTTTTTGTTTCATTTTAATAATGGTTTAGTCTGTTTCACAGCCTGTGGCCTCTTCAAACCTGTTACTTTTAAAGATATAGCAGATGCTTCCTAAATGGAAAGGAAATTGTAATGATGCAAATCCCTATTCACATGATTTTCCAAATAGGTTTGAGCACTACAGGCTGTATAGGGCAGGTGGGGTACTGTTACAGGCAGCCAAAAAAGGTAAACTTGAATGCAAATAGACAAATCAAGCACACGTGCTTGTTTCAAAGTTTGTAGTCAGATCCCCAATCTGCATCCGAAAAAATAACCCATTATATCACTGAGTGTCCTTCTTGGCATCAGAAAGCTAGGAATTAACTTAATTGCTGAACTGCACCTAAAATCAGCTGCTTTGAACATTACAATTTGGCTTTTAGTCTCATCAGAATTCCAAATATGTTAAAATTCTAATTTGCAAAC
Organism: Penelope pileata; assembly: GCA_013396635.1. Taxonomy (NCBI): domain Eukaryota; kingdom Metazoa; phylum Chordata; class Aves; order Galliformes; family Cracidae; genus Penelope; species Penelope pileata. The sequence continues at coordinate 181,158 of WBMW01006104.1, forward strand.
ATGCTAAATGAACACTTTGAAACCATAATATTTAACCTGTTGGCTAATCTGATGTCAAGTGAAAACAAGTCAAGCAACGTGGAAGCAATATACTGTACAAAGAGCCACGGTGATTTACCTAAAAATCTTCACTGTGAGGAGTTCTGAAGTTCAGTTTCATTACAAGCCCTGTTAAGGCTTTTCTCCTCCCCCTCCTAGAAATTCAGTTTACTCTGGATAAAGGAGTTATTCTTTATTCAGGAGTGTGTGTATTCTCACGTGTGATTTGACTTCAAACCACGGATCAGATGCTTATTTTGAGGGGGGAAGACAGATAAACAAAAGAAAAGCCAGAACCACTGTGCACCATATAGCTGGCCACTGGGGATACTGCTGCCAGAGACAGATCTTCTCACATCAGAAATGAAAAAATAGCATGGAGCACTGTAAAAATGCTACTGTACTCAGGCTGCTTAGTGTTGCTATTTCTATATAATATTAAGGTCTTGCAGGGAGCAAGGAAGACAGAAACTTAGCTTAAGGCTTTTGACAAACTTTTATCAAAACTGCTCAGAAGAGGCTGTTATAAATGGCAGCGAGAGGTGAGAGGCAAAATATTGCCATGGATTAGAATGTAATCTGCACAGATCAGGTTCAGAGAAATATCAGAGAAACACAGAAAGCAGATAAATAGACCACAAGACCACAGTGACAGCCAGAACTGACAAATGCCAGGCAGAGCTATTTGAACTCATACACAGAATTTTCCCCAATCGCACACCTGACACTGAATTACCTGCGTTATAAAAAATAAAAACTCAGGCAGCACACAATCAAGAGCGGTGCTAAAAAATGATTGTATAGAAAATCTCGACTCCTTTCTGTGGAATTACAACTTTGCATTTGCAAAGGCACGCCTGTTATCAGTACTGTATGGAAAGACTGCAAAGGAATGGTACAGAAACACTGACGTTGCACAAACCGATGTGTTATTGATGTTTGTAACACTGTATAGGTTCCTAATCTCTGGATCTCAATGTAGACTTAGCAAACACTCAACACCCTAAAATACACTCCGTAAGTTACTAACATCAAGCCTACCTGCTCTGTGTTGAGCCTCATGTGAGCTCTGTAACCTCCACGTTGTAATTGTCAAAGGGACACTGTTGGGTGCACAGCTCTTCCATGCTGCCCTGTGTTCCTATGAAGGAAAAAAAACAGGCATAATTTGTTCTTAATGTGGCCATGGAATTGGATTATTGGTGTGTGCAAGCAATGGCCATTAAAAAACTGAGCAGGAAAATCTGGAGATGTACAGAAATAGTACCGTGAGTGTCCATACGAGCTGCTCAAAATTAAGGGAATAGTTCACTCAAAAACCAGGTAAAACCACTTATCATCAAATACTTCAGTACCAACCTCTAAAAGAGAGCATTTGTTCAACAAAACTTGTTTTCAGCATTTTGTAGTTTTCAAGGTGGATAAAAATGGTAACTAAATAAGTAAACAAAGAAAATATAAACATTTACCTTACCAGGCAGAATCTCAGTGCCCTGGAAATGTTTCAGATACCATCTCTGTGTAGTCAACAATGTTTTTATAGGAAATCTTATTTTTACTTCAAACACTCTGGAAGTAAAAGAGCAACAAAAAGAAGGTCTAACACAGATGTAGATGTCACTACCACCCAGCCTTATTCAAACAAATGGTTCCCAGCACAATGGAATCGCTGGGGCACACTCACTGTGCACACACCTGTGTGCAGAATCAGGCTCGTAGAAAGGAAATGAGAATAAGAAAAGAAAAATCTTTGTGAACAACTGGGTTGCCACTGTAGAATAGACAATACTTATAAAAATTGCCCTTCTAATCTCCTTCCTTCTTCTAATATATAGCTAAAAGTTTTCCAGTTCTTATTTATAGAACTCAATAGGAATGAATATTTCACTATCAAAGTCAGCAATTCCAACAGGAAATTGTTTTCTGGGGAAACTATTTTTGTTCAGTCTTTCAAATTTTAACCATTATTCATCTTGAGGATAACCCTTAAACGGGAAGCTCACTATACACAGAACTCACACATTTAAAAAGCAATTAAGAAAGTTTCCAGATTCATAACTTAAATTAAAACTTGTATTGATGTGACCTTATTGCAACCATTCAGCCTGGGCAAAAAGAGTCTGAAAGGGGATCTTATCAATGTGTATGTACCTGAAGGAGGGTGCTAAGAAGATGAAACCAGGCTCTGCTCAGTGGTCCCAGTGTCAGGACCAGAGGCAATGGGCACAAATGGGAGCATGTGAGAGTCCCTCTGACCATCAGAAGCACTTCTGTGCTGCGTGGGTGGCTGAGCACTGCCACGGGACCAGAGGGGCTGTGGGGTCTCCTCCTTGGAGGTCTCCAGACCCACCTGGACATGGCCCTGGGCACCCTGCTCTGTGTGGGCCCTGCAGGAGGGACCAGAGGGACCCAGAGGTGCCTCCTCCTTCACCTATAAATGTCTCCCCCCAAAATAATCAGAAGAAATGCAGTTGTGAAGCTGGGAGCCTGTGCTGAGATGGGGAGCAGCCGGGTTATCCCCAGAGTGTCCCCAGGGTGTGCAGGCACCAGCCACCTCCCTCAGCCCTGGCCAGGCTGCAGCCCCTGATGAGAAGGGTGAAAATACTCCTTCATGAAACATGACACCAACCTAACGGTTACAAATGTGTTTTCAAGAAGGAGGAGAGGAGAAAGGGCTTGAGAAAAGCTTCCATCCTATTGGATGTGAGAGCTTTTGTCTTTCTAAAGCAGCTTTTTATTTTAAGCATCCCTACAGTACCACAGTTCAAGATGAGTGTGGTTAGAAATGCTGTCTAAAATGGTGTGATTCATTTCCTATGCCAAAAACAACAGCAGCATTTTGTCAGCGGTGGCCAAATAAAACAAGACAAGGATTAAATCAATTTAACGCCAAGATTTCTACCAAGTGCTACCAGAGAGAAGTGTGGGTTTGATTTCCTGATATGTTCGCTGTTTGCTTCATTAATGGTCTCTTTTTTTTTTTTTT
>WBMW01006104.1:184204-216014 GCA_013396635.1 Penelope pileata
TTTTTTTAACTTCAACCTCTGTCTTCTTTGCTTGCAAATGCTCAGTGTGGATGAGCACGGCTGAGCAGACAGCCAAGAAAGCAAAGAACAGCCAGAGAAATGGGGACAGATTCCTACAGAAAGCAAAGCCATGCTCTGTCTGCTGCAGAGCTCACAGCTTGTTTCATTGGCACAGCTCGTGCCTGTGCTGGGACACAGCTACTGCTCGTACACCCACACTGAGTGATCAACATCCACTAATCCGACACCAAAACCCGTTCACCCTGTTGGATAGCCACCTAATGCAAGCAAGACAGCGCTTTCAGATGCCACAAGCGTATGGCAGAGTTTACCCCCAGAGTAGGTAAGGTCAGGCTTCCCACTGCTGCTTAAAGCTGTCTTGTTTAGGGTTATATACATAGCTTCATACCAGACACTGTGAGAGAAGTAACTTCTGTTAGAAACTAAGACAATCATAGAATCATTAAAGTTGGAAAGACCACTAAGATCATCCAGTCCAGCCATCCACCCATCACCACCATACCACTACACCATGTCACTCAGTGTGACATCTACCCTTTTCTTGAACACTCCCAGGGACTGTGACTCCACCACGTCCCTGGGCAGCCGGTTCCAGTGCATCACCACTCTTTCTGAGAAGACATTTTACCTAATATCCAGCCTGACCCTCTCCTGGCACAATGTGAGGCCATCACCTCTCATCCTATAGCTGTTACCCGGGAGAAGAGGCCAACCCCCACCTCACCACAACCTCCTGTCAGGGGCTGTATGGAGCCATAAGGTCTGCCCTGAACCAATATATTGCACAGTTGCATATTTAATACTATATTAATAATATACTCTATGCATTTTAACTTGCTGTTGAAGAAATAATTATCAGTCTTTCATGTTTGGTTCTTTACTGATTACGGTTGTGGTTTATATAAGTACAAGAATAACTACTTGGTCAAATTTTACATTAGCTCCCAATACAAGAATTAGGAAATATTCTCTCCTCACATAGTATATTGTCCCTATACAGTTAGCTGAAAGAATTTTACTCAGCAGTTAGTGACTTTCTAAGATATTAAGAAAGAAAGGAGCAAGTCTTTAGCAGAAACACACTGGCAGCATCACCGTGTAGACAAAGGACGTAGCAATTAGACAAAGTGGTGAACTGGTAGAAGAGCCAACAGACAGTAACAGCTTACTGAAACTTCTTTAAAAACAAGGAGTCATTCCAGCCTGAAGACACAGCTCGTCGTGTCTTGTTTGTGTGCTCAGTGCAGAGGAATGCTAAGGAGAGCTGACATAGATCCCTGAGCATAACGTGAAGCTCTCAAGGAAGAAGCTTTGGTGAATCACAGCCATACACAGAGTGGAACACGAGAGAAGGTTTTCCTCCTTCCTTTCTTCCTAGCTAGATCAAATCTCCCTCAGGGCAGAAGGCTCTGCTTGGAAGGAATGCTGTACGCAAGCCCGTGCTGCAGGTAGCGCATTCACAATGAGATGTAAAGTGACATCCATCTTGATTTAATGCCGCTCAAGAGCCATCAGGATTCTGAGCAGCACTTGGACACAATCCAAAGGCGATGATTGTGCATTGCAGGCCTTAGAAACATGTCCCAAGACCACAGCTCTCTCCTTTCCGCCAGTAAGTAAAATATATCCCAAGGCTTCTTTTGTTACACAGCAATCAGGTTCTCCAAATCCATTTGCTGACTGCAGCGCATCTCATTTCCCAGCTTCTTTCTCTTCCACCATGCTCACTGTTTCTATTCAGTTCTAACAGCTGCATCTCAGTCAAAAATCAAATTTTCTGCCAACAAGCAAGGCTTCAGAGATGAGCAGAAAGTGTAAGAAATGCCAAAGACAAAAGAGGACCAGGCCTTTTTCTCCTGTCAGTGTGAACATGACAGATCAGAGAATACTGTAATGCAATAGTTCTCGGAACTTCTTTCCACAAGCAATATTTGGATTAGACTAACTCAGGTGCATCTTCTCATTATTATTACTATTTTCTTTCTTTCGAGATCTGGCTTTTATTTAAAAAAATAAAAAAAGAAAAACAAACGGGGGATTGGTGGGAGAGTTCCAAGACACATCCAATTTAATGGAACTGGCCATGGAGTATAACAGCTGGACTCCAAATTTCTGATGCTGTAAATGTATCCCATAATTGTGTAGGAGTAAGTAAAGGGAAGCACAGGTTTGTGTGCATCTGAGCCTGCGAGTGCACATGAACTTTCCTCTCTTCTTAGTTTCAAACTGCTAGAGAAAATCTTCAAAATGGGCAACAGCCACACTGCAATCAGACAGACAGACTGTCTGCAGCAAAGCGATTTAATTTGGCCCTGTTGCCCCTTCTGAAAAATGATGTCGAGAGAAGATAAGGAGACAGAGAGTTTAAAATTGTTCCATCAGAACCAGTTGCCTGTTAGGAAGCTTATTCGAGGCAATTCACCATTGTTCCGTTTTTTACAAGGTGATTGCCCATCAGGAAGACTGTTTGTAACTGAAGTAAAGGCTAAAATGGTTTACATAGCAGGAAGAGGCACTCTGGATTTGTACATATTCTGTGCAGCAGACCCTTCTGTGCATATTTCCCTTGTTTTGTTTTGCTGTGCTTCTATTTACTGCTGAAGCTTTTTCTTCCTGAAAGTCTGCTTATTAGCTGAAAATAACAAGAGCTTCTTCATTTTTGTTTTCCAAGGAAGCAATTCAAATAATCTCAGCAAATTGTTTTCCTATTCAATTAGGCTATATAATAACGCAAGACTAAATCTTGCCATTCATAAATGAGCTGAGATGGATTTGTCAGGGGAGAATAAGAGACCGATATGGCTATAGTCCATCCTCTTCAACACCACAGAGGATTTGCATTGGGACTGCCATCAGCTGAGCATGGAGACACGTATCTTACCTTAGCAGGAATCACGGGGTGAAAAAAATCATTTTTCATTCCCAAATATAGTCATTCCTTTGCAATCCATACCCTATGGTGGCCATTTCATTCTTTTGATAGTATCTATACACACTTGTTTGTTCACTTTCAAGAAAGTAGACCTGAGATGATCAGTGTTAATCAGTGTATCTATTGGCATACTATATATATGAGCTAATGTATAGAGTTGTGTGCTGATACACAAAGCAATGGCAATTGGAAGGTCCTGAGCCTGACCAGCCAAGGTCTCTAACTCTCTGGTGTATGTCCCAATATCCGGAACCAGCAGAGCCCCTGGGGAGCATCAGCTCCACCAGGAACCAGCCAAAGGAAACATCTGTGTAATACCTGGGTGAAGCCCAAAGTCAGGAATGGGGCTGAACCCTGCCAGCCCTGCCTGCACTGCTGCTCACATGGGTGTTTTCACACTGGCTCATAGAAAGACACAAAAATGCTCTTGTGTACCAGCTCTGCCTCTGGAAAAATTTCTTCTCAAAGACAAACAACTCAAGAAAAAGCATTGCAAGACAATTTCACCCACACACTCACGGACCAGCGGGCACAGCACCATCTCTGCTGCCTTCTGAAAAGTGGCACAGAAACATATTTGCACACAAACAAATGACCTCTGCAAAACACATGATGAGTTCTAACCCCACTGGCAGAAAATGCAAAGATCTGTCCTGTCCTGTTGAACTGAGGCTGAACATCCTAACTTTTACTGGGCACGATTTGTGCTTAAAAAGGACAACAGCTATTAAGTAAAAGATAAATGTTTGTCAGCCAGAATCATTTCTGATTTCTCATTCAATGCTCATTAGCCATTCAGGACAATATGGCTTACCCAGATATATCTTATTGTCTAATGTAATAAAATTTTCTACATTGGATGTTACTACAAAATAAAATTGTTCTGAAGAGAAGATTTATTTTATGAAGCTAGCCCACAAAAACTGAATAAGACATGAGACATTGGATAGGCCCTTTGGATTCAGACTGGTTGCAGATCTGTAATTCAGTTTATGAGGAGATCATGGACATCAGTCAGGGGGTTGATCTATGTATGGTTGGAATATTAGGGGGTAAGCAACCTTGAAAGACATCATCCTGTACGCTGTCCCATGCAGACAAGTTCTTAATAAAGAGGGACTCCCAGGTAAATGGTGTAGCTGTGAATGACTCACAGGAGAAACAGCTTTGCTTTTAACAACAAATGCTAAAAGATTGTCTCAGGCAGTGCTGATCAGCACAGCAACACCGAGCCAGAGAACACCTACTCCAGAGTTAGGAACAAGGTCCAGGCCTGCTCTGATTTAGGGCAGCTCTGTGGCTCAGAGCCACGCTGGGGCCGTTCTCCCTCAACAATGCAGTGACCAGAGGTGACATCACCCCGGTCACTGCTCTGAGCTAACTGCTGTGAGCATGACGCGCTCTCTCCTCCTCATCTCTCCCATCCCCGCAGTCCCCGAGCAGGTCTCGCCTCTGCCAAAAGGCCGAGTGCTGAACGCTGCTTTGCGGCTGAGCACGGTGCAATGCCAGAATGAGGAAAGTGCAAAGGTGAGGCTCACAGGCTCATGGAAAAGCACAATATTAGATCACTAGGTCTGCCCATTTTCAGAAGACGACACGGAATTGTATACAGCAGACTCTTCACTGAGCCTAATAATCTGTGCTTGACAAAGGCTTGCTGCAGGGAACTGAAGCCAGCTGCATCCACATTTGGAAGGTGAGCGTGGTTAGCTGCTGGAACACCCCACAAAAAGACGAGGTGGATTCCCCAGCTCTTAGCATTCCAAACCACGTCTGAATGTCTCTGAAAGACTGGCATTAACCAAACACAAATCATTTGGCTTAAGTCAGAACACAGTGAAGCTCTCCATAGCCTGTACTACACAGGATGGCCTCAACAAGACAACCTCACCCTGCACCTTACACAGAAATACCACCAGTACGTCCCACGACAAAGGCTACCACAAATCAGGGCAATGTCACTGCTCACAACACAACCATGGGACGGGACGGGGTCTGATCCTGCACCTCACAAAGCCAAGGAGCACTTTTGGCATTGAGTCAATGTGAGCAGAAATGACGCTCGGATTTTTCCAGTTCAGATGTCAGCTATTAATTTGGATGATGGTTATTTGATTCCAAGGAAAGCCAGTGGAATCAAGTTAAAAAGACAGAGATATATTCATATATTCTCAAACTGGGAGACACCGCAACTCCCTGATAACCTAAATTAGATTGAGCTAGTGCTATCTCTAATTAGGATCTTCCACTATGAACAAGTGAAGAGGACAAAGTGAATTAGCAAAGGAAACAGTACATACATTGGCTCAAAACAATAACCAGAAATGTTAGCTCCCATGTCAGATGCCATGCACGAAGAAAAAAGTGCTTCAAAAATTATTTTACTAAGGAAACTCTGAAACTATTCGGAATTAGAGACTCACTAGAAATGTTGGTGATATTTATTAACTAATTAGCTGAATGACCTTTGCATCATTTTTATACACAGTTTTCTTTCATAAATATTTCATGAATTACATGTAATTATTAGTAACATCAACTTTAGTGAATTAATTACTGCCAATTCCTATTAATAAAATGCATCTTGTAATAAATAATGTTAGTTTATTACAGAGCATTGGTCTCAGAGGTATTCACATCTGTCAGTTGCCTTCTACTTCAGGCTAAAAGAAAGGTAATCAAATAACTGTAATTATTGTACTAAATATATCACCGTTTGTTTAAAATGTCAATGGGAATGGATAAAGGCATTTGTAACAATCTGAACTGAGTATCCTAATCTGCACTGGTGTAAGTGCACACGACAAAGAGCTACGTTGCCATCAGGATAACGGCGGATGTCTGGGGCTAACAGACAGAAACATCAACAAATGGTCACTCCCCTGATTTACTAACAGGTTTCTGCCCACTGGCCATCGGCTTAGAGCGACGTTAAGCTAATAAGGAACAGTGAGTTTAATCTAATGGCTCCTAATTAGCCCCTGTGCAAGGGGTGTTGGAGCTACTCCAGTTCCAGCAGACAAGTGTACACGCAGCACCTGATGCTACCATAGCTGGCAACTCCTCTTCTAAACAATCTCCAAAGCTGTTGGACCATACACTGCAAGAAGGCAAAACCCAGCCAAGTCCACCTCGCTCCTGACTTCCAGACAACAAAAAGACTTTTGCCACCCTGCGTGCATCCTGCTGTTTTCCCAGAGGACCAAGATCACATTCTGGGCTCGTGTACTAAAAATATTAAAATCTAATTCAGAGAGTGCATTGCAAAATACATTGCACCTACAGACAGAAAGTTTTCAAGAACAGTAAGGAATTATTTTCTGCGTGTGTTGCATCAAGATCTAAGTCAACCCTTCATAAGGGTTACCCACCCAACGAGATGGTTTGTGTGCATGCCCACAGCAGGCTCAGCGACTGCAGTGAGCTCTGCCATGCTGATACTCAGAACAGGACAGCCCCAGCACAGGGCTAAGGCCAGGCTGCGTGCCCCATCCTGGAGCAGAGCTGCTGTTTGCTCATGCTGCCCTGAAGGGTGGGTCCTTCTCCAAGCATCTCCCATCTGGCAGGCAAGAAGAGCAACCACCCTGGCTGCCTGCTCACAACCTCCACACAAAAACACTGAAAAATTCTCCAGCATGATACTGTACCAAAACTGCTTGTCTTACATATCTGAATATCTAAATGCTGACAAACACCACACACATAACTCGTTGACACCTGTCAACACATACCACAAATTACTGTGATTTTTCTGTCTTTTAAACTGAAGATTCCCAACAAGGTATTATCTAAAAAAGATAATGTGAGCATACATATTTACAATTCATATCATCTGGGTTTTCCATTCTCTACTCCTACCCCTTTTTTCCTCTCCTTCATTAGACAACAGAAAATAAAAGGCTGACTTAGACACAGATGAAAATGGAATCCCCAAACGTTGGAACTCAGAAAAACTAGTGTTTGACAAACAGCAAATCAGGTTCTTCAGCAACCCCAAGCCCAGCCTAATTCACCTTCACTCCTTTTCCTCTACCCATCCCCATCACGGTGCCTGCACTCACAACCTTCCCCGCACCATCATAGGGTTACTGGGATTTGTGCTTTCACCTGCAGACAGCTACATGACTGAGCTACTGCAATGCCCATGCTATAATCCTTCAGACCTCCTCTGGTGGGAAATACAAAGCAGAGAAAGCTGCAAAGACAACTGCAGAATGTTCACATGTTCTGGATTTGCCTTCAGGTGCATAAACTCATGCAGGGATATGTGCAATGACAGCCTTCCCTTCAAGAACCTGGCCTCATCCTGGAGCCTAGCACTTCTCACAAGTCTCCATTATCTCCATCAGAAGTATTTTTTGTTGTTGTAGAACACTGCGTGTTTTAGGCAGGCTTTGAAGACACTGCCAGAGTCTGACAACTGGAAGGCATGAGCAGAACATTATGGCTGGATTCAAATACGAGGAAAGAGTTGTCCTTCTCAGGTCTATCATGGAGCTTTTGTTTCAGAAACACAGGAATTTAAGATGAGAGAAAGTAAAGCACCAATCAAATCTAGCTACCCCAGAAAGTGTTCAGCGTTTGAGAAAGAGGTTACATCCTTCAGAAATAGTGCTTAAGGCTTAAGCACCTTCAACACAAAGAAGCACACATTTTCTCAGAACATTGCTTCTGAGGCTGAATAGAAAGAATGCCATGAGTGCCATCTGACTTGAGTGCTGATTCCTCTGGTGGGTGCAGCCTCGCGGGTTTGAACAGCAACGGAGCACACATCTCCACCTGGGCTTCCCAAACTCGGTTATAACAAGCAGCAGTAAATGGACAAACTCTGTGAAATCTCATTTTGTATTTTCAAACATTTCTCATGGAACCTCCATATTGTAAGAACACAGCATCTCCATTTGTATACACGCGATAGACATTTAGTGAATGCGTTCTCTGATTCCCTAATAAAGCTGTGGAGAAGATTTTACCCATCACACACAACCTGCAGGCAGCAGGTGCCTCATTTAAGTTTGCCGATGACACGAAGCTGGGGGGAGTGGCTGACACGCCAGAAGGCTGTGCTGCCATTCAGCAAGACCTGGACAGGCTGGAGAGATGGGCAGAGAGGAACCTGATGAGGTTCAACAAAAGCAAGTGTAGAGTCTTGCACCTGGGGAGGAATAACCGCATGCACCAGTACAGGCTGGGGGATGACCTGCTGGAGAGGAGCTCTACAGAGAGGGACCTGGGGGTCCTGGTAGATGACAGGTTGGCCATGAGCCAGCAGTGTGCCCTGGTGGCTAAGAAGGCCAATGGGATCCTAGGGTGCATTAAAAAGAGCATTGCCAGCAGGTCGAGGGAGGTGATCCTTCCCCTCTACTCTGCCCTGGTCAGGCCTCAGCTGGAGTACTGTATCCAGTTCTGGGCTCCCCTGTATAAGAAAGANAGCAGCCTGTTGGTGCCCAGTCACAGCCAGTTGTGCATCATACACCATGGATGCAACAGGCTTGTTCTGCTCATCAGCCCCATTAGGGTGCTATCTTAACACCCTAATTTCATTTGTTCCTTATTCACTGACAAACTCACTCTGTAGATTACATACTGAGTTGCAGACAGCAGAAAAAAAGAGATTTTATCGTTGCATTCTAAAGGATTTTTTCAGGAGCTTCTTTAATTTCTCCGCACACTGGAGAACAGTACACTGCAAAATTGAGAGGCACATTTTTGAAAGTTTGAGGGAAAGAACTAGGAAGAAAATGGAGAAAATCTAGCTTAACAACTCTTTCAATTTTGAAAATTGCAATTTGACAGCAATCCTGTGGGCTGGGAAATAAACGTTCATGCCTTTGCCTCTATAGTCATTTGATTGATGTCAAATTGCTTAAGATGAAATAAAGAGTGAGATGCAGTCACATTTTTCCAGCTCCTTTCTATAGAATTGGGGTCACAGTATTTGGGATCAAAAAGTTATTTATGTCATTTATTTTCTACCGCTGATTGCACTTTAGCCTCTCAAAATCTTGGTTTTATCATAAAGATGTGCCTTTATATTTAGAACTTTGCTGCACCGTGGCTTCTCAGACAGAAAAGGCACAGTTTGGGTACAGGATCCCACCATTTCCAAGCCTTCATCTCTCAGTCACTACGGATTCTGATGCTGACCCTAAAAAACCCTTTAAATGAAGATATTTAACAGTGTGCAAGTAGACTCCTTGACTTCAAAGAGTATAAACACAACACGCTTACATATAGGAACATCCCTCCTCCTACAGATGAAGGCTCTTTGATGGTCTTCTCTTCCAACTATGCTGCTGCTGCGGCAGGATGAGCAAGATGAGTCTTTCTAACCAAGCACAGAGCAATCTCTCCCAAAGAACTGAAGGTAGGGGACCCTCAGTGCCTTCCTAATTGAGACAGAAAAACTCACTTTTAGATAGCTGAAGGTAAGAGATAAATCTAACGATGGATTTTCCATAGGAATTAGACAACTAAATGTTTTTTTTTTTTGATGGCCCTTCCACCCTTGATCCTGAGATTGTCCCTTAGACAGTGTTATTCTCAGGTGCTGTTCCATTCATAATTTTACAACAGTTTTAATTAAAAAAATAATAATAATAATAAAGACAAGAATTACCTTATAAGTAACAGGAAGAAAATGACTGACAAAAAATAGGAAATTCGGTGTCATAAAAATTACTGTTGATTTTTTTTTTTACTAAAGTTAAATTTTGTGTTATTGTTTAGTTCATGCCTCCTACAGCACTTCATTCATTCCAATACCCTAAATGTTATTCAAATGTAAGAAATTTAAGAAAGAACAGCCCTCCAGAATTGAAAACAAAAGCCTTCATGGCATTTAATAATATTACAACATGCATAAAAATAAATGCAATTAGTCACCAATGGCTGGGCAGGGGGAGTGTTACTAAAACTTTATAAAGATAATTACCTGATACAAAAAGCAACCAACAAGACCATTCTGTGCTGGATATTATTCAGAAAAAAAAATTAAAAAATAAACCTATGTTGCTGCTTCAATACTGTCTAATACTAGGAATTGCCAGAAAAACATCTATTCTACAAATAATAGCTCAACAGTCCCAAAGGACATCAATACATGAATAAGGGAAAAAAATCTCAAGCCTTTCCAAAATGGTGCTAATGCTCCACTGAAACTTAATTTTATAATTTACTGGCAGTCAAGATGGCAGGAAATAAAATAATTTCCTATATATTCTGCACAACAAACCCCCTGCTTTTCCTGGGAAGGATAATTATCCCTAAAAAAAAAAAAGAAAGAAAGAAAAAAAGAAAAAGGAAAAAAAAAAGAAAAAAATACGACATCTCATATTAAGCTAAAGTCTCATCAAGAAGAGAAAGAGTGCCTCATTACATGTAATTACCAGGGAATTAGAAACATCATTTAACTAAATGAGCGAATAATGCTCAGGATATTGAAGAAACTTGCCTGCACTTCTGCAGAGCACTCTAAGTCCCATTACAAAAATTGCACCTCTTTAATGGAATAATTTTAGGCCTTGTCTGCCTTGCTTTAAAAATAAAGAGCCTCAGAGAGGCAGAAAGAGGCTGAAACTACCATAAACAACTGTTGAAAAGAGCTGCAGAGTAGGAGTAGTCTCTACTGGATACCATGATTTAAAATGACTCATAATCTAACATAATCATGAAAATTAAACCTAAGGACTTGGGTGGGAGGATGGGAGAGAGGGAGGGAAACGAATTACCCTTTTTAATTGTACTTACTCAAGACTACAATGTATTTATAATTAGGCATTGTAGATAACGGGTGAAAGATTCTAGGTTAAAGGTAAATCTTATACAGAGGGATGAAAGGCTGCTGTATTACAGCCAGTTAAAAAAAAAAGAAAAGAAAAGACACTCACCCATCTATTGCTGCTTACTGTCCTGCAATGCCATTTTCTTCTAATAGGAAAGAGTTACTAGGGGAATTAATAATGGCCACGATAATGCAGTACACACAAACTTCATAAAACACAATCTCTATTTTAGAAATATCATCTTTGCCTGTAAAAGAGATTCTGATGCCTTTAGCAGGAAATAAAATCTAGAAAACATAATTTGCCACCATTTTGATCCACTGCTGAAAGAAACAAGGTTCTCCTCGCTGCTTTTAGTCAGAGGAACTGTCTCGAGGTCATACATCAAGTGACTACCATGAAAAGACCTGCTCTGAAGCCAAAAGGTTTTGGTTGGGTTTTGAATCCGCACTCTGCATCACCCCACAAGGAATGAAACAGCTCTGGTGATATTATTGTAGGGTCACACCAAAATCTCTTCAAGATGAGACAGAGGAAAAGCCACGTATATTTTATAAAAAAGAGAAATGGCAGATGCACAGGAGCAAAACAAGAGCGCAGGGGATACAAATAATGCATCATCTGCAACACGCATGCTTCCTCTATCAATGTTTCCATCATTTCCCTCTCTCCATAAAAACTGCACATAGAAATTCTAGGTAAATAAGGGTGGCTATCTCTTCCCTGTGAGCAGTCCCACAGCAGACCAAGGTGATAACAAAACGAGTATTGGAATAAGAGAAAGGAAAAGGAAGCATTGTCCCAAAAGTGCTGAATCTGGACATCTCTGCTGGCTAAACCAGGATATCATAAAATTGATCATTTTTGTTGCTCTCAAAACAAGTCAGAAATTTCAGACTGCTCATATAGGTTTAGTTTGCAATCAGAACAGAAAAAAAAAAAAAAAAGGGTTTTATTTTTAATTTTTTGGGGAACTTTGATGATGATTTAGAAGTCAGTCCAGAAAGAAGTATGTGAAAATGTCATGCTTTTATTCAGTGTCTCAGTATCATGGCCACTTAAACACCATATGTGAATTATTTCCAATTGTGGGAACAGAGACTTAATAGCATGGTAGGTATTTAAACAAAATTAACAAAAAAGACATGGGGAGGGAGCATAAACAGAACGGGAAATGAGTGAAATTTCCAGAAAATTGAAGAAACTCGTGGCAGGGAGGAAGAAGCTGGTCGATGGCCGCTGAGGAGAGGCCGCCATTTTCTGCCCTGAGAGGCGGCATGGGCTGGGGTTAGGCCTCAAGGCCCAGGGTGGCTCTCCAGGTGCGTCCCAAAACCATCAGAAATTTCAGCTGCTATTTAAACATCATCGAGACCAAAGCGATGGGAAACGTGGTCCTCAGACGCTTGATAGGTGTTGATACCCTGGAGTTATTGGGACAAAAAGGGGAGGTGGTAGCAGTTTGGACCCATATCATCGAAGCAGAGGATGATGCCCTGATTCGACCAAAGGCTGCACACCTTCACTCCTGTTTACCAAAAAGCCAGATTTCCAGGCTGTATCAATTGCAAACAACTGCCAAAATAGGCTTCACCCAATGCTGCATTGATCCAGATATTCTGTATAATGGGTCCTTCAGCAAAAGGCATTGTCCTCACAAAGTAATTGAAGAAGGGAACTGGAAGGTCTTAACCTTAATTGATTTTTTTATTCTGGTTTCCTAAGGAAATGAGATTCGTGCAACAAAATTGCCTGTGTCTGCCTGTTCATCCCCTTCTCTTATCCCCCTAATAACTTTGGAGCTGATTGACCAATTACAACCAGGTTGGCTGGAGGAAGGAGGTCTCGAAGATATCAGATTCCTGAGTCTCACAAAAGCAGGCAGCCACACAGGAGAGGCAGGTTTCCTAATGTTCCCCCTTGAGAAAGGCCCAGGGAATCTACCTGAGAAAAAGCTTCCTCCTGGCTGTGGAGACATTTAAACCTAAACTTGAATTCTGAGATGTCGAAGGGTTTGGGCAACCTGGTCTGATGGGAGGTGTCCCTGCCCATGGCATGGGGTTGGAACTGGATGAGCTTTAAGGACTCTTCCTACCCAAACCATTCTATGATTCTGTGATTCTATGAATAACTGCAAAATCCAGCTATGTAGCTCACTAACTTAGTTGTTCACTATTCAGGCAAATTCAGTTTTTACTATGGGCAATTCTGGCAGCACTACAAGAAGGAAAGGAAGAAATGAGTGGGCATCAGGAAAAAAAACCTTATATCTGCATTTGCAGCCTCCCTATTGATATCCAACTCCATCAAAAAGTATAGTTCCAAAAATTTCTTTCTCCACCCCATCCTTAAAAATCTCAATTGTAACCCCATTATCTGCCTAATTAAATTCTGAATGCATAAAACTGTTAGACCCATCTTTTGGGAGACTGTACGCTTTAATCACAATTACATGCTACATATTTCATGATATATATCTTTTGCGTATAATTAGGAATAAAAAATGTAATCCCAAAAAGATCTTTAATAATTTAAATACTGAGGATTTGATTAAAAGCATTCGAGGATTGCAGATGACAGGGAAAGAGCAGCGGCTCCATTATAACCAAGGGAAAAATTCAAGGACTTCAAGCTATGCTTTTGTTTCAAACCAAGCACCGTGATCTTAAAAACAAATCTTTTAAGCAGGAATGGATAGATGCATCTCCCCCGGTATATTCCTGTCATTTAATCTGCGGAGTAGGACCTAGGATTTTGCACAAAAGGCCAGATGTTTCTGTTGAAAAGTTTACCTACTTCTCACCATGTTTCCCTCCAAACTCTCATTAGCAGAAATTAATGAACTCTGACAGCAGCAGGGCACGTATCTCACTGCGTGTTTGTAGGCCACGACATAAAGTCTCTGCATGAAAAATCAAGCAATCTCAACACAAAGAATATGGATGGAAGAGAAAAAGCCAAAGTCATGTTGTCAAAAAATGTAATTCCTACGCCACCTCACTACAATTTGTGCTACCAGTAGATTTCTTTAAGTTGAGCAGAGCATGGTATGGATTATCACCAGCAAGTTAAAAAAAAAAAAAACAGTGACTTAATACATTAAAGGGAATGTCAAAGAATGTGCCAGGAATGGGGGGGACCTCTCCCATTGACAAATATGCCAAGTGCTTGTTTCCAAGGAACACTCACCTGTAGTTCCCAGCAACCAGGAGCATCCCACAGGGCACAAAGCAGCACCTACACGGGCAGCCCCGCAGCCATCAGCTCCAAAGCAGGATGTGAAATGTCTTCATGGGGCAAGAAGTCTGGTTTGCCAACAAGAGGCAACAGAAATGAGGGTGTGCAACACAGTCACAACAAATAAGTATTCTTGATGTCTCCACTATCTTGTCTGCTGCACAGACTACAACTGTGCAATTGTCTTGAGCTTTACCAAGCAGATTACAAATTTTCTCCTAAATGCTTCTTAATAACCTTTGATTTGCAGGGCCTAAATTATACTTTTTATTTCTGTCTAGATAATACTATGCAGAAATACTATGGCACATTTTTTAATTATTATTTTCAAAAGTATAACCTCTAGAATTCTTGCAGCTCCTAAACTTCATCCAGTCTGTTGCAGCTACCCTTCACTATTCACAATAGTAACAAACAAAGCAAATTTCTCTATTCTACTGGCCTCTTTCTGTGCCACGTAGCACTATTATATATTAAATGCATTAGTATTAATGTATTTTTGTTTAAGAAAAATGCATTCAAGAAGATTCACCTAAGGATCTTAAGCCTCCATTAACAATTTGGTCTCATTTACCTTTATGCAGAAGCAACATTTGTTCAATCGACCAAGAAATTACATCACAGAAATAAAAAATGCTTACCTAAAATAACTCCCTGCGGTAAGTCTACAGCACAGGCAAAAAATTAAACCAGTTATGTGAGCTAGGATTCAAGAAATCTGTTTGAGTCCTGCCTTTGCTCTGCAACAAGGAAATTCACTTCCTTATTCTGCGCCTTTGTTGACATCTCTGGAATGAGAATATTGAGAGCATTTCTTCTCTCTCCACCTTTGACTGTCTTATCTATTCAGAGAGCAAATTCTCCAGCCAGGATCATTTCTTACAACGCATCCGTACAGCTGAGAACAAGGCAATGGCTGTTTGCTGCATTGTTGTCACTGCAAAACTGCAGCGTTATGCAGAAAGACGAGCAAGGAACAGCAACCCTTGCCTAGGTTAATTTAATTTTTAGGAACACTTTAGCATAAATGAATAAATTATAGCTTTGCTTTTACCTGATGCTACCTTGCTTTCTATTCTATCAGAAGAGAATATAGTGATATCTATCAGAACACAGTGATTTTCTGTAGGCAATAGACACCTGCTTGCTAGGCTGTAACACTGGCCGATCCCAGAGCTGTTTCATGACAGCTGATGCTGACCCTAGCCACGAAAAAGTTTGAAACAGAAAAGAATAGGAACAAAGAACACTGGTTTGTGGGAACAAGACCAATGCCAGGTGAATGAATGGTCAGGAAAAGTCAGTGATGCCACAGCCAGTACTGCTTTCTCTCTTGTGCCCCAGTTACAGCTATGCCATTCCTGGCAGAGGCTTGAAAAATTCCACCGATGCAGATCCTGCAGCTTAGCCCAGCAATTTATTCCCAGGCTTAACCATCCTTACACTTAGCAAGTTTTTCCTAATGTCTGAACTAATCTCTGCTGCAATTTAAGCTCATTATGCCTCGTCCCAGCGCCAGTGGACAGGGAGAACAGTTTATTCCCTTCCACTTTGCAGGTAATCACAGGGCACTCTGGAGACCTATTACATCCTCTGTGTTGCTATCACGCCTTCTGACATTCCTACCTTTTTATCTATAGGAAAATGTATGATACAGTCAAAAAGTGCCAGACACAAAGCCTTAAAGAGTAAAGAATTTCACAGGAATTGTCTTTAGTATATCAGTTACGAGAAACTGGGAGAGTCCTGTATTTGACTTGACATTTCTAAATTCTGCATACCTAAATGTGTTACAAAGCATCCCTTCAATATTGCTCTGAACCAAGAAGCCCGTTGTATTTCAGAACACACAACACCTTGCAGGAGGACTAGAAGTCGTATCAGTTGCATATTGACTAAAAAATTACCAGTGTGGTGGTGATGATTATACTAAACAACATAAAAGCAGCTAATGGTGTAATCACCAGGACAGATGTCTGCTAGTCAAAAGAAGCAGGTTCTGCTCCAGGCCGCTAATACCAATTGCTGATGGTGGACGTGTCATTTAGGCTAACATTTGCAAAAGCATCCAATGGTAGGTGACCCAAACCTGGCTGCTTCTATCTTAACAGATGCACTGACTGAATTTCTGCTGAACTGAGCCACGACAGGACTCCAACTAAAGAAAATCCTACGTTTTCTCAAGGCAGTAGAACTGCTGTTTCTTATAAAAGCATGAGACGGTTTATCAGGAAGGAGCTAGCAATACCCACACAGCTCTGCAAAGGTCATTCTCAATGGCATCACTGAAAACTGTGTGCTCAGATATTTAAGCTCAGCGCAGGCGCTGGTTTTGCTTTGGAAAATGTGCATCTAACGGACACATCTTTTATATCTATTTATTATAACTGCAGCAGCACGAAACATCACATCCAAGATGTGGCAGAGCTACAGACCTGTATGTAGCAGCCATATGCTGATGACCTCGAAGCACTGGCCAACAGAAAGAGCATGCTTACCAGCACTCCTCTGTAATGCTCGGGGCACAGATGCCACTTGGCTCCTAATACCACTGTTATGAGGCTCCTGTGAGAGCCAAGCCGCGATATTTTTTCCTGCGAGCAGTCAACGGTGATTGATGACTCTATTAGAATGATGGCTGTGACTCCATATCTTCTGTATGGCCCTCTGCCCTGCAAAAAGCAATGACTTAAGGAGCTCTTTTAGATCTCAATTCCTCTGATCAAAAGTCAGTATACCCCCTCTGTTCAGCTGCTTGGCATAGAGGTTGCAAAGGTTTGTGCCAGGATTTCTCTGCATTATGAACCTTTGCCTTGACCTGTGTTTCTGGAAGATTTTGGGAAAACAGCTTAAAAGGAAAATTCATCTCACAAAAAAAAAATCTGTATTCTAACAGCACGTATTCATATGTAACAGGCACATCTGCACCCCAACCAACTTACATTTCCCTTGTCCTCAGTTATGCCAGGTTACCTCACTGATGTCCACAGGCTGCACATCTACTTAAGACACCAACACACCATGAAACTTTCTTACCACTTACAAGCCAAAATACAATTAGTAATCTCTCTCCTCCTACAGACTCATGACTACCTTTGTCCACTTTATAAACACACAGGTTATAACATTAATTTAAAACGTTTCAGGTTTTCTCCCGATATTTACCAATGAAAAATCACACAGGTAGTATCATCTCCTCATGCTGGGTTACAGATCTACATCGTTAGCCAAACCACTTCAAATTCCTTTACTCTTCTCCTGTTTTCCCCTACTTTCTCTAGCTGTTACTTCGTTTGCCACACTTAACTAACACTTCTACCTCTACATATCCCCACTCCATGCTCTCTCCATTCCATGTGCTCCTTTCTTCACATGAAATCTACCTTTTCATTATTCCCAGACTATTCTGCCATCACACTTTGTTTGGACCTAACCTCATCTTGGGTCTCTTCTCTTTTCTACAAGGTCACTGTTGTACTTCAAAGTTCAAAAAAAAAAAAAAACCTGTGGGCTCAATCCAATACCCTGCAATACAACACTCTCTTAGTTGAAAAGAAATGGAAGAATCGCTACTGTGCGTATTTGCTGTGCAAATATGCATTTATACCTGCACACATGTATACATTGTGCCCTGGAACACCTGGTGGTTCAGACAGACACAGAACAGTTTGCTGTCTCAGCACACAGACATCTCCCAGACTTAGGGATTTTTGTTTCCTTGTTTAAGTCCCAGTCCCAAAGTATCACCCCATTCTTCCCCCCAAAATATCAATAAATAAAAACGTTTTTTAAAAGAAAAATACACCAAAATGTTATCACTTCCTACGCTGACATCAGAACTTCAATTTTTACCCAATCTCCCATCGTTGTTAACCCTCAATGCAAAAAGAAAGCCAACAAAAACTGGAAGTGGGGATGCTGCATGTCTAGCAGAAGTAGTGAGGACATTTTAATTCTACTTCAGGAAGGTCTTTATTTTTTTCCAAACTTGTCACAAACAGCTGATACTACCTAGTTCAGGACAAACTATGAAGCATTCCACAAATATCTCATTTACTATCTACCTGGTAACAGCCCAAGTCTGTTAGCTTTCTGCAGAGCCCAGCTTCCTCTCCATCACCACCTGCTCTGAGACAATTTGTTATATTTCTGTTGTCAGCAAGTTTGTTTTCTTAAAGATAATAAAGTACTCCCACTGGCTACAGAGGCACTGACATCTGAGAACAGAAGCTGGAAATATAGTAAGAATCCAATCACCACTTTTCCAAAATGCCCACACCTTAATCATCTAAGCCTCACATAGAAGGGAGACATGGGTTTTTTTCTGTCCCTCCTTACCACGCACTTCCCAAGCATTTACAGAACAGCCTGCTCTGCAAAGAGTTGGATGACAAAGCTTTTGTTGGTGGTACTAATCAGAAAGCATTTATCTTTATTTCCTCAATCCAGTCTGGAATGTACAACACTGAATGAATTATTTTCAGCTGAAGACAGTTGTAGGTTTAGTCTCTTGATCAGATATACACACGCCTGATAGTCCCAATCTCACTAGAAAAAGACAAAAGGCTGAGAAGCTTTTTGTAAGAAATATGAAGAGTTCTGGTAGGTTAAAGGTTTGGTCTTAATGTATGCTTCACAGGAAGTAAACATTACTACACAAAAAAATGTCAAAAAAATCTAAGGATATTTATTGAACAATTATGAGACCACTGGAAGTTTTCAGAATAAAAGACTACAAAGTTGTTGTGAGTTTATAAAGGTATACACAAAGTTGCCTACAAGAGGGAACTAATTTAGCTACAGACAGTCTCATTAACACTATAAGAAGGAAAGTAACAATGAATTAAGACGTAACACAATATACAAGGAAATATTTCTTAGTTAAAAATAGCATCTAAAGACAGGCTGCTCTTCCCACTTCTATTTTCTCAGCTTAGTCTTGTTAGGAGCAGGCAGGGAACTCCTGTAGACTTCTGGTGATCTCTCTTCTCTAAGTAGACCTGAAATAAACAAACTGCATTTCAGCAAGCCATTTTCAGAGTAATCATAAGCAGGAAAAACATTCAGCATTTTAAAGAGCAGCAACGTGTAGGAAGGCCACATTCCCTTGTAGAGATACAATACATAATGATCCAGTAATCAAAAGGCTGACCTTGCTAAGTTCATATCCTATGGCACCATTTAAGAATGGCATCACGCAGAAACGCTGAGTGAGTCAAATTAATATGCATAAAGATCACTACGAAGCAACAAAAGCTACGAGTCTTCTAAAAATAAGTTACTTAACACAGAACATCGAGATGACTCACACTACTGTAACACTGAAATATATGCATCATTCTTAGTGCCCTGAGGTTGGCACGAGCAACTTATAAATGTCAGAAAAGCATACAAACCTTGTTAATGTTTTCAGAAATTCATTTAAAGATAGAAACAGGTCCAAAAAGATGCCTGTCTAAATGCATTGCAATTACGTTACAATTATTTTCCAAATACACAGATATGTTCTGTCTTTTCTCAGCTCATTACTGACTCAAACAATTTGCCCTTCTGGGATCAATTGTTTGCTAATAAATAATTGTTTACAGTCACAAAATGATATTAAGGAGTATTCTTATTAGTTTTCCTTCTACAGCCTAATAAGATTCAAAACTAGCTGATTCCCAAGAGTCTAACCTTAACCTTGCTGTGTTTAACAGCCCAGGAAATGATGAACCATCTGTTTCAGAAAATAATGGAGGGCCAAGAGGAAATATTGTTTAATTGTAGATTAACCTCCTCGTACGGCAGAATGAAGCATCTACAGAATTAGCAGTCACAACTAGCAAGGAACAAAAATAACCGCAAGCAGCTCTTACAATTACAAGACCAACAGCAGCACGTATTCTTCCATCACCTCTTGTTTTAAATCCCCCCCAAACGTAAGAAGTGCAACCTGATTTTTTTTAAATAACTTTAAAAAAAAGCTTTGGATTTTTTTTTTTTTTAAATGAGGAAGCCACAGAAATAAATACTAAAATAGTTACGCCTTCGTTTTCTCAGAAGTATCAAAATTATTTTCAAACAAACATCTCCAAGTAAGGGATGGGAGGTGAAAGCTACAAAGGAATAAATACACCATCTCTACTGTGAGAAAGTGGCAGCTCCAAAGCAATATACAAAAGTCACTTAAGGGGAGGAAAAATGGTCTTGGTTTTAAATTAAAGAATTTTGATCACTTATTTATGTCTGCTTATGTAGCCACTTATGATGCTAAATAATGGAGACAACCAGATAAAGTGCAAAACCGTTTGAGTACAAAAAAAAAAAAAAAGCAGTGACAAACCACAGGAATTTGAAAATAAAAACGACCACTCCTGTGCCAGCATAATGAAGAGCAGTGCAATTCTGCACCGCAATGGCAATTTTTCTACCTAACATTCATGCTACAACGAGCTGAACAGAAATCTTTTACCCCCATCAATCAGTTTGCCCCATTTTGACAGCAACAATGATAGAAAAGTGTGTTATCAGAGGGCTGCAAACTCCAATACACAGGAATTGAGAAAGCTTTCCCTATTTTACACACCCTTCCCCGAACAGCGTTCAGATTTCCTTCTGACTGTAACAGCTGGGTGCAAACTCAGTGTGTAAAGATTTCATTAATCCCAAGCTCTAAACATCCAAACCCAGTAATATTTACTCGATAATTTATTCTTCAATTCTTCACTTAATTCTTGAAGCAACGAGCTAGCAATAACTCCGCAGCTCCATATAATAGCACCTATTCAAAAAGGAGAAGAGTTTGACATTCTTCTCCTGCTAAACAACTGGGCACAATTTTATCCATCAGACGTCTATCAACCTACGGATATTGAAAGCTTGGGCGAACAAGATAAAATCAAAACCAACCCTACTGTCAAGCTGCACTATCTCCTGGCATCACTAATGCTATTCATGAATTTAGGAAAATTAATAAAATCTGGGGATGAATGCTCAGAAAAGCTCAAACCCAGGTGAAGCACACTCACTTAGGTTTTGTTTCTGCATCTGTCACTTGGCGAATATAGATACCATCTTCAGGATGTTCAATCTCATCCATTTCATACATATATGAAGAAGCTATGGCCAGGGTGGTTCCGTCGTTGCTGAAGGTGAGCGACGCGATGCTCGTGGGATACCGATGGAACTGACACAGCCGCTTCTTGTTAAATGGATCCCAAATATTCACAAAGCCATCAGAACCTCCTGGAAAATGATTTTTAAAAACTGCTGGTAAATGATAATTGGGAGAAAGGTGATAGATACAGCAGAAAGAAGTTACATTAAAGAGGAAAAAACAGGAAAAGACAAGCATGTGGAATTGCTTTGTCAGTCGAAACACGGGATTATCCAGGTTGCATTATTCAGTGAAAGCAGCACAAGTATTTCCTGATGTCTGTTAAAGGAATTAACTCCTGCTGCATCAGATAATTTAAAAGCCATGCTCAAAGCAAGAAGTACAATTCAAAGGCTTAAAAATTAAGGGCATAAGAAATAAAGGCTGACCAGTTTAAATCAAGCTACAGGAATAGATGCAGGGGTTAAAACACTGAGTATTTACTCTACCTGTAGCAAACGTGTTGTGGACATTATGGAAAGAAATAGCATTAACTGGATAAATCTGCTCAATGTTGTTCTCCTTCAAACGATGGCACTTGAATGCATATTTCTTCTTCTGTATTTCTGGACTCGGATCCAAATATTCCACAGCAACACGGCCTTCAATAGAACTTAAAACATAACCCTAGCAAGAAAATTGTAGATAGGCAATTCAGAAGTTTCTAAGTGGAGAAAAGACTGCCACACAACTCAGTTTATACTCCTCTAAAATCAAATAAATGACATTAAATTACGTACAACCAGAAATTGCTACCATAGATCTATGACATTGTCAGTAAAAATCTGTCTTGAAGAAGTAACGCAGGAAAAAAAAAAAGAAAAAACTTTCCAAGAGATTTTCATTGCACCTTAAGTTTAAGCTGACAGTGAGGCTTTTAATTACCTTTGCAGGACCAAATGCAAGTTGATTTGGGGAAAAAAAAATCTGTAACAGTTAAACCTCCCATCATCTGAACACCTATTCCCCAGGGCCTAAATATCTCAAATACTATAGATGCTCACAGGCTTATTTAGTTTCAGAACTCCATGACATTAGTCAGTTTAGAGCATTATACTAGCAACTAAACCCTTCAAGCTGAAACAGTATTTTCAGTGACATTGATTATAAGGGGTGTCCATTTATCCAGCTCATTACAGCCCTGACTTACAGCAACTTGAGATGCTTTTATTGCAACTTCCGAGTTAAGCCCATAATAGAGCTTTTCAAAAGAGGATTATAATGATCTTTCACTATAGCAAGGTTCTTCAAAATCCAGAATACAATATAATCAGGAAGATCAATTTGTTTTACTACAGCTAGAACTGAAAATGGAAAAAGCATTTGTGCCACTTCAAGAACAAGCAAGGAGGTCTCCCACTGCCTGCACCATCACCATGCACTCTGGAAAACTGTCTTCCCAATTAGTTCTTGCTTTGGCCAGGAAATGCTAACGTTGCTTTACTTGAGAAAGAGCCAGAAATACCACAGACACTGTGTTAACCTGCATGGAATAGCTCCACGATCATCTAAATTGTACCATTTGCCCTAGACAATGAGCCATGGGCTCTCAAGTGCACAAGTCTTCAGAAAAATTAAGGAAAAAAATACATAATCCACATTCCTGTAGTCTTAATCCTGCCCCTGTTCAAAGCCTGTTGAAGATGACAGGGTTACAATGAATAAAGGCTGCTGAGAAACCATCAAGTCTGTCTTCATCTTTTCTACCACAACTTCATGGAGACTTTTTTTGTTGTTGTTTTTTGAAGATTAATGTGTTACAATGCTGATATGTGAAGAAATGACTTGGGGAAAAAAGGAGACAAACTGAGAAAAAGTGAAAACAACATGCTGATGAGTCAGTGGCAAACATTCCAAAGCCATGCTGCTCTTTAAAAGAGTTAACCTGGAATGTCTCAACACCATTTTCTTTCCCTAAAGCTGGACTATGACATTTGAGGACCCAAAGTATTTTGGAATGAGAGAAAGATGCTGAAGGCTTAAAATATAAGCCTCTATTTTTCCTAAAAAACATTCACTAGAACTATAATCACCGAGATTGTTCCCATACCTGTTTATTTGGAAATGCCCTGATACAGCGGGTCTGGTATTTCAGACTTGATTCTCTTCGCTGCTGAACGTAACCCATGTTGCGCAGATCCCACACCAGCACTCTCCGACCTGCAGTCCCCACAATCAGCCTATCTCCAGACACAGACAGCGTGTACACCTTTAAAAAAAAAATTAGAGCATTTAATACTTATTAATCTGGATGTTCATTGTTCACTGTACAAAATATCAAGTGT
This sequence comes from Penelope pileata, assembly GCA_013396635.1. Lineage (NCBI taxonomy): Eukaryota > Metazoa > Chordata > Aves > Galliformes > Cracidae > Penelope > Penelope pileata. The sequence goes on from WBMW01006104.1 coordinate 207,599, forward strand.
CAGCAAGCTGCAATAAGAAAACAAGGAACATCTGCAATCAAGTTTGTAGCTCCAGATTTCCCTTCTGCTTCAACTTACACGTGCACAACTGAAAAGGGAAATAAATATTATTCAAGCCTTCCTAAAAGATTATTTTAAGCATTAAATTCACTGGATAGTTCAAGGCAAGGAAAAAATATGTACAAACAGGAGAAGAAGGGTACAGGATCTTTGCTTGGTATGCACCACTGAGCAGCCCAGACTGCACCGCTCAGTCCTACAAAACCACATTTGGTTTTTCCTCTAGCTGGCAATCCCATTTGTTTTCGCTTGAAACAGAATACTTCAAGTTGTGTGTCACGTTAATAAAGGGAAATAAACTGCCAAGAATTCATTAAAAACAGGACTTTGAATACTACAGTAAAACTAGGTGAAATTGACTGAAGAAATGTTTGAAATCTGTTCAAAAAAAGCAAGAGAAGCCTACAGCTTGGAATTTTAGCTCTGTTCCAAAAATCAGCTCAGAGGTTCTAATTTTTACTTCTCAAAATTCTCATGCAAGTATTTAGCATTGTAAATCATTCCTTTTTCAATTTTTGCTTGGGATGGAGTTAATCTGGGCATAAGTTAAAAAAGAAAAAAAAACTGCTTTAGTCAAAAGCTCTGTACTAGCAAACAAATTGCAAGTTGTTGATGCACAAGGAAGATGGAATCCAGCTACCTCCAGCTGTCCTGCCACTGAGCTGCTAACAAGAGCACACTATCAGAAGGAGCTTTTGAAAAGTGATCTAATGCAGCTGAATACATAGGAAACAGATACTGTATATGCCTCAGAAGACAAATGAGAAGCGTGAAAGATCTGGTACCCTGCCAGAAGGACTCAATTCACTCCTGGCATGTGTTTGTAGAGTTTAACCCAAGCACGTTGTTTCACTTTCTGGTTCTCTGAGCAAGTCCAGTAAAACTATTTGGTTCTACTAAGGGTACACAAACCTGGCTGTCGCTTGTCTCGCCACCATTTCTGGCAAAACTACGTTTTCAAAAGATTGATTTCTAATGAAAAAACATGAAGCTATCAACTACCTCACAGGTCCACATACACAAAAAAAACTGCACTGAACCAGTCTACATTCACTAGGCATGCACTGTTGCTTTAAACAAAACGCAATTATTCCATCTCCCACTCTTGACAGATGATTCAACATGGAAAATGTCTTAAGTGCTCACCTAAGAGTTGCCTAAAACTTCTGATGATCCCAATTGCCAAATCCCATTGAAATACAGAAAGTGGGAGAAGACTTTCAGCTAAAAGTAACTAGACACTTGAACAAGTTTTTCAAATCTCCCTTGTTATTGATGTAAACATTGATCCAGAAGCGTGTACAAACAATTTGTTTGTGCACATGTAGAAACAAAGGCATAAGAACATTAAATATCTCAAATCTTCTTTACAAACTGATGTCACACCTGTATCGCCAGTATTCTTTCTACACCACACAATCATAAATCAAATGAAACCATTGTCATGCAGCTGAGTAGGTGCACACATTTATCAAAGGCACTATTAAAAAAATGACATAATGAACCCTGCTGAACCAATAGGCAGCTCGATTCACTGTGGCTGTCTGTTATGTGATATTCTGTCAGCAATTCATCACAGTTCTTTACATGCCACATACAACCATAAATCAAAGCTAGAAATAATGCAATTACTTTATTCTGAATGAGGGTCTTGCCAGAAGTAGGTTCTGCTACGTTGTGACAAAAGTAATAGCTATTTGGCTGCAGTGGGGAACACAACCATGGCTCCTAACTATGACTTGATGGTGAATTGTGACAGAGCTAACTGAAATTCTAAAAAAGTATGAGCAAAAAAAATATTCATATGCAAAATTACCCAGCAAACCAAACTGCGTTTGGGAATCCAGGACAAAGAACAAGAAATTTTTCTTCTATAATTCTTTCCCATGATTCCATTATAAATAGCACAGAGATCAGCAAACCACATAACCATTAGAAAAAGCTTAAGAAATTTCATTGTACCTTACTCCTCCTGGTCCCTCATTAGCACAGAGGATTTTAGTACTAGAAGAATGTCTGAATTTACTAGATACTATTACAGCAACAGGTGAATTATAATCCAAGCAATTCTGTTCAACTTTTCAGTGTAAGTAGAAAAAATGATATCTTAGGCAATAAAAATTGACCTTCTACTTTATTTCTATGCACATTTCAAAGCAATTGGACCTTATGAATGCCAGGATCTGATATCTAAAAATCTTAATGCTTAGGGAAATCACTGGCAGCACATACTAAAACACTTAGGCCAACAATTAACCAAGTAAACCAAGGATTATCAATGATTGCCTCAATTGCACATGCTGTTTTTGTTAGGATTTACCTCCTCAAACTTGTTTTAAATTGGAAGAACTTTTTCATCATGACTGCCAAGAATTAAGTTATACTCCTGCTGATGAAAGTGCAAAGCCTTAACCTAAAATCCTAACATACTCTGATCACTATTTTAAAATGCAACATTTATACAATAAACAGCACTAGAAGGAACCTTTCCAAGTCAACACTATTATACAGGATGAGCTCTTAACCTACCTGTAACCACTCATTGGAGGTATTATTTAACAAATTACCTGGGATACAGTGTCCACTACATACCTTTTCTGGTTGAGAGAAGGTGCCTGCATTGCAAGGTGTTCTGGGATCCCACAGTTTAACCGTCTGATCCCAGCTGCCAGTCACCATGACATTCACTTCTGGGCAATACTCAACACACCTGATAGGTGCATCGTGGCCACCAACAAGGTTTTCTGTAAGAAAATACAAATAAATTGTAATCTTATTGGCTCCACAAGCAGTCAGAATGAAGCCTTCAAAAAAAAAAAAAAAAAGCACACACTTTACTGCCATACAAACGTGCTATTTTCTGACACTCCCAGGGATGCCTTCATATGCTAGGAGCTCCTTCAACGATGGTTCAATCTCCATAAGCAAAACTTGTGCAAGCATCAGAAATATTACATTTAAGCTTATGTCTCCTGATATTATAAAGAATTTTAGGCAGCCACGTGAAAATCTTCAGAGTTTAGGATCAAATGATATTACTACCTCACCACCTGTGATGCAGACACTAACACAAAGTAATTAAACCTTATCTATATATTAACTTTAGAACAAAATAAATTAAAATTATTACTACATAATAAATATTAACAATTGCAGTAAGTCACCTATAATAAAATTCACTTTTTCATTATTTTAACTTTGCACACAAGTCTTCAAGTTTAGCTGTTGGTTAGTTCTGGCAACCACATTTTTATCAGGCTGATTGTTTGCTTCTTTCACATACATATACATATATAAACAAGTTAGATAAATTAGCTCCATAGTTTACAAGGCTGAGGCACTGGAAACGTGCTACATTCTAGCAACGTTTTGTTAGCAAAAAAGTTTAGCATAAGGCACAAAAGCCTGGCAAAGCAAAAGCTTTCTGTGATTTTGCCATACCTGTGAAAGACCATTTTAAATACAGCTGAACTACAAGCCTTCAGAAAACAACACGTTCAGTTTTAGAACAGCTCAACCAATTCCCCTCTATGAGGCAATGCAGCCTATAGTACAGAGCAATTATCATCAGAAATCCAATTCAAGATGCCCTGACAAGCACCTACAAAACTTCCTAGCAGAGTGCCAAACCCTGCCATGCTGCTAGGTGGTACTTCTCAGGGCCACCAGTTACTCCACCAGGCAAAGGTATGACACAAACCTGAAGCCATCAGCAAGATGGCTATAGAACTGTTCCCTTCCCTTCCATTTTTGCCTTAAAATTAGGTAGGAAAAAGTAGAAATACACAGTGCAAAACACATCTGCTCATATGCATTGCTAGAAATGTTTAAGCTTTCAGTACAGCATCAACGGATCCAGCCCTCCTGCTAAAGGTGTTACAGCACAATCTCCAGTTACAAAGTAAGAAATGCTGCCTTGTCCAGTGCCCTTGGCACATCTACCCTGGCAACCAGAAAGGGCTGTGTGACTCCTGAGCACCAACAGTGACAACTTAAATCAACAGAGAATTATTAATAACTAAACAGCTACTACTTAAAGCAAATATCCCCCCCCCATCTAAAAAACTAGAAGCATTTCATTCCTGTAGTTATATAGATCTGAGGCTCAGGCCAGTTGTTTCCAAAATTCAATTTACTTACCTTGGTCCGTGTTTAGATCGTGCATTTTCAACTGCTGATCTAATCCTCCACTCCAGGCATGGGTAGGATCCTAGAAAGCAAAAAAAATTCACCTTATGATATGTATAGCAAGCAGAGAAACTTAATGCATTCAATCTCCTTGTTTTCAAGAGTTTTGGGAAACTAGAAACCATTTGAGAACCTGCATGCTGAACCAGTCTCATACTAGCTATATGACAAAATGTTCAGGGAAAAAAAGCACAAATTTAACCCATTAAAAAATACAGAAATCAAGAGTATGGTAAATGGTTCATTTGGAACAACACTGTGTTTCCAAAACAACTCAGTAGGAGAAGGTTAAAAAGATAAGAATTGGCTGTGGCCATTCAGTGTGATTAACAATTTCTGGGTATATACTCCTCTCTGTAAGGAACATGCAAAGAATTTACCATACCATTAGAAAAACAGTACAAACCCCTAAACTTACACTTGTCTGTCATTTCTACCAGCAGTAAATTATTTTCGTGCCTGCACCCCTCACCAAAAATACCTATTTAGGATAAGAAAGAGGTTCATTAAAAGAAGAATAATCAGCAGAAGCACACTATTCTTCTACACCCAGATTTCAGGTAGAAACTACCCCTTTCATTTCAGGGACTGACAATTTCTCATGTACCTTGTGTACTTCAAGTCTGCAAAATAAAATTTTAAAAAAAGCACACACTTACATAAAAAGCACAGTCAAGGACAGCTCCTGAATGTTGATATTTGAGTCTCATGCTGTTGGCAGGAACATCATAGAGACGGACAGTAGTGTCCCAGGATGAAACAAGCAGAAACTGAGACGTATTTGGACTGAACTTCACCGATGAAATACCATCATCTGGAGTTTGATTGAGTTTGAACTCGTTTGATCCAGTCATCTGAAGAAAAGACAATAAAGCACAGATGTAATTTTAGTCCTAACAGGGAAATAAGCCCAGTAAGTTAGCTAAATCATCTTAAAACTAACTTGAAGGAAATCTGGAAAGCTTGCCAGCCTTCACACAAAGTGTGGAACACAGATTTCTGACAAGCTCTCTAAAATGTAAGATGCTTATCATTGTCCAAGGCCTCAATTCCTCCCCATGTAGAAAACTTTTGTATTTAAATATCAAATACAGAAATATAGAGTGGAATAATAATCAAACTTTTTGTTCTGTTCATCTACAAGCTTAGATATGTAACATTGTTATGTATTTTCTCCTCACTATGCTATGTGGCTGTTTTGAAAAGTATTTAAGTTACTGTGAGACTGAAGATGTTACTTTAAGAACACCACATAGGCAGAAAGGAATCTGAGAACTCCAGCAAAAAGCGTTCCTGATCAGGTGGGACTTCCCTGTATCTCCAAGAATCACAACTGGATCATCTTTCAAATAGTTTCTGTCTTTCTGCAACCTTCTAATACTTCATCTGCCATAACTGCTATAAAACGCTTTCAAGGAAACAGCTTTAAGATATCTTTCTTCCTTCTAAATACAGTCTTTAGAAAAAAAAAAAGTCATACAAGAAAGGAGAGCTATGCTTTGTGGGATATCAAGAAGTAGAGCAAATATGTAAATGTCCTGTGATGGGAAGAAGAGATGAAGAGTCTAATGACAGATCAACAACACTGGAGGCAATTGCCACATGGCTCACATGTTGGCTGTATACACAAAAAAATAAACAAAGGAGAGCTGAGGCTACAAGGAAATTTCTGCTGGAAAGACAGTGTAGACTTTACAAACGCTCTGGATAATGAAACTGCTCCCTACAGGCACACCAAAAAAGCCTCCAAAATCTTTTTCAATCCTTTCTAAGCATTAACAGCACATTTCCTTTCTGAGAAAAGGACTGAGAAGTGAATTAACTCTGATTTCCTATGATGCTATGACTCCTGAGTATCAGCACACAAACACAGAGGTGAGATCAGACCTTTGAGAACAGAAACAAGAGAACAAGTAGATGAAACACGACAGGATTCAACTGCAGCATTTGTCAGCAGCTGAGCAACCCTCGAGTTGGAGAGCAATGGGAGCACTGCAGCTCTGACAGTGGGAAAAAGTCCTAAGTGGAAACTTTGGGAACTTAACTTCACTAACACTTTGTAACTTCAGTGACACTTGGTAACTTTTGGAACTTCGTGACTTCACTAACACTTACCAAAAATAAAAGCAACAAAATCAAAACAGCAGGACTACTCAAACACGAAGTGGAAATACAATCACTTTTGAGAATAGGAAATAAAAGCTACATTTTTAATCCCTTTTTTCAGCTGTTTTGGAGTTACTTGCCCACAAGACAGACACACTGGAGAATCCCCCTCACATGCTGCAACGTGAACAGGAGTAAAGGATTCAGCAGCAGTTCCGTTACACTTTGAATAGCGAAATGCACCTCAGTGATTTCAGATGGATGCACAATGACAAAAACAAAAGGAAGGGATCGAGAAGTGGGAGGATTTGAACGGGTGCACCCAGAGCCTGCTCGGGGCAGACACCCAACAGCCGCTCCCTGGGGCCACGGCTACCACAGCCACAAACCCAGCAACAGGCAACGAGCAGGGCTCCAGGAAGCCAAGACCCAGAGGCCGCCCATAGCTCTGCACTTTCTGTCCTTCTCACACCGGGACGGCCGAGGAACAGCGGCCACCCAGCCAACAGCGTTCGGGTTGACAAGCAGACACCGCGGGCGGCCGACAGGTACCGTTTTCATAGTATACGCCTTCCTCTGCCGCTCGAGGCACCACCAAAGGAGAACTTTTCTTCAAGCGCGGAGGGCTCGCTCGCTCTCGCAGCCCGGTCCGGAGCAGCCTGGGAGGGGCGGGAGGAAGGCACAGCGTCAGGCGAGGCCCCGCGGCGGAGCTGAGGGGAGGCCGCTCGCAGGCCGCAGCCCGATGCTGCCGCTCAGCGCGGCGCGGAGCGGGCCCACAGGCTCCACCGGTGCTCCCACACCCCCTGCCCGGCCCGTGGGACCCCGCTCCCTGCCCACCGCCTGACCCGGCCCGGCCTCACCTCACCTCACCGCCTCACGGCCCACAACGGCTGTCCACTCCGCGCAGGCGCACTGTAGATAACCCCGCCCAGCAGCGCCGCTCTCCCATTGGTCGGTTCGAAAAGGCCGAGTTGCGTGGCGCGACGTGATACCGCGGGGCATGCTGGGGGCTGTAGTCCGGCGGGGCCCGGCCTGCAGCGGGCACGGGGGTGCCACGGCTCCGATCGGCGGAACGAGGAACGGCCCCAAAAACCGCAACGTCAATAAAAGCCGGAGACGCAGAGACACGGGGCTGGAACATGGGTCAGGAAGGCTGCCAACAAACGCTTACAGTATTTCCAAATATTTCCAAATGTTTCCATTTACCAATATTTCCAAATATTTCCGATGTTTCCGGTATTTCCAATATCTATAAATATTTACCATTTCCAACATCGACAAATATTTCCAACCTATCCACTTACTACAATATTTTCAATACTCCCAAACGTTTCCAAATCTTTCCAAATATTTCCATATCTTTCCAACACTTCAAAACACTCCCAAATATTTCCAATATTTCCGAACATTTCCGAACATTCCCGATGTCCCCCCCAGCCCTTATAGCCGAGCTGAATTTGCCACGTCCCCACCGATAGAGAACAATCGGTCCCCGTTCATCCCCCATTCATCCCCCATTCATTTCCCATTCATTCCCCATTCATTCCCCATTCGTCGCCGATCCTTTGGCCTTATCGCATTCCTCCGCATATTTCAATCATTTCTTGTAATTATTTTTAACCTTTTTCTTCCTTTTTCCCAGCCCCATCCCCTCCCCATCCCCGCAAAACACGCGACGGAGGTGGCAAATTTACAAACGAGGCTTAAAACGTTTTATTTCTTTTAAAAATATGTACAGATCTGAAATATCTCCTTTTTTTTTCCTTTTTTTTNGGACCCGAACCCGAATCCCAGGATCCGGACCTTCGGACTCTAACCCGAACCCCCAGAGCCGAACCCCCGGAGTCGGAGCCGAAACCCCGGAGCCGAATCCCGAAACTCGGGACTCGAACCCTCAAAACCTCGAAACCTCAGACCCGAACTCCTGGAGCCGGATCCTCGGACCCGAACCCGAACCCCCGGAGCCGAACTCCCGAGGCCGAACCCCGGAGCCCGGGAGCCGCGGCCCCGGAGCCGCTCCCAGCGCCGACCCCCGACGGGGCGGGCGGGGCTCTCAGTACTC
>WBMW01006105.1:10250-64751 GCA_013396635.1 Penelope pileata
TGTGCCTGGGCCGGGCCCCGCCGCGGCCTCTCGTGGTGATCCTGGGCGCTACCGGCACCGGGAAATCGGCGCTGGCCGTGCAGCTGGGGCTGCGCCTGGGCGGGGAGATCGTGAGCGCCGACTCCATGCAGGTACGGGGCCGGGGGGGCCGCGGGCACCGGGACGGGGTAGGCCGCGGCCTGGTCCTGGGGCTCTCCGGGGATCCGCGGCCTCGCTGCGGCCTCCCCGGGCCCCGGAGCCGGGCGGCCTGGGCCTGGGCACCGAGGTGGGGCCGGGTAGGCCGCGGCCTGGCGCTGGGCCTCTCCGGGGATCCTGGGCCGCGGAGTGGGGGCTCGGGGTAGGCCGCAGCGAGGCCTCGGGTCCCCGGAGGGGCTCAGGGCCCGGCCCTGCTGCCAGGTGTGGGGCCTGGAGGCCTGCGAGGGGCTGCAGGCCGTGCCCCCCGGCACGTGTAACATCTTTATTATGCTTTTTAAAGAGGAGTTTTCCCCCAGCATCCCTGTGCTTACTCTTTGTGCTGTACTTGCTTGTGCCCACCCCTGGGCCGCTGGTGCTGCCCCGTGTGCCTGTTCTGGAGGGCTGACTTTAGAAGCCCTCCGTCCTTCGTTTAAAACAGGCGGTCAGGAGGCTTGAATGGTGTGGAACATTCTCCTTAAGTTCTTGGGGAAAGAGCTTGGGGTGTAAATGGACAGAACTCAGCAGAGGGGAGCGTTCACGCAGGACCCGCATTACTGACATAGCTGAGAAGTACAGAAGTGAGCCCAGAGTACAACAGGAATGCAATTCTCTGTTTTTTAATTCAAGCAGTAAAAATGGAGATTTTTTCTTCCACATCTTCCATCTCCGGGATAAACTCTAAATTCTTTTGTATTTTCTCAGCGCAAGGGTTTTTCCTCGCACGCTGAACTTCCTTTTTGCTCCTCCTCCGTGCTGCAGGGAAAGGCAGACGATCCCACCTGCAGGTTGGCAGCCCTGCCCGCGGCGGGGGGGTTGGAGCTGGGCGATCGCTGAGGTCCCCTCCAACCCAAACCATGCTGTGATTCGTTGGGTTGTGGTGATGGGAGTGGATGTTGATCCTGGCAACACGCGTCTCTCTCTGACGCGCCGTGGATTCTCGCTCCGTGTTGGTGGGTGCTCTGAGGCGTGTGCTTTGCGCCCTGCTTCTTTCAGCTCCCACTGTGGGAATGCAGCCACTCGGAGGATTCTGGCTGCAGGCGCCCAATGGCATCCCGGCTCGAGTGGCTCTTGGCCTCCTTTCCTTTTAATCTCATTCTAGCGTGACTGCGGAGCGGGAGCCGAGCGGCGCGGGTGCCGTTAGGCTGCGTTCAGCCTGGCCTCGTGGGGCAGCTGCCTGCAGGCACGGCGCAGAGCAGCGCCTCGCGCCTCCCCCACCGCGCTCCACTAACCCCCGTGCCCTGCTCAGGCAGCAGCAGCAGCCAACTGGGTCTGCTTTCTCCCTGGCTTTGTTCCCGTGGAATTGGTCTCCGTGCTGCGGATCCCTCTGCCACGCAGCGCTGGCGCCGGCGTCCAGCAGTCGTGGGGCTTTAAAACCCCGTTGCTCATTCTCAAGTGACAGCTGCCAGTGGCCGCGTCGCCCTGAGCCCCTCTGTGCATTCATGGCTGCAGAGGGCTGGCAGTGTGTTGTGCAGCTGTTGGGGCTGCAGCCAGGCTCGAGGGGGGGCCGGGAGCCCACCTGTTCCCATACACAGTCCCCCTCTATCTCCGTGGCACTTTTGTCACAGCCATGAGTCGCTGTGGTCAGCTCGCAGATGCAGCTGATGCCCGCAAGGCAGCTCTGGTTCATCCTATGGTCTCTTCATCTTTCTGTTTGCCCTTTCTGTTGCTGTTTGTCATCCCAGGAGTTTCCTGCAGCAGTGTGTCATTTCTCCAGGGAAGCCCAGCGGGGTGAAGCCAGTCCCACCTGGTGCCCAGCAGAGCAGTGAGAGCGCAGCGATCCCGGTGCCAGCGTGCTGGAGGCCCCGTCCCTTCCCTGTCCCAGTGTCCCTGCTGGGTGTCACACCTCAGAGCAGTGATGAAGTCCTCCTCAGGAGGCTGTTGTAGCACAGTGGGTACATTTGGCAGTTAGTGGGGCAAGTCAGGACATCTTAAGAGCTTTGGCCAAGCTGTGCTGCGAGCTTTCTCGTGGCGGGGAGCAGAGAACGGGGTGCGTCTTGCTTCCCTTTCATCCTGGTGCGGCTCAGGTCCTTCCTCTGTCCCCTCACTGCTGGCAAATCCCCTGTGCCCTGTGAGCCCTTCCCAGCTGGGGGTGGCCTGGCTGTGTGTGGGGTCCCTGTGCTGCACAGCCTTTGTTTGTCACATTCACAGCTGCTCCCAGGGCCAGGACAATGCCTTGTCCCCTCCGTGATGGGTGGGGGACAGTGGGCCTTATCCAGGGCTGTACCCACAGCTGGTGACAGCACACAGGTTTGGGGAACCCAGCCCCTCTGTGCCAAGGCAGAGAAACCTGGCTGACCCTTTCCTGAGGATCGCTGCTTTCTGCCTCCTGCCTCAGTTTCCCCACCTGGAGTTTGTGCCGAGCCCTGGGGCTGACTGTGACACGAGGTGGGAGGCTGCAGCCGGGGCTAAGCACCTTTAGTCCTCAGCCTGTGTGCAGTGTCTCGGGGGCCTGCTGCTCCAGGCTGCTGCTAATCTGTTTTGGGGCCTTAGAAAGCAACAAAGGCTTATCTGAGCTGCTTGCTGAAAATAGAAATGACTGTCGGGAGGACAGCTCGCTGCGACAGCCAGCTGGTGGAAGCCTTCTCCGGGCTGGCTGTGTGTGTGTAAAGGCTGCCTTTGTTCCCTCCCAGCCCACACACTGACACCGCATTCCTCCTCTTGTTTCCAGATATTCAGGGAGGCTCTCGGGTGTTTAATCTCCGGGAGAACCTTGGAGGGATTCGCTGTGAACTGTAACTCCCAGCGCTGCCTGCGTGGGTGCTGGGAGCCCCGTGGGGATGTGTGTTGGCTGAGCTCGGAGCAGACGCGTGGGAGCTGCAGGGGACACAGGGCCCTCGGTGGGGCAGGAAGGCACCGAGCCAAAGCTTGCAGAATTCAAAGGCTTTCGATGTGGGTTTTGGTGTCAGCCCAGCAAACAGTGGCAGGTGATCGATGGCTGCAGCCAGCCACCGGCCGTGCTGGCACAGAGCTGCCCATGGGCTGCTCCTCCTGTCTGCTCCATCCCCTGGAGGCAGAAAGGAAGAGCATTTGGTTACCCTCCTGCTCCCCTTTGCTTCCTGCCCCCAGGCCAGCCTTTCTCCAGGGCCAGCCTGGTGCTCACCTTCAAAGCAGCGAGGAGTCAGGCAGGGCAGGGAAGGGAGTGTCGGCAGGTTCAGCCGCCCCAGCTCGCATGGCTGCTGCGTTCAGGCATCGGGCTTCCCTGCTCCAGTGACCTCAGCTTGTCCCCGGCTGCTGCGCTGCTGCTCCTGCCCACGGGTCACCTCTGTGTCACCTTGTCCTTCCGTCTGGGACTGGGTGGTGGCGGGAGGGGGCCGTGCTACAGCTGGAGGCTTGGCTGCTTTTCAGGGGGATTAAGGGGAAATTTGTTTCTGGGAGCCTGGCCTCTGCCTGCGGTGGCTTCTGGTTGACAGAGGAGGAAATGACTGCTGTCATGCCCAGTGCCTTCTCCCAAGAGGGAATTTATCCCAAGGCAGGAGATCCCTCTGAGCAGAGAGGTGCTGAGCTGCACACATCCTCCCTACACCACTTGCACTGCCTGGACCTGCAGGCTGGGCTCTCGCTGCTGCTTTACGCAGCCCAGGGCCTGGATTTGGGCTGCTGGGATCGCTGGGTGCCTTGGCTCTTCACCAAGAATGCTCCTGAAGGGTTGGTTTGGATGCCTTTCCTCTCTGCTCTGCTTTTAGCTGCCTAGCTGGGGCCAGCATCTCTCAGTGCAGCATCTCTCAGGCTCCTGCCTCCTTGGCAGGCGATGCAGCCCAGCAGTGCATGGTCACTGCCCCATGCCAGCGCAGCTCCTTTGATTTGGGAGCCCTCAGCAGTTTTGTTTGTTTATTTCTTGCCAGGTTTATTTTGTTCAGCTGTTTCCTGATATGGGTCACTGCCCATTGCCGGCTTGTGGGAGGGCCAGGAGCAGGGAAGGAGGGGGGGACATCTTTCACTGACAGCCCCGCTCTGGGCAGTGCTGAAGTGCTGGGGGGCTCCTGGGAGCTATGCAAGGTGGATGTGGTGCCTCTTCCCCCAGGGGCACTGACCTGAGCTGGAGATTTTCTCCTCTCTGGCTGCCTGGGGGGAGCAGGCAGCTGGCTTTTGGGGTGTGCGTGAGCTGCAGCTGTCGGTGTGTTTAGGAGGCTCCGTGGTGCTGCTTGCTGCAGAGAGAGATCTCTGGGTGTTAGGGAAGCAACGATCCTTGCCCCCAAACCAGACTTTGTGCTGTGCTGGAGGCCCATGCGTGGTGAGGGGCACCCAGGAGCGTGCAGCTGAGGCTCAGAGGTGGCAGCACTCGTTTTGAAGCGCTGAGCTTCGGAGCTGGGCTGTGCCTGGTTACGCTGACCGTGCTCTGGTTACTCCATCAGCCTTTTCATCAGTAACTGCAGGGTCCCTTCAGAACAGGAGAGCAATTGGACTCGTGGTTCATCTCCCCTGTGGGCAGGAGCAAGCACCAGCAGAGGCAATTTGGTCCTGGCAGGAGCAGGTGCTGGCAGGGTTCCTGCTGCCTTGCCTGGACAGGGCACGTGCTGCTGCCTGTGCTGCCTGCTTCTCCAGGGACCTGGCCAGGGCTGGGGGCTCAGCAAGGGCAGACAGCTCTTGTGCCTGCATGAGGGAGCAGAGGACGGTGGGGTTTCACGGGAGGTGCACAAAGGGTGGACAACAGGCTCTTCTCTTCCCCAGGTGTACAAGGGCTTGGACATCATCACAAACAAGGTTTCTCCCCAGGAGCAGCGCCTGTGCAGGCACCACATGATCAGCTTTGTGGATCCCCTTGTCTCCAACTACACAGTGGTGGATTTCAGAGACAAAGCTGTGGCTCTGATATCCTTTCACCCCGCAGCCTGCCTGGCCAAGCAGATATGGGCTTCCCTCCTCCACAGCCAGCCTGCAAGAGAGATCAGTGTTTGCATCAGCCCTGCCCTCCTCACACAGCAACTAAGTCCTGTTTTCAGGGGATACCCCTGGCAAGGGGGACTTGGAGCTTTTTTCACCCCACTAATGGTGAGGGCAGCCCCTCCTCAGGGCTGGTGGGCAGGATCCATGCTGCACAGCAGCTGTACTGAGCCATGTATTGCCCTCCCTGCATGTCCCTGAATCTTGGTGGCTGCTTGCACAGGTAGGAGGGAGTTGGAACTCTGCTCTACAGAGTCACTGGGCTGGGAGAGGGGATCTGGGTGCACTGCCAGGGGAGTTCCACAGTGAGTCAGGGCCTCAGAGTGGCACTCCCTGCAGCCCTCTCTGCCTACGCTCCTTGACTGTGGCACATTGAAGACATCTTTGCCCGAGACAAGATCCCGATTGTTGTGGGAGGAACCAACTACTACATCGAGTCCTTGCTCTGGAAGGTTCTTGTCAACACCAAGGTACCGTGGTGGGGCTGTAAAGCCCTCTGGGGGGGGAAGTGTGAGCTCTGTGTTCAGGGAGTGCTTCATGCAGCTGGGCATGATGCTCCCCTTTGGTGAGGAGAACTAAATGTCCCCTGGGGCTGGAGGTTGTCTCGCTCATGCTGGCCTGCATGCAGGTGAGCAGCTTGGCTCAAGGCCACTTTGTGCCCCACAGGAGAAGGCCAGTCCAGCCTCCAGCGTGGTCACTGACAGGAAGGTGGAGCTGGAGCAGCTGGATGGCGTGGAGCTCCATCGCCGCCTGAGCCAGGTGGACCCGGAGATGGCGGCCAAGCTGCACCCCAATGACAAGCGCAAAGTGGCCAGGTGAGCTGGGCATAGCCCAGCACCCCATCCCAAAGGAATTCTGTGCCTGGGAACACAGCAAGACAGGCTCTCCTGTCCCACATGGGTGCTCTGAGCCTTCTGGAGTCCTGGGGAGCTCTATGGGGTCTGGGCCACTGAGACCTGTGGCCACACAGCCCCAGCTTGAACTGCCTTTGGGATGCAGGACAGCGCGTTGCTGCTGGCTTGTGTGCAACAGGACTGCTCCCATCACAGTGCCCCAGCAGCAGGGTTTATCTGGAGCTATTTAAAGAGCAAGCTGCCGTGCTGGCTGAGTAACATACCTGAGCTCTGTGGGAACAGCACTGCAGCAAGACCAGGCCTGCTGCTTCGGCGGGCCCAACCCAGCCGAGCCCTGGCCTGGGGGGAGCAGAACGCCACCCACCCCATTCGCACGGTGCAGGGGAACTGAGGGTTGGGCTCCCTGGCTGGGCTGGGCTGAGCTGGTGGTGATGCTTCACAGCCTCCTTCAGCATCGACAGTGCTGGCCCCTTCCTTGCAGCCCTGCCTGGCTGAAAAGGGCAGGGCTGGAGCCAGAAGCCCGTCCCCTGCAGCGCTTGTCCCGGCGCCAGGCACGAGTGGGTGGCTGTGCTCTGGGCTTCTGGGGTGCCACCACTGTGCTCTGTGCTGGGCCCTCAGGACCTGGGTGTGCTTGGGATGCCGGGCACGGGAGAGAGCAGCATCCTGCCCTCCCTCCACATGAGAGGGTTGGATCGCAGTGAGTGTCTGCGGTTCCCTTTGCTGGAGCCCCCAGGGCTGCAGGGGAAATGGAAAAGCTCATCCTTACCCAGCCCTGTCTGTGTCTGCTTACAGGAGCCTCCAAGTGTTTGAAGAGACGGGGATCCCCCACAGTGAAATCTTGCACCAGCAGCAGGAGGAGGAAGGTGGGGGACCCTTAGGGGGGCCCCTGAAATACCCCCGCTCCTGTATCTTGTGGCTTCATGCAGACCAGGCAGGTGAGAGTGGGCTTTGTGCAGCCCCTGACAGACTGGGCAAAGTGATGTGGGGTGAGGGCTGACTCCCTGCTCCTGCCCCAGCACAGAAGGTCCAGCTGTGGGCCTCCCAGGGGCACAGCTCTGAGCAGCTGAGCATGTCCTGCCCTCCTCCTCCTCCTCCCAGCTCTGGACCGGCGGCTGGAGCAGCGGGTGGATGATATGCTGGCTGCAGGGCTGCTGGAGGAGCTGCGGGACTTCCACCGGCGCTACAATCAAGAGAAGGTGGCCGAAAACCGGTGGGTGAGAAGCCAGCTCCCTCGCTGAAGGCACTGGTGTGTGTTCCTGTGTGTGGCTTGTCCCCTGATGCTGTGGATTTTTGTCACCTGGGCGGTCCCTGCAGGTTGAGACATGGAAGTCTCAGCAGTCACTGGGAAGGTTGAGATCTCCCGCTGTTCTGAAGGAGGCGATCTTGACTCCTGGCTGTTGCCTTACTCTCCAGGCAGGATTACCAGCATGGCATCTTCCAGTCCATTGGCTTCAAGGAGTTCCATGAGTACCTCGTCAGCGAGGGGAAGTGCTCACCTGAGACCAGTGCCCTGCTGCTGCAAAAAGGTGGGAGGAGCATCCTGGGTGCCCTACATCCTTCATCCGCACACAGCTCCAGGTGACTTGGTCTGAACCAAGCTCAGACCTTGGGCAAGTCTTGTTGGGATTGAGCTCTACCTTTCTCCATGCAATTTCACTTCTACTAGGCCAAGAGGGGCAGGGACTCCAGTGCTCCTGAGCATCTCTGAACACACCCAGAGCAATTCTTCCTTCCCTTCTCTCAGGCCCTCTTGTAGGATGTGCTGGGCAGAGTGTGACCTGGGATCTGGAGCTGGTGCAGACCTGGGTAATAGAGTCCCAGCTTGGCTGTGGGTGCTGTGGAGATCAAGGCTAAAAAGAAGAAATGAAACAGAGCTCAGAAGGTCTGGACAGATGGGCTGCTGTTAGAGGAAGGAGAGAGCTGCTCTGCTCCTCAGCACAGCGGAGGTCCCAGGCAGAGTCGGACAGTTGAGGAGAGTTCAGTGCAAGGTGGAGATGAAGGCTGAGGAAACCACAGAAGTGATAAAAGGCTTGAAAACAAGTCTGGTACAGAAGGGGCTTGTTGTGTCTGCTAAAGAGGAGATTACAGAGGGATATGATAAGTCTGCTATTAAACATTGAAAGGTTGTACAGTGGTAAACTATCCTCTGGGACTGCTGTGAATAGATCAAGAAGTCTTGGGCCCTGTTTGAGCAGAGAAGTGTTCAGGTTAGGCATTAGGACCTTGTCCAACCCTTCTGTGCTGTCACTGCCCCTACACTCTCTGGCAGGGGATTTGGTGTCCTGACTTCTCACTGCCAACTTAGAGACCTTCAGACTGGCAGTAGAAACATTTCCCTTAAGTGAGCATGGTACCATCCAAAAGAAACCTTTGTCTTGTGTGATTTCCCCCCTGCTGGAGCCAACAACCTCTTCTCACTGTACTCTGAGCTCAGCTTCTAGAGTTGTGCTGACCTTTGGTATTTTTACATCCTCTTTTCAAAGGGATCCAGGCCCTGAAACAGGTGACCAAGAGATATGCCCGGAGGCAGAACAAATGGGTCCGAAACCGCTTCCTGAGCCGTAAGTCCTCTGTTCCTGCACTGCCTCACCCCCCTTGTTCTTCCATCTCTTCTCACCCTGCCTCAGTGCTGTGTTCATCATGCCCCCAGCCTGTCTGCCCAGACACTTGGAGAGCCTGCTCCTCCTCGCTGCTCTCCTGTACCCCCCGGTTGCCTGCCAAGGGAAGGTTTTCCCCTCCCAAGAAGAAAGCTCAGCCATGAGTGACAATGGCCACAGTGTCCCTGCAGCCTCAAGGGTCTCGGGGAGGAGGTGCCCAGCAGGCACCCACGCATGCCCCCTGCATGGGGCAAGAAGCCCAGCTGACAGATGCCCTCCAGATTAGGAGCTGGAGCCCATTGGCTGCAGCAGGCCCTGCTTGCTGCAGTGGCAGGGAGCCAGTAGGACTTCCCCATCCCAGCCCCAGCCTTGGAGCAGGGCCAGCAGCAGCAGCTGGGAGCCGGGCACTTGTTGAAAGCTGCTCGGTAGGGGCAAAATAATAATAATAATAAAAATTTTAAAAAAAGACAGGGGGAAACTCGAGTCAAATGATAGACTTTGAACTGAGGACAAGAGCTTTCCTGGAGCCATGTGCTTGGTGGCTGTGGCTCACCTTTCTGGTGGCAGGTGTGCTTCAGATCAGCCCTGTTGGGAGCTTGTTTGTGGTTATAGCAATAAAAAGCAGCACCTGCTGGAGCCTGGCACGCGGCAGCCTTTGATGGCTTTGTCCGAGCGGGGCCGCGTGCCTGATGGTGAGCTGTGGTGGGGCTGCACCGCCGCCAAAGGGAGCGGGCACGCTCTGACTGCAGCCATCCCACCCAGCTGGGCTGCAGCCAGCACCCCCAGCTTCGTGCTGGGTTTAGGGGGTGCAGAACAGTGGTTTTGAAAATGCCACATCGGGTGGAAGAGTTGGCAAAGCGACTCCAGCCATGGTCCACTCCTATGAGCTGAGAGCGTTGGCTGCTGCAGCCACACAAGCAGTTACAGCTCTGAGCAGGAGCCTGCCCCCCAAGATTCCTCAGCCAGGCTCTGTGTGCATCTCCTTGTAAGCACAGCTTTGCTTTGTACGATGGCTGTGTGCCTGCCTGCAGCTCGCTTTTGATCCTCTGTGGCCTCCTGTGGACCACGGTAGCAATGAAGTGTTTGCTTGATGTGCTCTGATTTTGTAATGCTGTCCTGAAGGCAGGCAGTTATGAAGATGCTGGCCTTAGGTCTTAAGTGTTCTTGCTGTTTGCCCACAAGCTGAGCTCGCTGGTAATTCTGGCTCCAGAAAGGCTGATGCCATTCGCTCCTGGGTGCTACAGAACAGCTTGATGAAAGAGCAGCTTCCCTGAGGTGTGGTGCAGACCCATGGGGCCCTGCTGCTGGCTGCTCGGGGTGCTGGATGTGAGACTGGGGGGTGCTGGCAGTCACCTGCCTTCCTGTGTCCCTGTAGGTCCTGGCCCCAACGTGCCCCCGGTGTACGGCTTGGAGGTGTCCGATCTCTTGCAGTGGGAAGAGGATGTGCTGAGACCTGCTCTGGAGATTGTGGAGAGCTTCATCCAGGTACAGGATAACCAGTGGCAATGTGTGGGCTGTGAAGCACTCGGTCTGCCCTGTGAATGGGGCTGTGTTCGTGTCCAGCTGTGGAATTTTTTACCCTCAGTGGCAGAGCATTGAAGCTGGGAATTCCTCCTAATGCTCAGCACTCCACTGGCCCTGCATGGTAGAAGTGCAGCCTCTGTAGTAGCCCAAACCCTACCTGAGTGAGCCCAGCGAGGGCAAGTTTTCCTGATAGGAACTGATCTGAGGCATCATTTATCCTACAGGGCCGTGAACCACCCGTAGAGCCTGTAAGGATGGAGTGTGACATCAAGGAGAACAAACGAAGCCATCGCGTGTGTGAGCTGTGTGACAGAGTCATCATCGGGGACAGGGAGTGGGCAGGTAGGATCCTGGGGGGGGTGGGAGCACGGGGAGCCTGGGAGGGGGCTCGGATGCAGGGAGCAGCACGAGGCAGTCTCCTTGGCTGGCTCTGCTTGGCCAGATGACCCTCAGCACATGATCTTGGGCTTTCAAGGATTGTTTACAGCCCGTGGATGAAAGCAGCCATTTGCAAGCCCAGAGGGGGTGCCGGAGCTGTGCCACAGCAGCCATCTGTCGGGCTGCCCCCCCGGCACCTGGTAAGCACTCTGCTGCTCTGCCTTCATGCCAGACCCCCCCATCTGTACATAGCTGCTGCCTTCAGCCTGGGCTGCTGCTCCTTTCCAGTGCTTTAGGTGCTTTGTCTGAAAGCACAGAACAAACTGATTTCTTCTAAAATGCTGTTGCGCAAAACAAAAAGTTTCTTAATGTTCTTAATAGCTCAGTTTTGCTCTAATATTTCCTATCTGCATGTGGTGTTTTTTTTTTTCTTTGTTTTTTCAAAGTGTTCCTAGCTGTAATGGTAATAGAAAAGGATTTTCTGTTTTCAATGGACTTTAAAAGAGCTCGGTTGGAATCAGTTTAACTCAGTGAATTTATCTGTGCTGTGAGGCTCGTGTTGAGAGCCAGAAACAAAAAGTGGTTGAGAAGGTGGCTGCAGAAGTGGAACTGCTAAATCTCCATGTGTTGCCCAAATGCAGTATACACAGAGACAGTGCAAAGATAAATTGTGCCCAGGTCATTGGTTATCAGATTTGAGAGTCACTCATTGCTATTGATCCAGGGGACTGCTGAAAACAAAGGTGGAAGCTGGCTCAGAGGAGGAAGAAGTGTAGTTGTTATTGTAGGCAGCCTCAGCTGTGCTAGCTTGGAGGTGCTTTGAAGAAGCTCTACCAGCTCCAGAAACAGAGGACTCTGAAAGTTAGCAAGGTCTGTGCCATCCTTCCAGGTCCAGCAAGTTTTGTGGCAGAGTGGGAACTCCTCAAGATAACCCCACACGCAGCAGTTGTGACTATTTGTCCTCTGGGGACAACATTGTCCCAAATTCTGATGGATGAAAACACCTTCCTGAACCAAGACCAGCTGTGTGTTCTCTGCATCTAGCTGAATTTGGCTCAGCTCCCCAGATGGCAGGAGAAAAATGGCCTCCAACTTGAGTGTTACTTGTAACTGAGAAATGTAAAAGCTCAAAGGGAAGTGAAAACAGTGCTGGGGGCTGAGTCAATCTGCAATCTGCTCCACTTTTTTAAGTCCAGTTCCAGATAGTTTTGCAAACTGCTTCCAAGTACCCTATCCCACTGGCATTGGAAGATTTTTAAATTTTATCCAACTTTACAGTTTGTATGGACTTCAAAGAGCAGACCACCCCAGCCAGCAGCTGAAGTCAGTGCTGCTTCCAGCCACTGTAAGCTTACAGCAAACTGTAAGAAGTGGGACTTGATTTCAAGCTGGGGGTGACCCTACAGCGTTGTGATAAAGCAGCAGCTTTGCATGTAATTTTATCCTTTTGGCAGAAAAGGATGGCTGGAAAGCACCTGAGGGCCTTGATTCTGCAGGAACATACCCTTGTTTAATTAAAGCCCTGCTTGAGAAGTTTGCTTCTTTAATTGCTGCTCTGATCTCTTGGAAATAGCAAAACCGCCCCGCTAAGAGGTTACGTTGGTCTGGTTAGACAAAGCATCTTGTGTTTAGATAATACCACTGATACAGGAGGTTTTGCTGTCCTGAAGTGCAGCTCCTGCTGCCCTGCTGTGTCAGTGCAGGTTGCTTCCCTGGGATTATGCCTCTGTTCTCATCAGACTCCTCCTGAAGCACTCTCGTAGCTGCAAGCCGTGCCCTGGAGTTATGCAAAAGCAGAACTGTGCTCCAGGCTCCATCCCTCTCTGCTCTGTGGATGTACAGGTTATCCTCAGTGCTGTGGTGCAGGCATCTGGGCTTACAAATGATCCTGGCCACGTTCCATGGGCTGGTGGAGGGTTGCACAACCTCACCGCGTCCTGCGATGTGCTGCCGGCTGGGTGACGCCTTTCTCTGTCCTCCTCCTGGCTGTGGCTCAGAGCAAACGTGCTGGCATGTTGAATCCTGACATTCTGGAGCTTTCTGTGTACAAACCCAGGATTTTTCCCTCTCCCAGTCCTCCTTTTGCTCAGGAGAAGGCTTGGGAGGGTTGCTCCCTTCTGTGCCCTGACTGTTTGACCCTCAGGGCGAATTGGGCCAGGTGCTCCCTTCCCCGTGTTCCCCCAAGTTAAACACTTGTTTGCCTCTTCCTGCAGCTCACACGCGATCCAAGTCCCACCTGCACCACCTGAAGAAGAGAAGGAAGCTGGAGGCTGCCAGACGTGCTGCAGAGACAGAGGGGGACAGCGGGGGCCCAGAGACCTCAGGCAAGGACAGCAACGTGCCGTTGCCCTCGGCCTGTGAACCAGCTGGCGGGGAGCAGCCACGCTTCCACCTGGACAGCGAGGAAGCACCGAGTCCTGGGTGGCCTTGACCCAAAGGAGCTGAGTCATTTTCTTGGGATGAGGCAGGTGTGGAAGTGATGGCCAAAGGCTGCGTCAGAGCCTCTTCATGTGGCCTCATCTTGCCGCGTTCCCATGCTTCTCCACCCTGCCTGCGAAGGGCTGGGCCCCGGGGCACGGCTGCTGGAACATCCTCCCGTGCCAGGCGTTGGTTCCTGCCAGCAAAGCAGCATTATCCTTGGAATGGCTGAGCCTCTGCTGCTGGCACCGAGCGTGTTGTGCTCAGAGACAGAACTACCCTGCGCTCCTCCAGCTGGGCCAGGAGTGCAACTCAGGGGCTGAGTGACTTCTTACTGCCTTCATTGTGGAGAGGATATTTTTTGCTTTTATATGGAAATAAAGTTGTGAGATTAGTGTGGGTTCCTCTGCCTATTAAAAAGTTGAGCTTTTTTGCTGTCTGTTTCCAACTGGCTTAGGTTCCCTGCTGCAGGGTGTCCAGGCCTGGCTCCTCCTTCCAGTCACCTTTTCTGCAGCTTCTGAGGGAGGTGAGCAGATGTTCTCAGCTCGGTGAAGGCTGGCTGATCCGCATGCACATAGCAGGTGCAGAAAGAGCTGGCACCTGTTAAACAGGAACTTGGAAATGAGCTCATCAAGTTTGCAACAGATGAGTCTGTCCTAGTTAAAGCTGAATTCCCGGGGCTTTACGCTGTGGCTTGGCAGTGGGACCTGGCCCTGCATTTGAATCTGAGTTGCTGAGCATTGTATTCCTTGTGCTGAGTGTCTGCGGGGTGCTTGGTCTGTCTCAGCTCTGGTCCTGGGGGCCCCCAAGTTGCAGCTCTGCTCAAAGCCATGAGGGCCTTTTCCAGGACACTTGGGGTTCTCTTGGCAAATGAAGTCATGGTTCCTCCTGGGAGGGCTTTGGGGTGGTAGAGCACAGATTTTTCCTTCAGCTGCTCCCAAATCACCATGTGGCAGGAGACATCTCCTGGGTGCAGCCTGCGAGGGAAAGGGCTGCGTGGGCAGATCTGCTGTGGGGGCCCTGCAGTGTGCTCCGGTGGGGATTAGGTTAAACCTCAGGCTTGTGTTCGTCAGCATTGAATTATTCCTGTAATGTTCCATGGCACAGCTGCCTTGGGCTGTTTGCTAGGGGCGTGTTGGGAGCTTGGACCAAAGTGAACATGCAGGGAAGAGTTTGGGTTCACTTTGCTGTGCCAGCATTGTGCAGAGCTGGGCACCACGCTGGTGCTGCTGGGTCTGCGTGCAGCACCAGCTGAACTTCTCGAGCCCAGGCTTGTGTGCACCCTGACTCAAGTGCACATGGATATGGGCTCAGCCCCGCTCAGAGCACACTGCAAAGGGGTCCTTAAGGTGCCATCCAACGTAAGCTGTTCTGTGATATCATATGAGTCATGGTGGAGGCAGCCCTGTGAGCGAGGGGTGGATTATCTGCTCTGTCTGCTGAGTACACTCAGATGACCATACTGTTAGAAGTGGATTTAACGTCCTTAATCGGTTTAATATGAACTTTGTTATCCCCGCAGATCAATGTTATTCCCCCAGCACAAGAGCTTCCAGTCTGCCCGTTGTGCTCGTCAGCCTGCTGGGGGGATGCTCTGCTGCATCCTCTGCTGGATGGGCTCTCCCTGGCCCTCTCCCTGCTCTATGCTGCCCTGGCCCTCCTCCTCCTGCAGAAGGAGTGAAGGGTGCCCAGGATCTCCCCCATCCCACCAGGAGCCCTGAGAAAGTTGTGATCTCAGCTTTCAGGCTGCTGCCAGTGCCGAGGGGTTTGGGGATGGGGAATGGCACTTCCCTCCATCTGCCCTCCGCTAATCCCCAGACAAACGCAGCTCTCCCATCTGTGCAGCCGGAGCCGCCGAGCCCATCACACCAGCCACTTAATCTAAATGGCTTTGGCCAAAGATAAGGTCATTAATTACACTGGGATTAGAAAACAGCACAGGCTGGGCTTGGCTTGGCTCTCCCATCAGAACCCTCAGCCCTGGCTGTGCAGAGCTCGCACTGCAGCACCCTGCACCCTGCTGCCACCTCCCTGGGGTCCCCCCACCTGGACAGGGTGGGCTGCTGTCCCTGGCCACCACTGGGTGCCAGCTTGGTGCCACAGGTCCCACGGAGTGTCACAGAGGCGATTTGGCAGCACGAGCAGCATCTCACTGCCACATCCCCTCCATCCTGGAGGGTTCTGCGTTGCGTCCCCAACCTGTCTGGTGGCTGCCGTCCCCGAGCTCCACCACTCCCGCAGCACAGCCCCTTTCTCTCCCCTCACACCGACGGCTCCCGGGGGCGGTTGTGCTCTCGCTGTGCTCCCAGGCACCTTCTCTCCCCTCTCCCAGCCGCGATGGGGCTGTAACGGGCTCAGCCGCGCTCGGAGCGCCGGGGCCGGCCCGGGGCGGCCGCTCGGTGGCGGTGCCGTGGGGCCATCTGCCGGCAGCGCGGGGCCCCGGGGCCACGGACACGGTCCCGTGTGGGCGCAGGATGGGACGCACCGGAGACGGCCCCGCTCCGGCCACGAAGAGATTCAATGCCGTTTTATTTCACAACCGAAAAAAAAAAAGTAATGTACAAAAGAAGAGGTGAGCGGCGGTTCAATTGTATTAAAAATCTACCGGGTGGGTCTGAGCCGTTTCCATCGTTCAGCGCGGGGCTGCGGCCGTGCTCCCTCCTCCCCTCTGTGCCCCCGGGGCGATGCCCATCCCTTCCCCATCCTTCCCGGCCCCAGGGCTTCGTGTCCCCGCGGTGACACCTGGTGCCCTCGGGTGCCCTTCCCAAGGGGCTTGGGAGCGCGTCGGGAGCGGCTTCGGGCCGTTTTATTCCTATTTTGTATTTCTGCGTATTTATTTTGTCCCCCTTTCCCCCCTCCCCTCTGTACAAAATGAGCTGTATGGTCATGGGCGGTGACAACGCGGTAACGGATGGAGCTCACTGCAGCATGGCCCGGATCTGCTTGGACGTGGTGTCATCGTTCAGGTGCCGGGTGGTGTACCTGGGGGGTGGGGACCGTCACCCCATGGCCATGAGGGCCACGATGGGGCTCTGCAAAGTGGGGCTGATCCCATCCCATCCGGCCCCCGCGGCCCCCGCTCACCTCAGCGCGTTCAGGAGCCCCTCGGTGCTGGTGGAGGGTTGGTCTTTCAGCACCTTGATGCACCCTTTCATCTGGCACAGGGAGCAGAGGGGACACTGAGTGCCCAAACGCTCCATGGAGATGCCCCCCTCCCACCCCCCTGCATCCTTCCTTGGTGGCCCCACTCAGAGATGTCCCCATGGGGACATCCAGGAGGAGGGACCCTATGGGCATCACCACTGCTATGGGACATGCAAGTGGCCGTGATCTCCCCCCAAGTGCTCCCCACTCACATCGATCTTGGAGGTCTTGGCAAAGGCCCCCACGGGATGGACGTGGTCGTAGAGGATGATGACGCCGACCATCACCCGCATGCAGAACAGGAGGGTCTCGGTGTTGGTGAAGCGGCTGCGGTATTCCCTGCACCAGGAGAGGGTCCTGAGCTGGGGAGGGGACAGAGGGACCCTGGGACCCCACCACCCCCATGGGACTTACGGGGTCTCCAGCATCACCCGGCAGACACAGGCCATGGTGCTCAGGCAGTCGGTCGTGTCCTCGATTGGGAGAGTCTTGTTCTGGAAGCAGATGGGTCCCAGCCCCAATTGTAGCCCCAAATGGAGCCAGGGGGTCTTCACCCCACTGTTCCATGCCCCCATCCCCGCTCACCTCTGAGACAAACTTGGTGGTGGCATTGCTGAGCGTTTTGAGCATGGGGGTGGCCTCGGCGTAGAAGAGGGACATCCTGTTGGCCATCTCGTTGTTCACCTCGCTCTCCGCATCCAGCTGGGGGGGTTGGGGACACGATGGAGGGTGACAGGGCACCCTTGCTGCCCCCAACCCCTTGGGGAGGTGGTCCTGGACGGGGGGGCCCTCTCACCTGCAGGTTGTTGATGCGGTTCCTGCTGATGGTCCTCCTGTAGTAGCTGAAGTCGTTCTGGATGGCGGGGTTGGTCATCTGGGGGGGGACAGGGTGAGCCCCATGGCCGTGGGCTCGTGCACGGTGCCGGCACCGCGCAGAAATCAGCACCTGGGCTGATGTGTGGGGCAACGGGGCCCCCGCAGCCCCCCCCGGGGGTACCTTGAGCTCATCGAAGCTGAGGGTGAAGTGCAGGATCTCAGCGAACTGCTTGGCCAGGGCTTGCTCCCGCTCGAGGTGCTGCGTCGGGGCGTAGGGGGGGCTGGTGAGGGCCTCCAGGAGGCTCCGCAGGGCGTTCTCTGGGGACAAAGCTCCACCGGTCACCGTCCCAGCGCCGGATGGGGACACTGAGGCAGTGTAACCCTCCTGCACGGGGTTACATTGGGGTGCAATGGGGGGGTGCTCACCGAGGCGCAGCGAGAACTCATAGAAGCGCTTCAGCTTGGCGACCAGCGGGCACACGGCGCTCCATGCCCTCTCCTGCAGCCGCAGGTCCCCAGGGTTCTGGATGGCCTACGGGGACAGCAGCAGCGTCACCCCGAGCCGTGGGGTGGGCGGGGGGCACCAGGGCTGCACCCACCTCTCGGATCTCCTGCCCAGCGCCTGTGTAGGACTGCAGCTCGGCCAGGACGCCCTGGGCCTCCTCCAGCACCGCGTTCACCTGGTTCCACACCGCCGTCTCCGCCTCCGTCGGCTGCGCATCTGCAGGGCAGCGCCCCGGGGAGAGAAACCCGGAGGGCTCTGAGCGGGACCCGGGTGGCTGCGGCGGGGGGGCCCGTCCCCGTCCCGCTGCCCCCGAGCAGCCCCGGGTGGGCCCTAAGGGGCTGCCCCGGGGGAGAGGGACAGAGCGGGAGCCCCCAGCTGTGGGTCTGCCCTGGTGGCTGCAGCCCCCTCCCCGGGGAGACCCTGGGACGGTAAAATTGGGGAGGGGGTGTCCGGGATGGGCGCGATGCGATGGGCGACGGGCACGGGAACTCAGAATGGCGTGGATGTGGAACTCATAGTAAGGAAGAAACGAAAAAGGGAAATAAAAATCCCATCTCACTTTCAAAGTCAAGGAAAAAATTAGGGCCTTGGTCAAGTTCGTTATAAGTCAACACTTTAAGAAGGTTCCCCATGTGAAACCTGCAAGAGAAGAAACAAGAGGAAAAAAAAAGCATGGCGGCGAGGTGGTGCGCGGGGAAGAGGTGCTGGGCTGCGGGAGCCGTCCTCCCCGCCCGGCCGCAGCCTCTCGCCCCGATGGAGATGGGCACTGCGATGGCGATGGAGAGGAGCGGAGCGAGCGGAGGGCGATGGGGTCGGTGGAGTCCCACGGTGGCGGCTGCAGAGCCGACCCCAAAATGGGGTCCTGGGCAGCACCCGCAGCCCCGCGCCGGAGGGATGGAGGGGGCTGGGGGTGGGCGAGGGATGCGCACCCAAAGGGCTCCTCCAGGAGCCGGGCAGGTTCTGTGATGCACGGCCCCAGCCCCGGCCCCAGCAGTTTCCCTCCCCTGTGCCGGTGCTGGGGCGATGTGCTGAGCTGTGTGCAGCCAGGGCTGGGCCCAGCGGTCGCTGCTGCGCTATTTTTACACCCCTCGCTCTTGCTCTGTGCTGTGGGAGGAAGGAGGGGGGAGGCAGGAAGGGGCTGGGGGGCTGCGGGGGGCTGAGCACCACCTCCCTCTCCCAGAGCATCCCTGTGTGCAGCGTGGGGCAGCCCCAGCTGCGTCCTCTGGCACCAGGCACACGGGGACATCGAGGTCCCCACGTGGCATGGGTCCTTCCACCCCTCTCCCCGCACCCCCACCTCCAGGCTGTCCCCACCGTGGTGGCAGTGGGGACATGCCACACGGCCACCTGCTGCCATTGACTGTAATGGCATCGGGCACGTGCTGTGGGCCAGGTCCCGCTGCCAGGACTTGTCCCATGTCCCCATCACTTGGCCAGGGACATGTCCCCACAAGGGTGCTGTCAGATATGGGGCAGATCCCGGGGTCCGGCCCCGCTCCCTGGCCCCATGCAGCCTTTGCAGCCCCATCCAGGGCTGCCCCAGGGTGCGTGGGGACACGGGGCTGCTCGGGGACACCGTACCCATCCCCATCTTCTGGGGAGCGGCCACTGCAGCAGCCCCGGCCCCCTCCCCACGCTCGCCCTGCTCTCAGGACTTACTTTCAAAATCCAGGAAAAAATGAGGACAGTTTTCTAAATCTTTGCCCAATACCTTTATCAGGTTGCCCATGGCCAGCAGACCTGAGCGAGAGAAACACAACGGAGTGGAACAGCACCGGCAGCACCCAATACACACCCTGACCCCCCCGATCCCTCCGAGCATCACCGCAGCGGTACCCACCTGCACCCACCTGCACCCCCTGCACCCCCTGCACCCACCTGCACCCCCCGCTGGGCTCCGCGCCCCAGACCCCACCGCACCCCGGGTGCGTGCGGCCTCGGGGCTGCTCTCCCGCTGTGCTCTCTGTGTCTCGAGGCGGGGAGGGGAGCTCTGCACTTCCTGTGGGTGCTGCTCCCCCCCCCCAGTGAGGCGGCTCCGCGGGCGATGGGTGAATGACGGGGCAGGAGGACACCACAGGGGCACCCACACCACACTGCATCCCCGGGTCCTTACCTTGGTGTGCGGTGCTACGCCGGGAGCAGGGGCTGTGCCACGCGCCCCGATCACTTCATGGGCAGGCGGGGACCTGCAGGGGGGAGGCGTGGGGTGAGGGCACCCCGGCAGCCCCGCACACCGCCCCGCAGCCGTCACCTCGGTTGCCTCCGGCAGTTTTCCCTCGCCGGCAGCCGGTGGGTTTGGAAACCGTCCAGCGCTTCCTAGAGATGCACTCCACCACATCTCGGGCTGAGCATCCCCTTTGCTTCACGTCCCTTAGGGACACCCCGGGGCTGAGCCACCTCCCACGTCACCCCGAGGGACCCCGGGGGTGATGTTCCCCGTGTCGCTGGGGGGGTTGGCTCTTTTCTGCTCACACACTGTGGTGGGGCTGCCCCAGTGCGCTGACCCCGGGGTTTGTCCCAGAAGTGCTGGGGTGCTCTTGGGGTGGTGGGGTGGACTTGAGGGTGCTGAGCCCTGCAGGGTGGTGCTGGGGGTCTGCAGCCTCCAGCCACGCAGGAGCCTTCACTGCTCTGCTCAAGCATTTGCATAAATTCTGTTATCAGCATCCTCACGCCCGCACCGAGCTTGTCCTTGACAGGCGGAGAGCGGCGGCTCAGGGCTGGGATTTGTCGCTGCTGAACGCAGCCAGTGCCCGGGGAGGGGCACGGATGGGTCCCTGTGGTCCCCAGCGTGGGGACCAGGCCTGGCCCTGGTGCGATACTCGGTGCTGGGGAGGAGGATGGGGATAGTGCAGCCCCTCCGCCCTGTGCTGGGGAATGGAGATGTGTGGCTGCACCAGGCTGGGCCCCTCCATGTTCCCATGGGGCCCTGTGGGGTTTGGGGTTCAGCGCTCCATTTGCCCCATTTCCATTCCCCCTGCAGCAGCCCATAGTTCCGGGGGGGTCACGGCGCGTCCCCCTCGGGGTGGCTCTCAGCAGGGGATGTGCTCCCTGCTCTGCCCATCACCACAAGGCTGAACCGAGGGGATCACGCACCCCAAATCCACCACGGAGGACCCCCCGTGACCGGGCTGCACTGAGGCAGCGGGGCTGGGGGCAGCGGGGTCCCCTCCCGGCCACACCCGAGGTGCCCCCGGGTTCAGCCCCAGCCCCACACCGCAGCATCTCCCCGAGCATCCCCCTCACGGCCCCACCGTACCCCCAGAACGGGGGCACCGGGGCAGGATCCTGCCTAAGAGCGATCCCCCAGCGCTGCGCGAGGTGGGGCCGGAGCCCCCCAGTTCTGCCCCCCCCCATCTTTGGGGACCACCCCGCACCCCCCGGGGCGGTGCAGCCCCAGCGCTGCGGCTGCGCCCGTTTTACTGCACCGCTCCCGGGGGCGCGGAGCCGCAGAGCCCCTCCGGGCTGCAGCATCCCGGGGGGTGCTCCCTCCCCGACCCGCCCGTGCCCGTGTCCGGCCCCGCTCTCACCGTAGCGGCGCGGGCGGGCGGTGGCCGTGCCGTGGCCGTGCGGATGCTCCCGCAGCTCGGGTGCCGGGGAAGAGCCGCCCGCCGCCTCCGTGCGAGCCCTGCGCCAGCTGCCGACTGCACCACAAAGCCCCCCATGGCCCCCGGCCCCCCCACGCCACCGGGGACGGTGACGTCTCATGTGCGAGGGAGACGGGGACGCTTAACCCCCTGCGTGCCGGCCGGGAGCCTCTGCGGCCCTGCCCGAGCGCGGTGACACCCCGCAACCCCAACGCTGTCTCTGGGGCGACGCGTCCCCGCATGGGTCCTTCTGCTCCTCTGCTTTCCCCCCCCCGTCCCAGGACGGAGCTGGGCGTCACGGGGGGAGGAGGCAGCGCGAGGGACCCCCGTGTCACCACCACCCATCCTCGCAACCCCCAGGGATGCAGCGCTGCGGCCGAGTGCGTTCCACAGCCTCTGCACATCGGGGAATGGGGCGTTCTGCGGGGCCGCACCGACCCTCCGGCACGGAGCCCCCCCCCGCGGGCACAGCCCCCACCGCGCCGGTGCCGCCCGCAGCCGCTGGGGGAAGCTGCAGCCCCGCGCATCCCGCGGTGGTGCGGGCGGGGACGGTTCGGGAGAGCGGGAGACCCCGGGGTTTTTGGAGGGGGGACGGATCCCAAGTGCCCCCGGGCGGCCCCAGTCCCGGTGCTCCCGGCCCGGGGCTGCTCCTGCCCCCACCTCTCGGGGGCTCACGGGGACACTTTGGGACCGGAGGAGGACCCGCACGCTGCGGGGGTCAAACCGCCGCCCCCGGGGTGCGATCCGGACACGGGCACGATGAGGTGGGGGTTCCGCCCTCCCCGGGTGACAGATCCCTGCAGCCGCACTGTGCATACACAGCTGCAAATATTTGTGTCTTCCTATAAACCATCCCTCCCTGCCCGGCGGCTGGGGTCGGGTGCACCTCGCGATGGGGAGCGCTGAGCCATAGGGAAGGGCACGGACCCTCGTGCCCCCCCCGGCCCCGGGGCTCCACGCTCCGGCCCTGCCCACCTCCGGCGGCTGCGGATCGCCCCGGGCCGGGGGGGTGGCCAAGGTCAGCGGGAAGAGGCAGCACCATCACCATGGAAACGCTCCGCATTTGGATCTGGGGATGAGGTTTTCTCGGCTTTTTCCCCATCGCCTTCTGCCGCGGGTCTCCCAGCAAACAGCCCCATCCCGCCCGAGGTACCCCCGGGGAAGGGGTTCGTGGGAGTACCCAGGGGCCGGGGGGGCCGCGGGGGAGTGGCTCAGCCCCGGGCAGCAGCGGAGCACGGGGTGGGGCAGGGTTTCTGCTCCAGGTTCCCCCCCTCCCCGAGCATCACTGCTGCAGCCCGGCACCCCCGTACCCATTTCTCTTCCCCGCATCTCAGGACGCCCCCCAGCATCCCAACCCGCGCCCCCCCGCTGATTGACAGCGCTCGCAGCCAATGGGAGGGCGGTGCCGCGGGGTGGGGCGGGCTGCCCGAGGGTACAAAGAGGGGCGGGAGCGGCGCGGGGCAGAGTCGGGGGCTGCGGCGCGGCCCCTCCGGCAGCGGCTCCGCTGTGTCCGCGCCGCACGGACAGGTAAGGGCCGGGGGGGCCGAGAGCCGCTGCCCGGGGCGGGGCGGGGAGCGGTACCCGTGCCTCCGTCGGGACCCGGTGCCGTCGGGGCAGGTGCCCGGGAGCAGCTGCTGTACATGTCGGGCCCGGAGCCGTGCCCCAGCCCCGCTCCGTCCCGGGGATGCAGCTCTGAGACGGTGCTGGGGGAGATACGGGGCCCCGCGGGGGTTAATCGCTCCCTGCACACGGGGCCGGGATGCGGTGCTGGGAGCAGTGCAGCCCCGCAGCAATGCCGGGGGTCGTTGGATGCTTCCTCAGCTGCGGCTGCTGAATGCAGTGAGAGCTGCTGGTGGGATGCTGGGGACAGGGGGCAGAGCGCGGTGTGGGGAGCCCTGTGCCCGACCTGGGGTACCCCCGTGTCCTGCAAGCCAGGAAACCAGATGTGAGATGCTTTAGTAGGGCTCCAGGTGAACTTCTCCTCAACTTTCTCCATGGAGAGCAGCTCCAGAAGCTCTCAGCAAACCATCTGCTGCTGGGGCTGAGCGGAGCCGGCAGCCGGGGCTGCGTGGGAGCGGGCACAGTGCGTGTCGGAGCAACTCCGTGCTGCCCACGCAGCCATGGGATGCAGCACGGGGTGCACAGCAGGATGGGGCTGCAGGCTGGGTGCTGCTGGTGGGTTTTTTTCCTGCTTTAATGCTGGTGGTAGGGGTTGGCCCCCACCTCGTGGTTGTTGTGGGGGCATTTGGCAGCACGTGGGTGCCCTCCAGCTCCATTGTGGGGATGCACGTGGGGTTGGCAAGCTGATGGGGTGCCAGGGAGTGTGGCCATCCCATGCTGGGCTCTGTGTTTCCCATGCCAGGCGCAGCCATGGGCAAGCACAGCAGCAAGCTGGCCCCGGAGATGCTGGATGACCTGGTGAGGAGCACGGAGTTCAGCGAGCAGGAGCTGAAGCAGTGGTACAAGGGCTTCCTCAAGGACTGCCCCACCGGCATCCTCAACCTGGAGGAGTTCCAGCAGCTCTACATCAAGGTGGGCTCCAATGGGGCTGGAGCGCTGCGCTCCTGCTGGGGCCAGGCTGCTGCTCCAAGCTCTGCAGCCCCATGAGCTCCTCTCCCTGTTGAGATCTCTCTCTCCTCTCCTCCCTGCAGTTCTTTCCCTATGGAGATGCCTCCAAGTTTGCCCAGCACGCTTTCCGCACCTTCGACAAGAATGGTGATGGCACCATCGACTTTCGGGAGTTCATCTGTGCGCTGTCTGTCACCTCCAGGGGGACCTTTGAACAGAAACTCAACTGGGCCTTCGAGATGTATGACCTGGATGGGGACGGCAAGATCACGCGCTTGGAGATGCTGGAGATCATTGAGGTACAGCTGCTTAAAGCAACTGGGGTAGATGCAAGAAAATGCAAGAAAACTTGCATTTTCTCCAGGCTTTTCCCAGGGTATTGGGTCCACTTGGCCACCAAAGAATGGGTTTTGCTGCCCAAAGCCTTGTCCAAAAAGCACGTGGGTGCAGGGCACACCTGCCCCTGCCTTGTCCCAATGTCTTCTGCCCAGCCATTGCTCCCACCCTGGCACCCTGCTCCTCTTCCTGCTCCAGGCCATTTACAAGATGGTGGGGACTGTCATCATGATGCGGATGAACCAGGACGGGCTGACGCCCCAGCAGCGCGTTGACAAGATCTTCACCAAGATGGACAAGGACAAGGACGACCAGATCTCCCTGGAGGAGTTCAAGGAGGCAGCCAAAAGCGATCCCTCCATCGTCCTCCTCCTGCAGTGTGACGTGCAGAAATAGAGCCCGGGGCTCACGGCCGGACTGCCTGCAGCCAACCTCAGCTCCCCGTGATCGTGCCCATCCCCACGTCCTCTGAGAGCCCCTGTGCCTGCTTGGCCCGACCCTGTCCCTCCTGCCACCCCTCTGCCGTGCTCCTATGGGCAGAGCCCGCTCTGGGCACTGTCACCTCGAGGTCCCCCCAAACAGGACCTTGCAGCTGGGTGTTCTGCAGCTGATGGTGAATGTCCCAGCACCCCAAGGCCAGTTGTCCTTGCACCCTGCTGTCCCCATTGCTCTGCCTGTCCTGTCCCCGGTCCCAGCTGAAGCTCTCCTGCTTTGCACTGACCCCGCTGCTGAAGGGGTCCTGGCCCTGGGTCTCTCCTTCTCTGGCAGCTCCCCATGGGACTCAGGGCTGCCCCCAGGGGGCTGTGGCCCTGGCTCCCCTTTGCCCAGCTGTAGATTTTCTGCTTTTGCTCATGGGAATGGTCAGGGATGGTCAGGAGACTTCAGGAAGAGCAGAAGTGTCCAAGGGGGACCTTGGATGTGGCACATGCCTGATCCCAGAAACCTTCCATCCTATCCCCTGTGGGAGTGAGTAGGACCAGTGGGTGACTTCCAGAAGTGCCCCAGCGGTGTTTTGGGTGCCTGTAGTGTTTCTGGCTTTCCTGATGTGGAGGTGCCCACTGTCCCAGCATCTGCCTCCCTCCCTCCCACCCCAGGACAGGAATAGTGTCACCGTTTGGTGTTTAGCCTGCACGTTGTGATGTTGATGACTGTGATATCTGTTAGGAGACTGTGGAGTTATCTCCCTTTTTTAATGGAAAAATAAACTGTCCTCCATGTGTGGTGTTCCCCCTGGGCAGCTGTGAGGGAGCAGGATGAGAACAGTGCTCCTGAGCATCGCTTTGGGGCTCACCTGGGCCTGTGACACCCAGGAGATGGGGAAGCCCTGGGACAGGGTGGTGGGGCCCCACCTGGGGAGCCATGGAGATGGGTGGAAGTGTAACCCTCGAGCTGTGCAGGTGGCTTTGGGGAAGGGAATAACGTTATCTTGTGTGCTGGGGATGGGGGGGTAGGACCAGGTCTCATTTCTCCACTAGGAGCAGAACCCCGGCTGCCCCCTTCTCTCAGGGCTGGAGGAGATGGAGGATCTACCCTGAGCCCATCCCAGCACCATCAGCCTTAGGGATGTGCTGCTGCTGCTGGTCTGTCCTCCATCCCCAGCTTCCCTGCACATTTCTTCCCTCTCCATCGTCAGCCTGCAGAGACCGTGCCTGTTGCTAAGGAGCTCTCACCAACTTTAAATAGTTCTCTGCATTTCTCAGGCAGCGCTGGCTCCTGGCAGCAGCGCTGGCTCCAGCCCATGAGCAGGCACGCAGCTCTCCTCCCACCCTACAACGTGCCTGCATCTCCCGAGCCCTGAGCAGCAGCAGCACCTGAGCAGGTGGATGGGAGGGTGCCAAGGCAGCGTGTGCATTCCCAGCAGTGCTGAGGGGCAGCTCTGTGCCCCTGGGCTTTGGCTGCTGCACTCATCAGTGCCTGAGGAAGGAGGGAGGGGGCACTGTGGGGACGTGGGCAGCTGCCAGGGCTGCAGTGGGAAGGGGCAGCAGCACGGGTGTGAAAAGGGAATCCCAGAATAGCCGGGATGATCTGGGGGCTGCAAAGCTCTGCTCCCCTTGGAGCTCCCCAGAAGGAGCTCAGGTATTTGTTGCAGACCCTTGTGAAGGCCCTGGGGAAAAGGAGTCTGTGATGAGTCTGAAGTGATGCTAAACTCCCAGAAGGGCATCCCCAAGGGCTCAGGATGTGAGCAGCTGGCTGAGCCCTGAGCCCAGCCCTCCCGGCTCTGCTCTCCCTACTGAGCTCCGATGCAGGGGAGTCCCCTCCTGTCCCCATCCCGCAGCACTGGGGCTGTGGAGCTCGGAGCTGTGCACGGGGGAGGATCAAACCACGGCTGGGGGGCACCCCTGTGCCTCTGCCCTTCTTCTCCTGTGGGTTCTGCTGCTCCGGGGCCGGCGCTGCCCTGGAGTGACTGCGGAGCGCTCCCGCCCCTCCCTCGCTCCGTGCCCCCGCGCCGTTATTTACGGGGTAGGGGGGCGGCGGGGCGGGCTCGGTCCTGAAGAGGTTAAGCCGCGGCCCGGTGGGCTGAAACCCCGGAGCTTCATGGGATGCCGTATAAAGCCGCTCCGCCGCGCCGGCTGCGCCTCCGGGAGCCCCCGGTGCGCACGGAGCCATGGAGCCGCCGGGCACCGCCGGGGCCCCGGGAGCGGCGGGGCAGCCCTGGGAGGAGGCGAAGGCGTTCTACGAGAACCTCACCCCCAAGAAAAAGCCCAAATCGGTGAGAGCCGCGGCGTGCGCTGCATCCCGCGGAGGGGATATGGGGAGGGGGCGGCCGTCCGAGCCCCCCGGGGGCTCCGTTCTCTGCGCGCTCCGCTCCTCCCTGCGCACCCCATTTCCTCGGGTCCCCTCCAGGTCCTCCATCTCCTCCAGGTCCTCCGCGTTCATTTTGGGTCCACCATCTCCTCTGGGTTCCCCCCGTGTGCGTTATCTCCTCCAGGTGCCCTGAGCTCTCCAGGGTTTTCCTTTGCTACCCCATCTCCTCCCAGGTCCTCGGGGAAGCCCTGGGTGCCCCCTCCTCCGTACAGTGCCGGGTTGCCCGGGAGCCACCCATCTCCCTGGGTCCCTCCAGGGCTGAGATGTCCTTGTGGAGCTGCCCATGCCACTGAGCTGCGGGTCCCCTGCACCCGGCTGTCACCCAGGACACGAGGCAGTGGTGGCAGAGCTGGGGACATCCCAGAGCCCATATCCCTGCCCAGAGTATGGGGATGCTATGGGGAGACGGCCACCCCTCCGAGCTCCCCAGCTTTGGGAGATTAGAGCAGAGCCCGCGTTATCTAACCAGGACTGAGCTCTGCTGGGTTTAAAAATGGGAGCGTGGCCGTGTCTCAGAATAGCCACACAGCGCTGCAGCCTGGCGGGGGCTGCGGCTGGCCCCGGCCCTGCTGCCTGCGAGCACGGGGTCAGCAATGTGGGGAACCTGGGGGCACACCTTGACCATGTGTGTGACCCAGAGCTGGCTGGGAGCCTGCCCTGCAGGCCCCAACTGGGGGCACCCTGGGGGTACCCGCTGGGGTCCGGTGGTGCTGTCACCTTCGGGAAAGGGACGCTGGTGGTGGGTTGCGGCTGTCTGTCTTTCATGCCATGCCTTCTGCCTCCTGCGGATGTTTTGCCCAAGCTCCTCCTCTTCCTCTCCTTGTGGCACGGTGTGCCAGCTTCTGCTGGATGGATGGATGAGGAAACTGAGGCACGGGGCAGTGCTGGAGTTTGTTGGCGTGGTGAACCAGATCCGGGTGCTCAGAGCTCAGGTCGTGCCACCCATCCGTGCAGGGCTGGGGATGATGCCTGCAGCACCTTACCTGCCTCCAGCCCCTTACTGGGGACAGGCTGGGGCCCCGTGCCCGCAGCCAAGCAGCTCTGCTGCCCGTCCCTGCCAGGCAGCTGTCCCACGCCGTGATGAACGGCCACGGAGCACTTTTCCACATTATAAATAATGCGTTTTGAAAACTTAGAAACATCCCAGCCATTGCCCTGAACTTTAATCTGATCCGGAGCAGAGGGTGATTGCAGCTTCCTCGTGCTCCCTCGTGCATGCAGGCAATGGAGTGGGCTATTGTCTGTCTCTGC
Organism: Penelope pileata; assembly: GCA_013396635.1. Classification (NCBI taxonomy): domain Eukaryota; kingdom Metazoa; phylum Chordata; class Aves; order Galliformes; family Cracidae; genus Penelope; species Penelope pileata. Next base: position 38,086 of record WBMW01006105.1, read on the forward strand.
CAGGTCCCTCTGTCCCCCCAGCAGGTCCTGGCATGGGAGCAGGGCTGCTGCTTCCTGGAGAGGTGGCAGCTTGGTTTTGGGGAGCGTTTTTGGGGAGGTGGCCTGCTGCAGCCCTGCTCCTGCCAGCCGGGAGAGGTCAGCGGGGAGGTTTGTCACTCTTCAGCAATGTGGGAAATGTCCCCCAGGCTCTCCAGTGACACCCTGCAGGGATGAGAAGCCAGGTTGGAGGGAGCTGGGCTGCTGCAGGCTCTGTGTCTCTGGCACCCCGCTCATCCCCTGCACCCACGGGGCCCCGTCCCGCTCACCGTGTGCCACCGGGGTTCTGTGGGTGTTTTGGGGATGCTTTAGCTGGGGAGAGGATCCGTGCTTGACTCTGGAGTCCAAATTTCACATCAAAATTCACTTCCAAATTTAAAATTTGGCCACAAGCACTCAGTATATGCAGCACGCAGGGAAGTGCCCGGAGCTGACAGCCTTCCTCCAGCATTTTAGGATCGAGGTGGGTTTGGCAGATCCAGCCCTGGGTGGTACAAAATGATCCCCTGCATGAGGGGGTGCAGACTGGGGTCCCCAGTGGGTTTCTGCTTCCAGGAGTGGCAGTGGGAGCTGCTGGAGCTGTGCTATCGTGGGCACCCACAGCTCTTGTGAGCAGGATGTGGGATGTGGGATTTCTGAATGTCCGCCCCTAATCCTTGGGGGGCTTCTGGGGATTTATGTGCGATTAGGAGGGTGATTTAAAGGCGTGCCAGCTGTTGGGTCTGCGGAGGAAAATGTGGCATTTTGAGTCACTGCCAGAGTTCACCTTTAGACCAAAACTGGGATGTCTGGGGCTGGGATGGGTTTGGCTCTATATGGAGCCAAAGGGTGCTGGAAAGGACCTTGGGGACGGCACAGGTCCTGCCCGTCCCTCCTGTGTGCTGAGCCCACAGCTGCACCCATGGCTATGGGACCTTCCCCCAGTGCCACCCTGCAACACCTCTGCTGAGCTCAGGGTGCCCCAGCTGCTGGAGGCTGCGTGGGACTGAGTGACACAGGGGTGTGCACACCTTCTATTGGAAATGGTGTTCCCCCCAAAACTGACATGGGTGAAGTGGGGTTTGCTGGGTTGTTTGCAGTTGTGATGCCCATAGTGCTGTGACTTTGTAAAGCCTGGAACGTGGTCATGGTCACCTGCAGTAGCAGTGGGGATGGGGAAGTATCAAACGACCCCAAAGAGGGAACGCTTCTAAATGAAATCTCCACTTCAAAGAAAGGCCAAAATGCATCTCCCTCTTTGCAGAGCAGAGCTGCCTTATTCCTGGACCGTCAGCATTTCCCAGAGCACAGCTGTGAGCTGCACCAGCCCCTGGTGGGGGTTTTCCTGCACGAAGCACAGGATCTGGCAGGTCGAGCTCCCTGCCCACAGGCAGCTGGGGCTCCAGCAGCCCACGCTGGGGCAGAGCAGAGCCTTGAGCTTATGGTTATTTTTATTACTGTGTTTATTGCCTCTTAAATTAACCTCCTGGAGGCTTTGTGCCTCAATGGCAGGGAAGGGACCTGGAGCAGCCTTGTGTAAGGTGCTGTGCTCTGTGCACCGCGCTGCAGGGAGATGGATGCAGCTCCGTGCTGGGCACCCAGGATCCTGCACACACAGCTGTCCCCCAGCCCCTGTGCGTGGGGTGGAGTGGGGATGATGCTTTGGACTGGCAGCAAGCACCCAGCAGCCCTCCTGCTTACCCAGGAAGGAGCTCAGGGCTCCTTGCTAATGGCCGGATGCCCCCAAGGCCTTTAGGAGTTATTAATATTTTCATGTAATAAATGGCCCATGACACCAGAGTTATTAATTAATGAGTTAGAGTGCTAAGACAGGTTAATAGCTAACACCCACCAGGCAGCTGTGTGTCAGATGGGGACCTGGCTGTGATGTGCTCCTGGTGGGGCTGCTCCACTTCCCTGTGTGTCCCAGGGTTTGCCCACAGCTGCTCCTACACGGGACCTTATTTCTCTGCATGGGGTCCCTCTGGCTGCAGTGATGTTCTCAGGCTCAGCTAATCTGGATCCAGTCCTAATCTCCCACTGCTTAATCTGCTTGCTGCGGATTTTGGGAACTGATGCGGCCTCGGAGAGGCGTTGGCCGTGCTGCAGGGTTGTCCCTGGGTGCTGCCAGCGGGGCATTGGGCACTGGGAATGGCACAGGGGCTGCTGCTGGCTCAGTGCTGGGTGCATCCTGTGCTGGGCAGGATTGGCAGAGGAAACCCCAGGGAGAAAAGGTACCCAGTGTGGATGGGGCAGCTTGTCCTTGCCAGGGTGTTTTTGCATAGCCCAGCCCTAGGGTGGTGGGAGTTGGAGCTCTGGAGCACCCGGGTGTGCAGAGCAGGCTGGCAAAGGCACACGGTGCCTCTGGGCAGGTGGCACCGCCGGGGGATTACTCACAGCAAAGTGCTGCACGATCCTGGAAATGGCAAGGGAGCTGAGGGCGAAGTGTTCGTGTAGTGCTGGCAGCACAGATTGCATGGGCTGCTTGTAGGGACGTGGCCCTGAGCACAACCAGGGGGTGCGTGGGCTGGACCCCTCTCAGGAACACCCCTGTGCCCCAGTGTGCTCCAGGCACCGCGGTCCCATCCTGGGATCTGCTGTTGTGGGAGCAAGGGCTCCTCGTGGGCCAGCAGTGATGAGTTTGTTGTCATGCTTACGGGTGATGGAGATTAACGCCCTTCCACCCTCTGAGGGGAGAGGGAGGATCAGGGGTGGTGGGATCAGGGTGAGGTTGGCTTTGTGGGAGCCGCCTCTCGCTGCCAAGCCCCATGGGTGGCCCCTTGTTGACTGGTGGGTTTTGGATTAAGCGCGTGAACGTTAATAATAATGACTCATAAATCACTGCTTGCACCACCTGTTGGTCGTGTTCCTCCCACTATAACTATATCGAGTGCTTTTATGAGCTGAGCTGGCACGGGCTGTTTGTCACATCTGGACAGCATCACGGGAGCGCGGATCCGGCTGAGCCACAGTGCGTGGTTTTTCCTGGCTGGGAGGAAAAAGCCGCAGAAATCCGTTCTGTCCCGGGGTCAAGTGGTTCTCCTGGGGGTGGGGGATGTGTCCTGGGAGCCTGTTTGCCCTGGGAGGGGTTGGGCATGGTGCAAGTGGCAGAAAAGGGGCCTCGGGTACCCCAGATGTGTGGGGAAGGTGCATCCAGGGCTTTGTCTGGAGAGGGAGGTTGGGAAGGCAGCTCCTGCTGAGTGCAGCCGTGCTCCAGGGGCTCAGCACGGCAGTGGAGGCTGATGGCTGTGTCCCCATTCTCTCCCTTTTCACGCAGCCAAAGCCTGAGAATGCCATCACCATCGCGGTGTCATCGCGGGCGCTTTTCCGCATGGAGGAGGAGCAGAAGATCTACAACGAGCAAGGGGTGGAGGCCTACGTGAAATACCAGCTGGACCACGAGAACGAGCCCTTCCTCCCCGGGGCTGCCTTCCCCTTCGTTAAGGTCAGCATCCACCCGCGTGAGCTGAACCTGTTTTGGAGAGAGGGGTCATCAACCGGGTTTTGGAGTGTGGGATGTATCAACCGGGTTGATGTGTTCTTATCTCCTAAGGAAAACTGAAAACCTGTTGTGTTAGACAGCAGAAGGGTGGCTTGGTTTTCCCCAAGCCAGCCGGTGTCAGCGTGGCTCGGGGTGGAGCTGGGGATGCGGTGTTGTGCATGGCAGAGTGCTGTTTGTGGTGGGGTGTCGTGCCCAGACTCACTGACCCTCCCCATCCCCGGGTCCTGCAGGCACTGGAAGCAGTGAATGCACAGCTCCGTGAGCTCTACCCTGACAGCGAGGAGCTCTTCGACATCGTCCTCATGACCAACAACCATGCCCAGGTTGGGGTTCGCCTCATCAACAGCATCAACCACTACGGTGAGCTCAGCACAGGGCTGTCCTTCGTGTGGGTGCTGCCAGCTCTCGGGCAGGGTCTCATGGCTTGGAGGCAAGGGAAGGAGATGTTCCCTTCCACCTCTTCCACCAAACAATGTGCTGAGCCCAGTGCTCCCCGTGTCGTTGGGTTCTGAGTGGCAGTTGGCTGCCGGTGGTGCTGTTGGGTTGTGGTACCAGGGTCTTGGGACCCCCGTGGGAGCTGTGTTGTGGGGCAGCCAGGCTCACCCCACTGTGTCCCTTCCCGCAGATCTGTTCATCGAGAGGTTCTGCATGACGGGAGGGAACAGCCCCATCTGTTACCTCAAGGCCTACCACACCAACCTCTACCTCTCCTCCGACGCCGAGAAAGTGAGTGGGGCCATTGAAGAGGGTGAGTCTGGGGTCCGGGCTGGGGGGCTGAGGGGGCAGAGCCTGCAGGGGTTGGTGCCAGGGGTGTCAACTTCAATGTCTGTGTGTCGATGGGCAGGTGGGGCTCGCCTTGCCCCCATCCCATCAAGGATGGGATGTCCTTGATGCTCCAAACAGCCTCCAGTTGTCATGGGAATGAGGCTTTCCTTGAGCTCCACAGGTCTTCCAAGGCAAAAGCCCTGTTTTCACCCTTTGATTCTTGCATGCAAAGTGAGGTTTGTTATCTAAGGGCTTGTTTTTGATGTAAAACATCTCGGGGCCAAGCTGCAGGCGCTGTTTGGTGCGCTCATTTCCTCGCTGTTTGTTTGCAGGCTGTTGTGTTTCGCTCCGCTCCTCAGCGTTGTGTCTGGGTCCTTGGGTAGCTGCCACCTCTTGCCTTGTGCTTTGTGTCCCCAGGGATCGCTGCAGCCACCATCTTCAGCCCCAGCAAAGATCTGGAGGTGTCAGAGAACCAACTGCGGGTGGCATTCGATGGTGACGCTGTGCTCTTCTCGGATGAGTCGGAGCAGATCGTGAAGGCTCACGGCCTGGATATGTTCTTTGAGCACGAAAAGGCTCTCGAGAACAAGCCTCTGGCACAGGTTGGATACTAGGAGAAATTTCCTCCGAGAAAGAGCTGTCAGGCATTGGCACAGGCTGCCCAGGGAGTGGTGGGGTCACCGTCCCTGGAGGTGTCCAAGAACTGTGGAGATGTGGCACTTCAGGACGTGGCTCAGTGGGCATGTGGGATTGGGTTGGGGTTGGACCTGGTGATCTTAGAGGTCTTTTCCAACCTTAATGATTCTGTGAGACTTCCCCTTGCTCCGACAGGGACCCCTGAAGGGCTTCCTGGAGGCCCTGGGGAAGCTGCAGAAGAAGTTCTACTCCAAGGGGCTGAGGATGGAGTGTCCCATTCGCACCTACCTGGTCACAGCCCGCAGTGCTGCCAGCTCTGGTGCCCGGGCCCTAAAGACTCTGCGCAGCTGGGGCCTGGAGACAGACGAAGCGCTGTTCCTGGCCGGGGCTCCCAAGGGCCCTCTGCTGAGGAAGATCCGTCCCCACATCTTCTTTGACGACCAGATGTTCCACGTGGAAGGAGCCAAGGAGATGGGCACCATTGCTGCCCACGTCCCCTACGGCATCGCGCAGAAGCACAAGCGGCCGGCGCAGGAGAAGCAGCCCCAGAACAGCAAGTAGGGCACCCATTGGCACAGCATGGAGCTGAGCTGCTCCCAGTGGGAGCCTCGTGGAGGAGGAGGCTGCCAAAAGCCTCCCTTCACCTCGCTGTTTTTGCGGTGTCGTGACGTTGTCCCCTTCCTCGTGGCACCGCTTCCCCACTGCTGTCACCGGGCAGGTGTCACCCGTTGGCTGTTCTGCAACCCCAGGTGACTCCTGGAGCCTTTGGTTGGAAGAGCAAATGTTCAGGGTAAACTGTTGGACTGGAAAGTGGTGAGCACAGAAAAAACTCGTTGTGAAGCTTTGAAACAAAACGCTAACGCGAAACCATAGGTTTGTTCCCTTGCTGGGAAACCCAAGAGAGATGCAGCCCCTGCTCCTGGAGCAGGGAAAATCTCACTGAGGTTTTGTCAGCTGCATGGCTTTCCTTTCATCTGCTGGAATTTGGAAAAATAGAAACAAACACATATTAAAAAATAAAAATCCCATTTCCTGCTTTGGGAGCTTTGAGCCAGTGTGCCATTGGCCCAAGTTCTTAAATCTGGGTTCCATGGTTGCACCCATAGTTAAGGCATCTGAAGCCCAGCTCTTGCGCGTGCCTTCCAGGGTCTGCAGACACATGCCTGGGGCTTGAGTTAAGTTAAAAACAGGCCCTAATGTATTAGGAACATCATTTGAAGTCCATTTAGTTAAATCTGCAGAGAATTTCAGCCTTGGGGATTTAATTAAAGGATTTTTTTCCTCTCTCTAAACTGAGCCCATAGGAGTTGGTAATCTTTTTCTCCTCAGCTTCTCACAACCTCTGGTGTTTCCTAAAATAGGCACCCCTGCTAGCGGTGCTGTGAGCAAGAACCGCATCTCTCATTAGAATGCAGGAAGAGAAATCAGCCAGAGTGCTGCTCCACGACTGGTGCGAGCATCACGGTGACGTTACTGCATAAAGCCCCATCCTGGAGGATGCTTTGCAAATGTGAAGATGACTTTTATGTGTTTTTTTTTTATCTTTTCTGTTTGTTTTAAATTCTTGAAGGCAGAGCGTGCCACAGTTGGGCACAAAGGATGCTTGGTGTTATTTTCAGTTGCTTCCAGCTTTGCAAGCACCAGCTCCATGGGGTGAGGTTGTCCCAGGAATGTATCTGCCCCTGGCTCGACTTTGCAGGGAGGCTCCAGCTCTAAAGCAGCTCAGCCTATCCCAACAGTGAAGCCAGAATGGTGTTATTGCACTTTTGACAGATATCCAAACAAGCTAACAGTGCCCTCATCAGCTCTGGAGACTGCTCTCTCGTTGCACTAAGTCCTGCTCTAGCAGTGAAAAGCAAATTGCACTTTTCCCCCTCTGAACTCTTTCACCTTGACAGATTGTTGTTCATTGCACCTGGCTGACCATTGCCTCAGAGGAAGGTCTGAAATCCAAACAAAAAAAGTCTTGAAAGAAATGAGTATTGCAGCCGTATGTCTATTAATAGACAGGTCTATAAAAAGGTCCTGTCTCCTTAATGTGAACCCCAGATCCTGGGATCTGAATGCTATCTCGCAGCCCTTTTTGGCAGAGGTGAGGGACAGCAGCCTGACCTCGCAGTAAACATTTCCAAGGTGTTTCCTGAAGATCCCATCTTGGCAGCTCAGCTCGCAGAGGCTCCTGCCAGCGTGAGAGGGGATGGTGCAGGGGGAACAGCATCGCTGGGGAGGAGAGGTGGGGGGCTGGTGGGTGAAGGTGGGGTGGGATGGGATGGGATGTGGGCACGTGTGCAGATTGCAGGGGTGAGTGATGGTGAAATGTGGGCAGAGCTGAGCCATGCAGGAGGAGGTGCTGTGTCCCAAGGTGCTGTTGGCTTCCCAGGTCTTGAGATGTGCCAGGAGCTGGATATGAGCTCAGTGGCAGCGGCACGGTGGCTGCTTAGGGTCCTCCTGCTGCCAGGACAGCTCAGGGGCTGCTGGGAGGCACAACACTGGGTGAGAAGAGCTCCCTCTGCACCTCCTGCACAGGGAGGATTTTAGGATCTTCCCTTCCTGCGATGGCTGCCACATTTGCTTTCATCCACGTGGCTTTCATCCAGTTGGTGGACGTGGCTTTGCTGCTCGTGTACTTCCAGGACCTACTGCACATCTCCTGCCCCAATGGGCACCCGTGTGGCTGTGGCCTTTGTGCTGGACTGGCCCACAGACAGACTGCCCCGCTGCATCTCCCCGTCGTGAGTTTTGCTTCATTGTTCTCACCTGTTTTTTCTTGTGAATAATGGAATTCTTGCCCTACCAAAACCCCTTTGGGTGTTTTTCTGTAATAAATGGTGTTGGTCCCAGCCTGACTTTGTCGCCATTCTCACAATGGGTGTCTCGGTTCCCTGGTGCAGCCAGCAAGAGTCTGGGGTCCCTGCCTTGGGGTGGGGGTGATGAGAAGAAAGAGGGCATTTTGGGATTTAAAGGAATTCAGAAAATGTAAAAGCAGCTACCTGGGAGCTGGAGACCGCAGGGAGAAGCAGGATTCCAGGGATGAGAGCTGTGCTGTGCTACCTCTGCTTCCTGAACAGGCTTTTGTTGAAACCCAGTCTTCATGAAATCCTGGATAAAAATACAATTTGGCAGAAGGCTTTTCTCAACTTGATCTTTTCCCAGCCAGCAGGTGGGAGGCAGCAGAAACTTTTTAGAGGAGATTTATTGCTGCTGAAGTACCGGCTTTACCCAGACAGCGACACTGCAGTTCTGGTGTCAGCCCCTCCCCACCAATAAAGAGAACAGGTGGGGTGAAGGGGAAGCAACAAATTCTCCATCCATCACCAAATATAGCCAAGGAATGTCCACATGCCCCAAGGCAGCATCTCTGCGTGGCCCTCAACAGAGTGTTCCCGAGCAGCTTTGTTTGCTGGGGATGCGTTCCAGGTGCCCATCCCCAGTCCTGCACGCTCTTCTACCAGATGCCTGCAGGAACAAATTCCAGTGCTGGGAAGTGCCTCATTGCACCAGCAAAGCCCTGAGAGTTCAAGATGTCCACACAGAAGCCAAGAGCTGGCTCTGATGTCCGTGCAAAGGCCACCCTGAGCCTATGACTCAGAGACATGGGCCAGCACCAGCAGGGAGGGCAGGGGGGTGTCTGATTGGCACTGTGCTGCCAGCCTGAGTTTCTCTTTCTGCTGCCTGTTCTCTGAGATTTTTCTTTCATCAGTCATCAAAGGGCTTTGCAATGAGCGTGCTTTAAAATAAAGGACGTGGAGGAGGAGAAAGCGGAGGCAGAGCTGACAGAGAATTCTGCTGCCATTCAGCTGCTGTCAGTGCAGATGTTCACAAGGTGATCACAGCCACTGAGCACGAAGAGCTGCTTTTGGTGACAAACCCAGGATTTAAACTGAGAACTCATGGTGCCAGTGGGTGGAGGTGGGGTGCCCCGATGACCAGCTGCGTGCTGGGGAGGTTGCACGGGTCCTGACTCCTCCCTGCCTCAGTTTCCCCATCACCAGAACAGAGAGCAGCAGTAATGTCAGGTCTGGAGGGTGATTCCAGCTCCTTGCAGAAATCCAGGAGTGCTCCTAAGTGCAGCAAACCCCCATATCCCTGCAGCAATGCCCGCAGCATGCAGGGGCCATGCAAGCATGGGGCTGTCCCCACAGTGCTGCGGTCCCAGGCTGTGTTGTGCCTCGTCCCTGCAGTGTACGTTGGTCTGTGTTCTTTCTGGAGCACAGAACAGCCAAAGCATGCAGGCAGGGACTGCAGGAGGGTGAAATGTCAGGGCAGGGGATCCGGTGCCAGGATGGCAGAAACACCCAGAGCTGGAAGCACAGATGAGAGGACCCGGCGGTGAGAGAACGAGCAAAGGGCACTCACTATCAGGACTAATGGGGCCGTGCCAGGGTTTGGATGGCCTGACCATCTCGTTCTGTCGACACCGCTATTTATAGCAGTGTTTGCTGATGCCTCTGTCATCTGCCCCACACTGGGCTTGGCATGGAGCTGCCAGCACAGAGCCCAGTGGTGGGCTCAGCCCCTCGTTTTACCATAGGAACCCTGTGCTGGGCTGGAGGAAAACACAGGGAGCAGCGATCCCATAGCTGCAGAGCAGACATGCTCCCTTCCCTCGTTGTCCCAGCTCTGTTCCAGGGCAGGGAGGTGGAGCTCTCTCTTTCCTGGCATTTTCCTATTCCTGCAGTGAAAGCTGCACTACGGGGGCTGCACACAGAAGCTTTGGGGTGACAGATGTGTGCTGAGCACTGCTGTACCCACACTGCTGTGACCGAAGGGCTGGGCCGAGATGGGCAGAGACTCCGTGGGGACGGCACCCAGCACTCCTGGGATGTGCCTCGTGCTTACACCCTCCTGTAGGGCTGTTTGTGCGGTTTATCCTTTCCCATGCGGCAGAACGGGGATGCATGGCCCCATACGGTGCTCTTAAGCTTTGCCCTCGTGCTGTGGCCCGGCCGGCAGCGAGCGGCTGTTTCTCACTACACAGCCCAGCCGATGAGCCGGGCAATGTCTGCGGGCGGCCCCGGGCTGCGGTGCCACGCGGGGACCGCGAGAGGGCGCGAGGGGCTGCGCCGTGGGGCCGGGGGGCTCCGGGCCCCCCCTTCGAGGCTCCATCCCTGGATCCCCTCCAGGCGTGGACCCAGCGGCCATGGCAGCCCCGAGGGATGCCCACTGCGTGGGGACAGGTGGCCGTGAGGAGACGCTGGAGTGGGAGCGCTGCTCTGTGCCACGGCACATGGCGGCAGGTGCCAGTGTGGTGCTGAGGCGGGGCCGCCATCTTGGGCATGGCGCGATGCTGCGCCGCCATCTTGGGCACTGGGCATGGTGGCTCCTTGGTGCTGTGGCAGAATGGACACCCATGAGCACAGTGCTGCTGTGCGGCCAGGCTGTGTGGGTCGTGTGGGCCTCGTGGCCAGGCCCTGTGTGGGTCATAGGGGCCATGGGGCTGTGGGGCCATGGGGCTGAGGGCCACCAGGCTGCAGAGCTGGAGGCCTTTCCTGCTCGTGCTGTCAATAGGCCCCGCTCTCCAGCCTCCTCCAGGTGCGGCTGGGAATCATTAGGAGCTCTCTGCGCGGGGCCGAGTGTGGGAACTGGAGGAGAAAGCTGGAGAGAGGCCTTCTTTCATCTCCCCACTCCCTCCTCCCCCCGCGTCTGCCAAGCCTGGCTTCCTTTTGAATCCTTCAGCCTGTGCCAAGCGAGGGAGAAGGAGGGAGGGGGGATAAAGAGAAAAAGGGAAGGAAAAAAAAAAAAACAACCCAAACCCACAGGAATGCGTCCAGGGATCTGGCTTCATTCAGGCTGCTGAGCCCTGAATGCCCTCGCGCGGGGAGGAGGCCACGGCCGCCCCCGCCATGGAGGCAGAGGGAAAACAAACAGGGAAACGGCGTTTGCGCCGCGGCTGTTACCACAGTGACTGACAAAGGGCTGCGGGGGCCGCGTCCCCCCGCTGTGGGGCCGGGAGCTGGGTCATGGGGGAGCGAGGTCTTGGTGGCGGGGCTGTGTGGGGCCGGGGTGCCCAGCCAGCCGCCCTCATGTCGAGGGATGAAAGGCGCCGGGGAGGAGAGGCCTTTCTGCGTTGCTTTGGGTGTTTGACTCGCTGCCGGCTTGATTCCCAGCAAATTAATAATTTCCTCTCACGGCAACAATATTGGCGTGTGTGTGTGTGTTGTCTCCTGCTGCCCCCCCCTCCCTCCTTCACACAGGGGCCACGCTGCTTCCTCCAGCCCCGGCCCCAGCTGGGCCCTCCCCAGCTGTGCGGAGCTGTGGGGCAGCCCAGCTGCAAAGCGTCCCGGTGGGGGCCCGGCTGTGAACTGATGATGTGAGTGCAGGAGGCAGCAGGGAGCTCGCTGGGTGGCGGCGAGGGGAAGGAGCTCGCTGCTTTGCAGTGCGAAAGCAGATGGATGAGCACATGGGGCAGCCACCGACATGCGCTCCCCGCCTGCATCTGTGTGCATGGGGCAGCTCCAGGGTGGGAGCTCCAGGCCCCCCGGCAAAGGGGTTTAGCAGTGAGCCCCGGTGGCTCTTCCTTGCATTGCTGCACAGATCCCTCTCTCGTGTGGGCATGCAGTATCGGGAGATCTGGGAACGCTGTCCATTCGTCTGGCAGCATTGTATTTGGTTCCTTATTTATATCCCCGGGGTGGTGCCACAGGTGGGCAATTGTTCCAGCTGACAGCCTGAAAGGCAAAGAAACAAGATTTAACTTCCTGCTATTCAATTAGAGAAAGTGAGCATTCATCACCAGCTGCTGGCTGCTGGCAGGAGCTGACCCCCCCGCAGGAAGCAGCCTGCTGCCACAGGCATGGCTGCCGGCCCCATGCCCACAGCCTCCAGGTGAGGCCGGGTGCCTCCCTCCTGCCCTGCTCCGGGGTCACCGTTCTCACCTATGTGTGTTTCTGGAAGGAGATTGCCTGTTCAAAGCCGAGCCAGCAGATGTGTGCAGAAGCAGGGCTGATCCCATCCCTGCTGCCCCACGTCTCACTCCTTTTTGCTTTTTTCCAGGCTGGCACCCACACTGCTGTGAGCTCTGGTCGGCAGCCAACCTGCCTCCATTCTCCCCTGCAATGACACTGAGCCCCTCACTGGCACCCTCTCCCCAGAGGCCCCAGGAACCCCCACAGCCACTGGGAGAGCTGCAGGGCTTGCAGGGCTCCCTGGCAGCACTGCGCGTGCAGAGCCCAAGGCTGTTCCTGCTCCATTTCCTTCCCTTACTCTTCCGCTCCTGATGCTGAGCCAACTGCAGAAGAGGCTCCCGCTGCTTCCTCTCCTGTCCCTTCCCTCTGCCATCTGTGACAACTTCACAGCTCTGCACTGGTGCTGTGCTGCTAAAGGTCCCCTCGTGTACCTCTTTGCTGCCTCTCTATTTTTAATCCCTCTCCCTCTGCAGGGACTCGGGGTGCCTTCCAAGCTGCCTGCGATCATCAGGGACACAGTTGGACTCGGCTTGGCGGTGCTGCACCGCGCCGCACGCACACGGACGTGCTCACGTGCCTCCACGCGCACCAGCGGCCGTGCCAAACTCGGCTGTCACTCCCCTGCTGGGCAGGGCCGGGCTGAGCACGGCATTGTGCACAAACATCAGTCTGGGGAAGGTGAGAGGCTGCAGCCAACGCCATTGCAGCCATGAGCCTGGTGGGGAGCTCGCCTTGAAACGCCGCAGAGGCTGCTCTGTGCGTGCCGAGTGCTCTTCCTCCCCTCCTCTGGAAGTGATGGGAGTCGGACATGCCAAACCACCGGTCATGTCTGAGCAAAACGCGGTGCCTCGTGTCGTCTCCATGGGGCTGGGAGGGCCCGGGGGGGTGTCTGTGAGTGTTGGAGGCACTCGTGTAGCCGAGCAGCAAACACACATGCTGTCATTACCTCTGCAATGCCATCTGGCCAGCAGCGATGCAGCTAGAAGCAGGGCTGTGCGCAGAAGAACATTTTACAACAGAAAGCAATTAACCGAATAAAGCCCTTTTTAAAATCCAGTAATTAAAAACAGGCCCTCCCCCTTGTTTTCCTTTTAAGCTGAAAGTTGCTGTTTACTCATTTGCTTTACAAAGTGTGCCTTGTTGTGGCTTCAGAAGAAATGAAAGTTTGAAGTGGTTGGAGAAGAAAGGCTGTGGGGCTGCTGCGTTCCAGGCAGGGCGGAGGGGCAGGGGCTCTGCAGCCCGGCTTGTTTGTGTTTGTTCTTGTCTACTCACAAGATCGCTAAACACACATTTAACAAGTGGTGAAACCGTCTACCAGCCTGATCTCTCCCAGGGTTCATGAGAAGCCTGGCACATTAGCATGGCGGGGGAAGGGGGGACCTTTTGAAGGGTTTTGGGGCTGCACAAGGGAAGGGCTCCGTGCACAGAGGAGCCACAAACAAAGGCGGTGTGTTCCCTGCAGCCCTGGGGACTGCCCCCAGGGGAAGGCTATGCCAGGGGCTGGTTTTCCCACCCCAGCTCCTGTTGTTGCTGTAGCATGGATGCAGCCCTAAGGCCACCCGTGTCCTTCCAACACCCCGAGGTGGGACTGGGGCTGGCGCAGCATCGGGAGGGGAAGAGTGAGAGATGGAAATGGAGCAAACCCACTGGGTTTGTGGGTGAGCCAGCAGCCCTAGCTGTCAGCAGGGTTGCTGCAATATTAATTACCACTCTGTAAAGTGAGGTCCCAGTGCACCAGCACCGTGACGGGTGGGGAAACTGAGGCACATCAAGCACAGTGAGAACTTAAACATTAGCTGATGCTCTCCCATCGGGATGCACTGCTATTCCAGAGCAGGAAGGAGGTCCTGTTCTTGGCTCTCGGGGTCCCAGAGCAGCACCTCGGAGGCATGCAATCCTCAGCCCACCCATGGGGCTTGCAGCATTCCTGGCTGCAGGGCAATAGGCGTGAGGATGCCAACAGCCGTGCCGGAGCGGTGAGGGCAGCACCGAGCCTCTGCCGGGCCCCGTGCAGATCCAGGATCTGCCCTGTCCCTGCCTGGGGAAGGGTGAGGCCGTGGGTTTGTGGGAAAATGTTGTTTTTCCCTCCCCTGGACTGCCCCTAGCAGTCGGCTGGGCTGGCTCTGAGCTGCGTGGGCTGGGGAAGTGGGGGGGGAGTGAACAATTGTTGTGCCTCTGGCTTGGAGCGGAGCCACAGCAAACAATCCTCTGCTGGCAGCGCTCCACATCTGACAAAGCGCGAGGTGATACCGTATCCATACCTCCGTGCTTTCATCCCACACCACCTCCCAAAAGCCCTGCGTGTTCCTCCTGTCTGCGATGATGGATCCCCCTGCTCAGCCGCAGAACGGGGCAGCCCGGCCGCAGCGCGGCAGCCAGGAATCCCGTCCAGCATCCCTGCGAGGCCTCTGCTTTTGAAATTACAGCTGTGGGTCTGGCAGCCGGTGGTGGGACCTGAGGTTAGGAGGTGATGTTGACTGAAGACGTGTGGACAGGGCATTCCAGGCATGCACGGGGTTAAATCGGAGGTGTCAGTTCACCGGGAGGTAACAGATACTCCTGCTCCTCCTGCCTCTGGCTCTGCAGAAGCCTTGCCCTCCCTCCCACATTCCAGCTGCTGCAGCTTTTCACAGCTGGCCGCTCTCCGGGGACATTTCCCAGAGCTGAGGAGGAGGAGGGAGGGGAAGGAGAGGCTTTGGTCCCCTTGCAAGGGTGGGTGGCCGGGCTGAGCAGCACCCCCGGGCTGCACCCTGCACTCTGGTGCAGGCAGACCGGGCAGCGCCGGATCCCTGGCAGGGATCCACCCTCAGCCGTAGTCCAGAGAGTTTTGTCTGCTGTGGAGAAGGGACATCAATCTTCACAGCTCGCTTGGCCTCCAGAGCAGGGCAGCCAATTAGTGCTGGGCGTGATGGATGGCTTAGCCCCATCCTCGTGACACCCGCCCAGGGAAGGCTCCCACCTCGCTGGGGTGCGGCGCGGCTCTCACCCACGGGGGGGTCCCAGGATGGGGACCAGCATCACCATGGTGCTGCCAAGGACCCCACAATGCTCACAGGGGGATACTCTGATGTGGCCCTGGGGTGGCTCTGGGGCTTTGCCATCCCCCGGGGCTCACGGGGTGATTATGAGCAGCTCTCCAGGAGCACAGGCTGGGAAACGGATCCGATTACAGGAGAAGTGGGCTTCAGGGCCCCTGCTCTGTTCGTAATGAAGTGTAATCCTAGAAAAACATGTTGCCAATTACACTTCAATTGAACCCAGATAATGATGCTTAGACAAGGCCCAGAAAAGACGAAGTCTGGACAGTGAATTCCTTTCTAATGGAGAAGAAAAGTGTTCCTCCGTGGCAGGCCTGGGCTGCGCTCGGTTCAGGCTCAGTGTGATATGAGCCCCAAATAACCAATCTCTGGATCCCACATAAAAGGTTTTATCAGTGGAAAGAATATTAATCTCTGAAAAACATGTGTTTATGGGAAGTTTGGCTTGGAGATGTATGTATTGTTAACTGAAATCTCTTTGGAAAGGGAGGAGGGGGTCTCAAATTGCCAAAATGATACAGCTCTACTTCTGGTCCGATGTCACTTTTAATTTTGAAATATAAGCTCAGTTTCTTGATCAGTTTTAATGGCAGAACTTGCAACAAAACATCAGTGCTGTAGAAACAATGTTATAACCCAAAGCAAATGTTTCCCCTTTGTTCATTTCGGTTACAAACACTTCTTCAGCGTTTGGCTCCTGCCCGAGGGCTTCTTTGGTTTGGGAGGAGAATACCGAGGCTCGATCTGAACAAACGGGTATGGGGCCGTGCCATGCTCTGCCCCTGGGCTGAGGGCAGCTGGCACAGTGGGAGCTGCTGGCGAGGAGCTGGGGATGCCACCACGCTGGCGATGGCTGTGGCAGATGGGGACATGTGGCGGAGGCAGCCGGGCGGCTCTGGCTGCACCGCGCTGTTATCGCCGCCGTGGTCTCTGCGAAAGGCTTTGGGAAAGCCACGTGTTGCCAGATCTCAGTGCTGATTATTTTTTTTCAAAATAAAAGGCATTATTTTTGTACTGTGAACCTCCGCTCGGGCTCTCTCCCTCCGCCCCTCTCTCTCCCACATGCCCACGTTTTCGCTGCCTTTGGGGATTTGAGCTGTGTAGGGCTCTGAAAAACACTCCTACCTCCTCCCTGCAAGCTCAGGGGAAGCGAGATGCTCTCTGGATGCCACAAAGTTTCCAGCATTGTGGAAAGAGACAGAAAGCAGCAATTCATCCTGGAGCCATAAAACCCAAAGCTGGGTGGTGATCGGCCTCAAACACCCCGGCAGTGCCACCACCGGGCACCTGGAGATGCCCCAATGCTGCTGAACGTGGCGGGTGCTGAGCTTTTGGCAGAACCCCATGAACAACCCCTGCGGTGTGGTGCTGGGGCTGAGCCCATCGTGGTGCCACCGCTGCCCCCCCAGCCCTCAGCCATCGTCCTCCACCCATCCCAGGCTGTGGCCCTTTGAGCAGAGCCCTCAAAATTTGGCTGAAGCCACTTTCCATCTGAACCATAATTCTCCCAAACCGCCCGTGCCGCGCGGAGCCAGGCAGACATGTGTGTGCGTGTGGGGCTGGATGTTGATTTTTCCCTGAAACAACTCAGGGCTTTATCAGTCCCATCTCTTTCCCACGGTTTTCTGTTGCCAGTGAGGTCACTGGTCCCTTTAAACTGGGGCTGAGGCCAATGTGCAGCGGGTGGAAGGGGGGCCGCGGGCAGGGGGGCCGCGGGCAGAGGGGGACATGAGACGGTTCACACAGACTGTTCCTTTTACAGGAAGACTTGGGATTGCGACCAGCGAGCGGGAGGAGGCGGGGGGGCCTGGGAACCTGGGAGCGCCGGCGCGGCCGCGTAATCCGTCACTCCTGGGAGATGTCTCATTAACCCATTAACCAGGGAGGCTGGGGACGTGCTGGGAGCAGAGCGAGGCAGAAGTCGGGGGTGTGAAAGGCAGAGCGAGGCCAGGGGAGGAGCCGGGGACCAGCGCGCACGGGGCGAGCTCCGCGCCCAGCCCGCAGCGGGATCGCGCTGCGCTCCGGACACGCGTGGGGCTCCGGACACGCGTGGAGCTCCGGACACGCGTGGCACCGCCGCGCCGATCCCACAACCCCGCAGCCCGCGGCCGCCCTCGGCCAGGATGAAGCGGTTGTGCGAGGAGAGCTCGTCCGACACGGAATCGGACGGCACCATCGACGTGGGCAAAGAGGAGGAGTACAGGTGGGGAGCGCTCCCGGGGCTCGGTCCACGTTGTCCCGCGGGGAATCGGGGCTGAATGGGGCCCCGCGGCTCGGGGGCTGCCCGGGAGGAGCAGGGAGAAGCCCCACTGCGGGGTGAGAGCACCCGGCTGCAGCGGGTCGGGGCACCGGAGCCCCTCAGCTGCCCCGGAGCGACGGAGGCGGTGACCCGACAGCTCCGGGAACGTGGGGGAAGCGGGGAGGGTTTGCGTGAGAAACGCTTCTCCTCCGCTGAGGCGTTTGTCATGCACCAGCTGCGGCTTTGATCTCTCTTGAAAGGCGGCTTGGGCAGCCCGGCCGCTGAAGGGTGCCCAGTTCTCAGCGTGTGCTTTCAGCATCGCAGTTTGCAGGCTCTGTCCCTCCAGCAGCAGAGCTGCAGCCTCCCTCCACTCGGTGATGCAGTGAGAAGAGGACCCATGCATGCTCCCCGGGCACAGCCATGCTCCCCAGGCTCAGCTCTGCCCACCCAGGGCACCCACTGCCCACATTGGGCAATTGCAGGCCTGGAGGGCTCTGGACAGTGGGGATGAAAGAAGGGCTCTGTTGGATCTTCTCATCCAAAATCCAGCTGCTTTTGAACTTGTTTCAGCAGCCAAGTGTCCCTGCTCTGTAGCCAGAGAGGCTCCAGATGATTTAATCCCTTTTTTGAGGAGCTGCCCTGCCCGGTGCCAAGCTTGGGTTCTCAAGGAATCAAACTCATTTGCAGCGATACAGTCCAGGGCACGTCCACCACAACACCTCCTGCAAGCAGTTTCCAGGTGCATCCATATATCACCTGCCTTCCTGCTGCAAGCAAAATCCATCCCACCTCCCCACATCAGCTCAGCACGCTGATGGATAAAGCAGAGGAATTGCAATATTTTATTTCAGGGAGCAGTAACAACTAGTTTTTGATCTCTCTGTCGCTGCTGATCTGTTCATCATCTCAAGTGAGTCACAGCACGAGGCAGCGCTGTGCTGCCGTGCTGTTTGTGTCTGTTTGGATGTGGCTTATGTCACGCAAACACATGGCAAAAAGAATCGCTCCGACCGAGGTTCCACGCGGAGCAGCGCAGCCCTGCGCGGGGCACTGGGGGTCAGGCAGAACAAAACACCTCCAGGTGGGGCTGAGGTCGACGACTGGGGCAGAGGGAGGGAGGCAGAGTCTGGAGCGGGTTCCCAGCTCCATTAGTGCTGGTTTGGATGAACCAGTTCCCCCATCAGCAGGGATGAGTCACCGTGGGTGTGAGCCGTGGTCGCGGTGCATGCAGCGAGCCCAGACGCTGGGGTCACTGCAGAATACAGGGCACTGCTGGGGTTTCATTTTGCTTTTTGTTTCCAAGAAGCAGTCGAAAGATCAATGCTGTAAGGGACAAAAACCAAGCAAGGATTCTAGCAAGTTGCGTGGTTCGCATCCGTCAGTCAAATGTTTTTAAAATATATTTAGCAGTAAGCGAGGTCTGCTCATCCCACATCTGGAGCTCACAAACCCTCTGCAAAGAAGGTTTCAAAATCCTGTTCTGGACTCTCCGAGCACTGCTGCATTCCTGTGCTGCGGGGTGAGCCCGGTGCTACCCCTGCACACACACAGCCTGATCCCACACCATGTGTGATGCGTGCTCACCACGTGCCTGTTGCTGTATGTTGGTACTTGCAAAGCCAGCCGTGCCCGCAGAGCCCACCCAGCAGCCATGGAGCTCTGGGGCATGGAGCTCTGCAGACGGGGCAGGCTCAGGCACGAGGCCGGGAGCTTTGCAGGTGGGGATGAGAGACCACGGCCCCAGAACTGCTTCTGTAGCCTCATGGAAAAACTGAGGTTGAAGGAGATGTGTGCCCAGCACCGGATGGGTGGTGTGGTGCTGCCCTGGGCTGGTGGAGGCTCCTGGGGGAAAAGTGGGGCTCAAAATGCACTCTGCTCCCCATCCCCAATTCCTGAGGGCTGTGTTGTGGGTAAAATTGAAATAGGAACCACAGACAACATTATTCTGTGGGGAAAGCTGCAGATGGCAATCGCGTGTAAGGCATATGTGTGTCACGTCTCCAGCTAGCGCTGCAACTCTCCCCTCTTCTTCTTTCCCAGCCACGTTCCCAGGTCCGTGTCTCCCACCACGACGTCTCAGATCCAGGCCAGGAAGAAGCGGAGAGGGGTGAGTTCTGTGCTGTGCCTTCTCCATGCGCTCGGGCTCCGTGTGACATCCCCTGTGCACAGCAGGTGCTGGTGGCACCTCCTCGCTCCAGGACACAGTGAGGTCTGCAGAACTGGCTGTGCCTCGTCCCTTAGCTGAGCAGAGGATTCTGGCAGAGCTCTGACCTCAAATCTGGCAGAAAGGAGTGGCCATGGGGGGAGGAGGGAGGTTTCACCCGCTGTCGTCACACCCAGCGAACGCTTCTTTGCTCGGCTTTTCCACCAAATCGTGTAATTACACGGCCCGGTGCCTCTCTCCACCTGCTGCGAGGACTTCACACCTGCAAGGAGCACGGTGGCTGAGCGTGGTTTCTCCTCCCCGCAGATCATCGAGAAGCGACGCCGTGACCGCATCAACAGCAGCCTGTCGGAGCTGCGGCGCCTCGTGCCCACCGCCTTCGAGAAGCAGGTGTGTGTACGGCCGGGCAGTGCTCTGCCCTCCTCATCCTCACTGCAGGGAGTGGGGAAAAAGGGTGGTGAAACAGCGTGAAGGGGTTTATTGGCGATATTCAGGGAGGATCAATTCAGTCCTGGTGGTGTTTCGTAGCTATGATGGAGCGTAGAAATGGGGATTTTCAGTTTGCAGGGGGTGATCGTGGGATCCATCCATCCATTTTTGAGTTGCTTGATTAAAAACTGTGCCCAGATCTGGGTGTCTGAGTGCTCCTGGGCTTCGAGAGGGCTTTGGGGAGGGCAAAGCTCAGCCTGTGGGAAGCACAAAGCCCTACACCATAAAACACTGAATTGCTCTTTTCTTTTCTCCTGCTCCCAACAAGCAGGGCTCATCCAAGCTGGAGAAGGCAGAAATTCTACAAATGACAGTAGACCACTTAAAAATGCTTCATGCCACTGGAGGAGCAGGTGAGAACCGCTCTTATCAGTGTATGGATGGGGTGAAGGTGACATCCTGGGTGGAAAATTCCCCATCAGCAAGGAAAGCCTTGGTGCTGCAGCACCAGCATGGATGCTGCCTTGCATAATTTTTGGACTTTTCCTGCCCTCCTGTTCTTATTGCCTGTAAAGTGTGGGGCAGCATCCCATGGATGGGCTCTGGCAAAGTGCGTGGCACATCCCAGACCCATGGGGACAGTGCTTCTGTGTCACACACCCCAGTAAAGCTGAGCAGCCAGGGACATGCACAGCCCTCCCCAGAAGTGGAGCCTGCTTCCAGAAAAACGATATTAAACTCTTTACCTCCTCCCTGGGATACATTTCCTGCAGAGGCTGAATTCTACATGGGGACTCTGCAAATAAACAAGGCTTTTTTTCCCTTTCTGTTCTTTCTTTTTGTCTCTTGGTTGTTATAAGAAGAGAGAGGGAGCCCTGTGCAAAATTCAACAAAGGTCTCATTTGTACTGAGACCTCAGTACAGCCCCTCTGTCCTGTTCCAGTTAACAGGATGGAGATCACAGCTCCAGTAAAGAAGCCTCTGGCTTGCTTACCACCCACTTTTGGCTTTCTGGGGACATTGCTGGCATCCAGGCTTTGCTTCAGAGCTGTAACTCGGTCTGGAACATTTGTTTAGATATTCAGTTTGACTGCACTGCAACAAAGGGCTGTATTGTCCCCAGAGACCCCATCAAGCAGAGTGGTCCAGCGCTTCGCTGCGCTCTGACATTCTCTGCTTTATTGCTTACCGTCTCATGAAGCTGCAAGCAGGGAGCAGAAGCCTAAAAACCAAGCTTAAAAATGTGGATTTTTGTGTGGCTCGGAGCTTTCTCAGCCCCGTGGCCCTGGCTCAGCCGTCCTTCAGCGGATGTCAATGTGAATGAAGTGTCAAGAACAGAGGCGACCATTGAACCATTGGTAGAGGAGATGCAGGGTGCTCCCTTTGAGAGGCACCCAGCCCATGTTTCCTGCACCCATAACTCATAGAACCCAGCAGAAAAATTTTCATCCTCCCTGAGCACGGTTAATGAAACCTCTTACTGTCTTTCATGCTAAGAGGCTCCACAACCCCAGTGGTTCTGCCCCTTCGAGATAACCAGGGCTGCTGTTCTCACATCCATCCCTTGCAGACACCCACTTGGCTATCGGCACCGTAGCATCACACGGCAGCAAAGTGCCTCAAGTGACACAAAGTGACATGCACAGTGCCTTAGAGAGGGCAGTGAAATTCAAGCACATTCCTGAGCCTCACTGTCCCCGTGTCCTTTCCCTGCAGGCTTCTTGGACGCTCGGGCCCTGGCCGTGGACTACAGGAGCATCGGCTTCCGCGAGTGCCTCACCGAAGTCGTCAGGTACCTGGGTGTCCTCGAGGGCCAGAACACCGCCGACCCCATCCGGCTGCGACTCCTCTCCCACCTCAACAACTACGTGGCCGAAATGGAGCCCTCACCGGTGGCCGCCTCCCTGCTGCCCCTGCAGACATGGCCGTGGTCCTTCCTCCACAGCACCGCAGGCCCCGTGCAGGTCCCTCGCCGGGACACGGCCGCTCCAGTTGTGTTGACTGCGTCCTCCTTGGCCTACCCGAGCCCTGCCGTCAGGCCGGCCCCGCTGCGCCGTGTCCCCGGCGACCTGCTGCCATCGCGCCGCGGCCTGCTGCCCGCCAGGATGGCCTCCTCCTCCCGCAGGGCTCGCGGGGCGGCCTTGGCCGCGGCAGCCGCACCCCGGATGCCGTCACCCTCAGCAGGGCCGAGGGAGGGCTCGGCCAAGGGCAGCCAAATCTCCGCGTTCCTCTTCTCGCCCGCCGGCATCCCCCTGCCCCCAGCCTACACGGTGCCTGGGGCCTTGGGTGGTGCCACGCAGGGACCCGCGCTCAGGGTGGGAGCAGCCAGGATCTGCCGCTCGTGGGCGACGGAGATCGGGGCCTTCTGATCCCCACCTCAGCGCTCGCAGGGCCAAGAACAAAGCCGGCTGGCGAGGCACCTCCTGCTTTGCGGAAGCCAAGGACCCATCAAGAAGATTCTCTTTGCTCTCCCCTCCTCATGCTGCCTTCCTCACCTCGCTCATCCTCTCCCTCGCTATGAACATCAGTGCCATCCCCATGTGCTTGTCTGCATGTGGCTGTGGGGGCACCGCAGCCCCCACCCCCTGCAGAGCCCGACATTGTTCCATTGGAGAAGAGCCAGCCTTGAGTGATGCCTCATTTCCCCCGGGACTCAGAGCTCCTGGACAGACTTGCTTGGGCCGTGTCCCCCAGCTGCAGCACCCAGATTTGGGGTGTGGGGGCAGGTCCTGATTGCCCCCAGCACTGCTGGCACCCCGGCTGCTTGCTGCTCTCCTCATCCCGCTCATGGTGGAGCACCAGGGGGGTTGCAGCAGCCCTCACCCCACACCCAGGTGCGAAGAGACAAAATGCAGGGCTTCAAAGGGCCATCTGCAGCGGAGGGGAAGGCTCTGACGCCGATGTGGGAAGCACAGCCCTTCCCTCCACCCATCTCCCTGCGGGAGCCGTCTCACCTCGGAGCAGCCCCGTCGGAGCAGCCTGTGTTCCAAGCGCCTCCCAGTTCCTGCAGCCCTGCATCCTCCACCCTCTCCTCCCACAATGGCTGTTTTCACCCTTCAGCACCGCGCTGTGGTCTCGTGTTGCTCATTCCTGGGCCAGGACCAAACCCACGGGTGTTGCACTGCAGACCTCAGCCAGCTCTGGGTCTGCACTTGTCCGATTCCCGACAGTTTTTCCTGCCTTGCCTGTGTGCTCCTCCATAACTGGTGCAGTAGAAAAGCCCCTGCTCCTGGGCTGTCCCCTCTCCTCTGGACAGGGAGGAACTGAAGCTCTCGAGCTCTGGGGCTGTGTCCCTACAGTGCTCAGGGCCGGGTGTCCCAGCGCCTGCCCTCCCCATCGCAGCCCCACTCCCTGGTCTGTGCCTTTGCTCACCGGGAAGGACCCGCAGAACAGCCCAGACCCCGCCCCGAGGGATCTCCCCAGGAAAAGAGATCAAAAAGAGAAAATCCTGGAGGTGGGAGGGAGAAGCTCTCTCCTGGCAGAGGCTCTCCCCACGCCTCGGTCCAGACTGCCGATACGCGTACCCAGCGTGGTTCGGAGATCCCTCCTGGTTCTTTCAATGATCATCGCACTTAACACCCAGAGACACCTCTGTGACTTCTCCTCTCCCCTGTCCCCAAGCACTGGAGTCAGCCAGGAACAACAACACGTTCCCTTCCAGCAAGGCCCCCGGTGCCGGTGGTTCCATGGCTCACAGCCAGCAGCCTGGCCTCGCACGACGCTGTGCAGAGCTGTAGAGTCGCAAGCTGGGGCATCCAGCAAAGGTGTCCAATAAAGTCTTTCAAACCCCTGTCCTTGTGAAATGCAGTCTTGGTGTGCATCTGTTTTCCCAGTCCAGTCTGCTTGGGTGACTGCTGGCTTTGCAGCATGTAAGCTTTTGTCCCCCAAAAAACTTGAGAACAGGTAAGGGAAAATCCCCAGTGGTCCCCTTACAGCTGCTGCTCGTGGTGGCTGCTCCCATGACCTTTTCTTTGCAAACCACCCCGTGAGTCACCATCAGCAAGGTACTCAGCAGCGCTCACCCTGAGGTTGGCAATAATCCATGGCTCGAGAACAAATCGTTTCATTTAGCTCCCAGCCTCCAAAAAGTGCCAGGGAACAAGTCGGGGCCAGCAGAGCCCTGTAGCCAGCTCCAAGGGCTGGCCATGGTCCCCTGCCCCTTTGTGAGCAGAATCCCAGTAAAATAACCCCACTGCTCACTGATGGGAAACGCTTGGACAAAGCCACAGCTGAGAATTGTTCTGGGGGAAGGACCAGTAAACGATCCTGGTCGTGAAAGATGCTGGGAGAATTTGCTGGGGAATGGTGAGAATTCAACTTCCTTTCCCATAACTCCTTCTCGCTCCAAAAATGCCTTTCAAAACCGCCCATAAATCCTCGCCTTAAGTGCTGTGTTGGGAATTGCTGGAAGGGAGCAACTGCAGCTGTGATGGAGGAAGGCAGCATCTGTCTGGGAGCAGAGAGGCTTCCCGAGCCATAATGGGGCCATTGACAGCCACGGTGCCCACGCTGCCCCGACCCCGCTGGGGGTGCTGGGGGAACTCGAGCTCTCGTGTGGCCCCGAGGAGCTGCAGAACCCTCCGTGGGAGGCAGGCACACAAACCAAGCCCGCAGGCTGCAGCAGTGAAAGAAAACAGAGGCAGCGAGCAAACCACTTCCTGATCTCCGTGGATCAAACGGGAGCCAGAGCCGGTGGGAGGGCATCGCTTCAGGCCCGTGGGGTTTTCTCCCCACAGCAATGCTGTGATTACAGCAGTAGCCCAGGACTGGATCTTCGTGTGTTTTTCCCAGGGTTTTCCTTAGCTTAAACGTCTCCCGTAACACATTCTGGCACCTTTTGATCTACCCTGTAGGGGAAATCCCCAAACTCTCTGAGCATCCTCATTTTTCAGGCAAAAAAATGTAATGAAGAGCCTATGGGAACGCGGGGGCTGCGGGTGGCACACGGCAGTGCTGAGCCCCTTGCCGTGCTCAACCCCTCACCATGCTGCAGGCTGGCATGCACTGGTGCCAAGCCCTGTGCCATGCTGCAGGCTGGCACACAATGGTTCTGAACCATTACCGTGCTGCAAGGTGGCACAAAGTTTTGCTGAGCCCTCTGCCAGGCTTCAGGTTGGCATGCAGTGGTGCTGAGCCCCTCACCATGCTGAGCCCTCTGCCATGTTGCAGGCTGGCATGCACCGGTGCCAAGCCCTGCAGGCTGGCACACAGCCCCGCACCACGCTCCTGCTCCCGTAGCACCGGACCGAACAAGGCCGGCACGGGGCCCTGCTCTCCCCGCATTAACGCAGCGGTGCGGTGCGGCCCTGCCCTCTGCTGGTATCTCCCAACCGGGACAGCGCCTGGCCCCAAACCCTGCGAAATATTGCAGAATATTGCAGAATACTGCAAAATATTGCAGAGTATTGCAGAATANGGTGCGATCCCACGCGGAGCCGGGCCGCGTTAGGGCTGTAGAACCCTCAGAGGGGCCTCAAAGAGTCCTCATAGGGTCCTCAGAGGGGCTCTTAGGGCTTCAGAGGGCCTCACAGGGGCGATACTGTTTGGAAAGATCGGTTGGGGNTGCTGCTGTTGCCTTCTATCCTACTGCTCCAACTTATTCCACTGACATGGATAGGTATCATAGCTATTCAAAGTCAAGGCAATGTGATGTGGAATTGGGAGGCACTGTGGGTGCCCGAGACCCCTCGGCAGTGCAGCACTGCGCCTGGGGCTACGGGCGCTGCTGCTGCATCCCTGAGCTCCGCTGGATGCCATAGAGGGGGAAAATCCCGGCTCCTCCCGACTGCCCCCCATGAACATGGAGTAAAAGGGACAAAACTGGAGCTTGGAGCGCCAGGAAAGGCCCCTCGGGGGGGTTAAGTGCTCTCCCAGCGCTAAGGGCCCCACCAGCCAGGCCCCAACGTGGCCGTGAGGGGGCGCCCGCCGCGGTCCTCCGCGCCGCTGGTGGCGCTGCGGCGGGCAGAGGGCGGCGCTCAGGTCGGGCCCTGCGCCTCCTCCTCGCCGCACGGCGGCCCCGCTCACGGCGCGGCGGCTATAAAGGGGCGCCCGGCGCGCGCCGCCCCCTCTCTGCCCGCGGGGCCGCAGCGCGTGAGTGGGGTCGGGCCCAGCGCCGCCCCGGGCCGGGGGGAGGANCCCCAACCCCCCCCTCCCCCCAGGGGCTGTGAGCGGGGCTCTGGGCTCCTCCCGCCGAGCTCTCACCCAAGCTCTCTCTGCAGACACCCCCGGAGCCCCCCCGAGCGCCTGCGGGAGGATGAACGCGGCGGGCAGCAGCTACCCCATGGCATCGCTGTACGTGGGCGACCTGCACCCCGACGTCACCGAGGCCATGCTCTACGAGAAGTTCAGCCCCGCCGGGCCCGTGCTGTCCATCCGTGTCTGCAGGGACATGATCACCCGCCGCTCCCTCGGCTACGCCTACGTCAACTTCCAGCAGCCGGCGGATGGTAAGCAGCACGCGGCCCTGGTGCTTTTTCCTTGCTTTTTTGCCCTGGATCCACTCTGCTGTTTGTGCTTCCCCTTGAAGCTGCCCTCCCCTGTGTCCCAGCAGAGGGGTGAGTGATTGCTTGCAGGGGTTGTGCAGCTGTGGGGTTTTTTTGCATAAAAGAAATCTCTTTTTACTCACTTTGGTGTCTCTGAAATGCTTGGCAGATGGACATCTTGGTGACCTCTCTGGTTAATAGGACTGTTTCTCTGCAGATCTCCAACTTTTTTTTGCAGGTTATGTAAGGGAATGATCTCCACGATGTTCCTCTTCATTCTGAATCACAGAGTCACAGACTATCCTGAGCTGGAAGGGACCCATAAGGATCTTAATTTCATTCTTAGTCACAGAATCGTAGACTATCCTGAGTTGAAAGGGACCTATAAGTACCCCTGGCTCCATACAGGACCACCCAAAAATCAGAGCATGTGGCTCAGAGGTTTGTCCAGATGCTTTCTGAACTCTCTGAGCTTGGTGCTGTGAGCACTG
>WBMW01006105.1:66098-84238 GCA_013396635.1 Penelope pileata
TGTAGATAGATAGATAGGTATCTATACGGGAGGTATTTCTTAAAAAAATACATTAATGAAATTAAAGCAGCTCTGGTGTGGGGAGCTCCGTGCTGTGGGGGCTCAGCCCGGTGTCCCCCAACCCCCCCCTCCCCCCAGGGGCTGTGAGCGGGGCTCTGGGCTCCTCCCGCCGAGCTCTCACCCAAGCTCTCTCTGCAGACACCCCCCGAGCCCCCCCGAGCGCCTGCGGGAGGATGAACGCGGCGGGCAGCAGCTANTGTTCCTCTTCAGTCTGAATCCCAGAGTCACAGACTATCCTGAGCTGGAAGGGACCCATAAGGATCTTAATTTCATTCTTAGTCACAGAATCGTAGACTATCCTGAGTTGAAAGGGACCTATAAGAACCCCTGGCTCCATACAGGACCACCCAAAAATCAGAGCATGTGGCTCAGAGGTTTGTCCAGATGCTTTCTGAACTCTCTGAGCTTGGTGCTGTGAGCACTGCCCTGGGGAGCCTGCTCCCTGCCCACCACCCTCTGGTGCAGAGCCTTTTCCTGATATCCAGCCTGTCACTCCCCTGTTGCAGCTCTGTGTGTAGGTTTAGGCTGTTTACCTGGTCCTCATGCACTCAGTCCTGGCAGAAAAGCTTGGGAGTAATCAGCCCTGGTCAGGTGTTTGATCTGAGTGAGCCTCTGGCTGCCCACCTGCTCTGCTTTAAGAGCTGATGGGCTGTGGGTTGCTGTCCTTGTGCAAGCTGCTGGGTGGGTCCCCAGTCTGGAGTGGTGTTCCTCCATTAATGGGAAAGATGCATCGTGCAGTGCGTGTGAAACCTTGCTGTCTCATGTGCAGAATCCATGCTGCTTTGCTCTGGGCAGATTGTTTTTCAGTACTTTAATTTGACACCTGCTTAAGTAAGTATTCCAGTGCTAAAGCAGCAGAAATGTGAAAGATAGGACAGAAAAGGTCATTTTGGAACATGTCTTTTCTGGAAGAAAAGTAGGTCAGCATTTTCTGCCCTCGTTCTCAGAGCCTTTACTTGTTGACTGGCGCACGTTTATTGCTCTGCGCTGTCATTTAGCAGTGCCTATATATAGACACCTCCAGGACAGGCAGGAGTGAACTCTTCCCTGTAATTCAGAATCAGTTCATAACAGCCAGTAAACTCTTTGATAACCTCCAGTTGGCCACCGTGCCTTATGGTTTTACAGAGAGCAGTCTGTTTGTTACACAGTAATAAATACAATGACTTTGGATCAAAGTGCAGAAATGTCACAAAGTTGTACTCCTGCAAGCCAGCAGAGCCCCTGGAATTGAGCTCTTTGCTGGACTGTGGAGCATGATTTTATGTAAGCTGGTTGTGACTGTGCCATCCTAGCTGCTGTCCTCTTTCCCAATGCCTTCTGTATTCTCCTTAAAGTGGGGAGACCTGTGGCATGCACACATAGAAATGACGTTTAAAGGGAAGAGCAGCGAGTTCTATGTGCTCACTTTAGCAGGAAGAAGTTCTCCTCACAGAAATACAAAGACAGCTGGCCTTCCCATATATTTCCAGGTAATCTTTTATGGTAATAAATAGGCAGGAATTGAGAGGGACGTTGCGTCATTCCGGGCTCCTGGAGAGGCAGCAGACATTTTAGGAAGTCCCAATACTTGAAGTGATACTTTGAGAGAGTAACTGGTGTCCTGTTACCAGTAGGTCTTACAAGGTCAAGTGACTTAAAGCCTATCCTTGAGTTACTATTGGGAAGGCAAAATATGTCAACTCTCCTGCCTTCATGAAGAGATCTCTTCCAAAAAGCTCCTCACTTGTGTGGCAAACTGCAGCACGGTGCTTTGCATGAGCTAAAGGCAGCTGCTGTACTAAATGTAATGCAACAGAGCATCAACAGGTGGGAAGGTGAACACTGCTGGTCTCTCTGAAACCAAGGCTTGAATATGAAGAATGCAATTTTTATTGTCAAATGCATGCATTTAGCTTTTGTTTTCAAGGTGGCAGTACCCAGTGCTGTCTGCGTGAGGGCTTTCAGAGAAGAGGGATCTGTATTTTTCTTCCAGGGATGCCACAAATGCATTTGGACTTCATGTTACTCAGTCTAGGAAGCTGATATGATAGTTTGCATTTCCCTGGCGCTTTTTTGGAAGTATGAGTGCTTTGTAAATCTGAAGGTTTAGTGCATCTTAACCTTTGTATGGGGAATAGGGTTCTGTCTTTGCTTACTAGAGAAACTGTGTAGAGCAAGTCAGGCAGCAGCCAGAACTTCCCTGTTCTTTGGCACCACCAGGAAATCACTAGTTGCATCCTGAGCATCCTGTGTTTCCAGAATTCCTGTATCCAAATTGGTTAGAGCTTGCCTTGTTGTTTGCTTTTCTTAGCTAACAGAGTGATGCTTTGCTGTGGAAGGGGTTACTTTTTGGACATGCTTTGTCTAATTGGTAGCATCCTGCAGAGAGGTTATTTTAGGGAAAATGAGCTCTGCTGACTTCGATTGCAGTTCTGTGTGGTACCAGTGAATGCTGAGGACTGAATCTGTCATACTCTGATGGGCAGGTTAAGAAAATGCTTCAAAAGTTCTGACTAGTTCAGGCTTAGCCATGGTTGTTAATATTTATTTTGTGTGACTGTAAAGGGAAAGAAAACAAACTCATTTTGTTTGGAAGAAAAGCTGAGTTTCCTTTTTAATATGTTCCTCATGCAATTTAATTACATCCCAGGGTTTTATAACGTTGGCAGTTGAGACATGACAACTCAGATAATGAAGCAGAGAAACTTCAGTATGGCTGCAGAGATAAGCTGGTGTGGAAGTACAGAGAAAACTACACATTTCCCAAGCCAAGGAGGAAACCAGAGCTGAGATTAGATAACAGTCTCTGAAACAGAAAGGTGTAGGAGAGTATAGATAAACTTCTCTTCCTTACACTGCCTTCTCTCCTTGAAGGAAAGAGAGGAGTGGTTATGTACGTGTGCTGACAGCATTTTGTTTTAACTCAGTGTTCAAGGAATTGAAAGAAATGGGGATCAAGTATGTTCTGTGCAAAACCTCGCTGGTTTTAAGTGGCTAAATCTGCACTGTGTTTTTGTTGCCAGGTTTTTATTACCTAGTGACACCAGCAAGAGCCCAGGGGCCTGCAGAGCAGCTGATAAAACTCCTTGTGCAGAGCTTCTAATGGGTGAATCCTGGTGTGTGTGGTTATCTGGCTTCATGCTGCTCAGCCCCAGTGGCTAATTCCAGCGTTGTGTTAGCTCTGCATCAGGGAGCCCAGCCTGTAAGTGAGACTAATTACTTTGAGGCCTAAGGCAAACTGCAAGGAATGCTCAGCTATTTGTTTTCCCTGTCCAACAGACACTTGAAGAACGGAAAGAAAGCCTGAAAGGGGTTAAAAGTGTGTGTGCAGTGTTATATTTGAGTTGCAGTTCAGTCTGCTGGAGGGATGACAGGAAGCAGTGGGAGAGAAACAGCTACAGGAACTGAAATGGCTGAAGATTTGTGGCTTAAGTAGGGGGAAATGAGAAGGTGTGTGCTGAGATGGTGGAAACGAATTGGGTGTGTTTGTTCTGAGTCACATCACTGTGCTGATCCTTTAGAGCACGGGTGTCTGACCTTCTGGTTCTCCTGGGCCCCATCAAGTGAAGAGGAGTTGTCTTGGGCTTTATTTGGGTCTTCTTTTTAAGGATGTAATTAAAAATATATAAAGAGCATCAAATACAGAAAACTAGTGGGATATTTCACCTTGTTTTTGTGGAACTAATGCATCAATCTAGTTTGATGGAAGTTGTCCTCAAGGTCTCATCGGAGATTTCTGATGGAATTTTACTCTTTCTGTGCTTCATCCTTGAAAACAATTGATCACAAATGTATGTACTGCCAAAAAAGTGATGATGTGAATAAGGTGCAACAGTGTCTGCTTAGGTATGTGCTTAGAAAGCTTGAAAGAGCCAAAAGTGAGTTCACAGCTGGTTGTCTCTGTAGCTGCTGCAGAGCATTGCACAGTTCCCTCTGGTTGCTTGCTGCTGCTTCATCTGCTTGTCACCTTTCAGCAGGAGCTCTGATTCTGCTGCAAATGGTATATACAACTCGTTTGTGTCCTTGCCAGTGCATGCTTCTGGAGGACCTCTCCCTGCTATAAATAAACACTGCCAAATTTAACAGCCTGGCCCAAGTTGCCTGCTGAAGTGCCCACTAGGAGTGGGCTGTGGAGGGAAGCACAGGGTTGCATTGCTTCAGAGTAGCAGCTGAGGAACCATTTTAGCCTGGCAGTTAATTGGATTTAGTACTTCTGACTTAGCTAATAGAGCTAGTAGAGTCCAACATGTATAATTTTCCTCCTGAAATAATTTTTGTCTTTGTTTGTAAGCCTGGCTTCTTCAGTAATGAGATCCAGCAGAACTTGTTTCCTGCCTGGGGCTGTGTGTGTAGGACTGGGGGAAATAGTGATGGCACCACTTCAACTTAAAAAAACAACAAATGAACGTCTTCAAAGCACGTGGAAGGCTCTAAGGAGCTTTCATGCAGTAGTTCAAACTGATTTTTGGTTAGGAGGTGCAAGGGACTGCTGTAGGCAGTGTCCCATTGGGGTTCTGAGGGAGCTCTGTGAAATGCTGTGTGGTTGCTCTGCACCAAAAAGTGTTACATGAAAGGAGGAGGTGTTCAAGCTGGCATTTTCCTTGAATTTGCTGCCCTGAAATCTAATCAGTAAATATCATTGGGTGAAGGTGGCGTGGAAGAACTGAGCCAAACAGATTTGGAAAACTTGGCTTCTACCCTGTTAATGTTCCTTGATTTTAATGCATATTTGTCCCTTTCCCTGCCTCGTGCTGGGAATTCAGTCTTTCTTTCTCTGCTCACTCCATGCTGGGAGTGTTTCCTGGCACAGAAGACTCCCAGGCAGCTGGATTTTGTGAACAAGATCCTAATGAGTGTACGTAATGATCCTTTTAATATATCAGTAGGGAGCAGGAATAGAAACGTGGACTGGGGAGGTTCAGTGGGGGGTAGGATGGCAGTGCTGGGGTTTCAAACTTTAGATTCCTGCTTCCCTGCTCATCAGGTAGGGTGTGTGGACTTTTTTCCTCAGTGTTTTGTCTGCTCTGCTGTTGCCCTTAGATTAAGCAAATTGGGAATCATTTTTGGCTGCGTAAGCTGTCGGGGCTGACTCATGTTCTTCCCAGCCAGCCATGTGTTCACGCACATTTTCTGTCTCTGACCCAACAGAGAGATGATCCTTATAATAGAAATGGGTCTGGGTAGACAGCAGCTTCCTCTATCCTTTCCTCCTTTTGGGTTCAGCAATTTGCCTTTATGATAATGCAGAACACAACTAATTAATGAAGGCCAAGCATTTTGGCTTTCATTCCTTTATGACTGTTAAAACACTGTAATGCCAGTTCAACACAGTTTTTTAAACCTGTTATACACTTCAGCATGGCCAGAAACTGTGCTGCAGAGACCTCCCTTGAAACATCAAGATAAAAAAACAAAAAAACACGAGTCATTGGAATTGATGGCCCATGTTATTGCCCTAAATGTCTCTAATTTAGAGAAAACTATCACCCATGTGGTGGAAACCTTTATTTTTCAATAAGCCATGGAAACCTGTTCTCAACTTCTCTTGCAGCTGAGCGTGCTCTAGACACCATGAATTTTGACGTGATCAAAGGAAAACCCATTCGCATCATGTGGTCTCAGAGGGACCCCTCGTTGAGGAAGTCAGGGGTTGGGAATGTCTTCATTAAGAACCTGGACAAGTCCATTGATAACAAGGCACTTTATGACACATTCTCAGCGTTTGGGAATATTTTGTCCTGCAAGGTGAGATGTGGTTACTTTGTCCAATTCTGCTGTAGTGGTGACATGATCCGACACATCCAGTGTAGGAAGCAAAACTGACACCTTCCTCCAGGTGAGGAGTGGTGTCTCCAGAAGGCAGAGTTGACCAAAAGCTCAGGGATTGCTGAATTTGTCAGATTTGATCATGAAATGTGCCAGTCTGAAACACAAATGTCTGACTCACTTGGACCCTCAGCAGTAACCCCTTTTTGCATGCTGATGTTGTCTGAGTGTGACAGAGGAGAAAATATGCCTTCAGAGATCTGACTGTTTGGTCTCCCTCCACGTGTCTAGGTGGTGTGTGATGAGAATGGCTCTAAGGGCTACGCATTTGTGCACTTTGAGACCCAGGATGCTGCAGACAGAGCCATCGAGAAGATGAACGGCATGCTGCTAAACGACCGCAAAGTGTGAGTGTCACAGCCAGCAGCAGCAACGATCGCATGAACCGTGATGCATCTCGGTATTAACAGGGACACACAAGGCACTGGTTCTCCTGGCCCAAGCCTTGGCCTGCTACCTCTCCACTACAGGGCTGGTGAGTGACCCTGCCCAAGCCATGGCCTGCTCCCCCTCCATTGCAGGGCTGGCGGTTTCCCTAACCAAGCCTCGATTTACTCCCTCTAGCTAGTGGGCTGGGTGGGTTTCTGTGGCCAGTACTCTTTCCACTGCAGAGCTGGGTGGGCATCCCAGGCTGCTCTCCACTGTAGGACAGGTGATTTTTCTGGTTGGTCTGCAGCCTGTTTGTCCTTCTGTTCTCCTGGCACCCTTTCTTCTCCCTGTTTCTGGCTCCTACCACGACTCATTTTTTTTTGCCTCACTGCAAATCACATGCTAGTTTTCCATTCTTGAAAGCAAGTTGTTTAGTGGAATTGTCATTCTTTCCTACAGGTTTGTTGGGAGATTCAAGTCTCGTAAAGAGCGGGAGGCTGAGCTGGGAGCCAAGGCAAAGGAATTCACCAATGTTTATATTAAAAACTTTGGGGATGACATGGATGATGAAAGACTAAAGGAACTCTTCAGCAAATACGGTAAATACAGAAACACTTAATGAGGCTGTGAATTTCATGACCTGTGCTAATTTAACAGTACTGCTACCATCTGTATATCTCTACTGGGATCACTTGGAGGCTAATGAATAGGAAGAGTTGAGGTATGGGAAGTAGTTGTGTCAAATGTTGGACAGGAGGCAGAGGCTGGCCAGCAGATGAGAGAGAGAAGGCAGCTAGGGCTGTTATGTGGAGCTTGATAGTCTTGAAATAGTCTTACATGATATTTTACTAACCCTGTCCCTTGGTAACAGGTAAGACTCTGAGTGTTAAAGTGATGACAGACCCCACTGGAAAATCCAAAGGCTTTGGCTTTGTAAGCTTTGAAAAGCATGAAGATGCTAACAAGGTATGACCAAGTGTTAATGCTGCTTGGGTATCTTTGGAGAAGAGCAACTTAACTTGGCTTACCATAGAAGCCTGTTGAGATAAAATTCTGCCTCAGGTGTAGCCTCTTCTGGATGTGGGGGCAAGAAGCCGTTTGCACGTTACTAGCTTGACATTCAGGAGTAAGCTGGCATGTCTCAGATTGCTAGATACACACAGAATGCAGTGGTATAATCAGAACATTATTTGCTGAAGAAGTGCTCTGATGGAGATCTTAGGGAGTGAATATTCTTGGAGCAGTGTTTTCCAAGCAGTGTGCTTGTTATCATTTGGCACTAACTACAAGCAGGGTGGGGATAAGTTCACAAGTTGCTGTTGTTTGTCCAGCACTAATGGTAGAGTTGTCAGCAGGGTCTCTCCTGATAACTTCAGTTTATCTTTGATTAGCCTGTGTTACACAGGAGCAATGCAGAGGTTCTGTGGCAATTTTGGCTCATTAGCTAACAAGCTGGGAGATACAAGGTGAGCTTTGGGCAGCCAAGTTCTTAACAGGATCAGCTGCTGTCTTGTTTCAGTAACTGACTGTTTTTTGAACCCTCTGTCCAGGCAGTAGAAGAAATGAATGGGAAGGATATCAATGGGAAACTGGTGTTTGTAGGCCGAGCACAGAAGAAGGTGGAGCGCCAGGCAGAGCTGAAAAGGAAATTTGAGCAGCTGAAACAAGAGAGAATCAGCCGGTACCAGGTGAACAGTCTGTCCTTTGTCTGAATTCAAGCAGAGTTTTCTATCTACTGGTATCCTTAAGGAATTGACAAAGCAGTCGTTGTCCTGTGATATATTCTGGAAATGAAAATTTTAAGGTGACTCCATGGTATGTGGGGGCAAAGGAGATGTCTGAACACGGTCTTGATAATACAAGTACTTAAGTGAATGTGAGAAAAGTCGTGTGGTATCGTTTAATTTCAAATGGGCATACCTGAAAAGATGGAAAGAGACAGCATGACCCTTTGCATTGCTCTCTAGTTTATGGCAAAGTTGTGTCATGCCAGAGATCGCATCTGAATCTTTCCTGCTCCTTGCAATATAGTGCTGGACTGGGGACACGTGATGCAACAGCAAAACAGAGGAAATCCAGACAGGCTCCCTTGCACTGCAGTGGGGTTTGTCTCTACGCCTTTGTGACATTTACTGCCTTCAATTTTTGGTGGTGTGAAAAGAACATTATGCTTAAGAAAGGGTTTTTAGACAAACGCAGCTTTGACTGATGGATGCTATCAGTGGATGTGCTCAAGATTCTCTTTATTTGTTACTGTAGATGCCTTACTTATTGTTCTCTACCTTTCAGGGAGTTAACCTATACATTAAAAATCTAGATGACACTATAGATGATGAAAAACTGAGGAAGGAATTCTCACCTTTTGGGTCAATAACAAGTGCCAAGGTACTGTGGGGCTTGGGGTTTTTTTGGATTTTAAGGCCTGAAGGAGGAACTGGTCATTGTAGTCATGAGAATACCTGGACTAGTAAACAGATTTCCTTGCATCTCAGTGGGATTTTACAGATAACTTTTTCCATTCCCTCATCAACAGAGGAGGGAAAGGAGGTGGCAGACATGCAATCTCATGCCTACTGGCAAGCAAGCATTTCTGTACATGTAGTTAGAGGCTGCACCTAATCTTTCCCATTTCTTGCTGTGCAGTGTGAGCATGGGGACACATGGTGCTTACAGAAGAGCAGAGTAAATCCAGACAGGTAGTTTTTGATTGATTACTTGTCTCTACACCTCTGCAACAGCTATGTCCTTCCTTCTTGAAATCTGACATTTCTCTGTGATGGAAAGCAGGGATTCTTAAGCTGTTCTTGTAACGGTACTCCACTAGCAATTGATCTT
This sequence comes from Penelope pileata, assembly GCA_013396635.1. NCBI lineage: Eukaryota > Metazoa > Chordata > Aves > Galliformes > Cracidae > Penelope > Penelope pileata. The sequence continues at coordinate 75,171 of WBMW01006105.1, forward strand.
TACTGCAGGTGATGCTAGAAGATGGACGGAGCAAAGGGTTTGGCTTTGTCTGCTTTTCCTCTCCAGAGGAAGCTACGAAAGCTGTGACAGAGATGAATGGGCGAATAGTGGGCTCAAAGCCATTGTATGTTGCACTTGCACAAAGGAAAGAAGAGCGAAAGGCCCATCTAACAAACCAGTACATGCAGCGCATCGCTGGCATGAGAGCCTTGCCAGCCAACACCATCATCAATCAGTTCCAGCCTGCTGCTGGGGGGTATTTCATGCCTGCTGTGCCCCAGGTAAGCTGACCTATGTTAGTATGGTTTTATGAACATTTCAGCTGGGCTTGGACCTTTGACAGTTCAACTGCAGTCATCCCATTGTGCCTTTCTTATGCCTATCAGCAAGCAACCCTTAATGAAGGGTGCAGTCAATGGAATTTAATTAGCATGTCCCAGCTGCATGCTCTCTTAATGTGAATTGGGTGTAGAGTCCTGGGAAAAACTGCCATAACATGCTGTAAACAATGCTTGTTGTTTTAGATGTTTCCTCTGAGCTTGTCTGTTCTCCCTCCAGGCTCAGAGCAGACCCACTTACTATGCACCCAATCAAATGGCACAGATGAGACCCAACCCACGCTGGCAGCAGGGGGGAAGACCTCAAGGTGAGCATGCTAGAGACAGTGTTCTGGTCCTATGACCCTCTAGGTTGTACTTTCCAACAAGAACAACGCACGCTTTCCTTTCTGTGCACAGCTCCAACTTGCTGTAGCTGACTCTCCTGACTTGCCAGACAGTTCTGGTTTGAGGATTTCCCCTCATTTCTTCCATTAGGCTTCCAGGGAATGCCCAATGCCATGCGCCAGTCTGGACCCCGGCCAGCACTGCGCCATCTGGCCCCTGCCGGCACTGCTCCTGCCTCTCGTGGCCTCCCTGTTTCTGCCCAGCGAGTTGGTAAGGTGTCTGCCTCCCAGGCTCTTCCCCTCAGCTACAGGGCAGGAGGATGCTATTGAGACTTTTACTTCCAAAGATGATTGTCAGATACAGATAACTGAAGGCCACCTGGAGCAAGGGGCAGAGACAGCACCTGGATCTTTCCTATTCCTTGCTGTGCAGTGCAGGTCTGGGGACAGTTGGTGCTACAGCACAGCAGCCAAAATCCGGATGGGTTGCTTTCCACTTGCTTGGAACTCATCTCTGCAGCTCTGCAACATTTACTGCTCAAAATAAGACTGTAGCTTATGGGTATTGTTTTCAGAGTAGAGCATCCAGATTCTATTCTAGGGAATAACTAGAATATGTCTTAAATACAGGATGTGGAAAAGCCCTTTCCTGAAGTATCCAGCTGCATTTTGGAGACCAGTTTCTAAACTAGTGTTGGACTGTGCAGTGCGTAGCTTGAATTCAGCAGTTAATAAGACTCCTCAGGTTGCTTGTTGCATGTTTCCTGTGAGTGTTTTTAATTCTGTTCTCTTCTTTTACAGGTGTTGCCGCTGCAGGACAGAATTTAGCTCCTCGTCCTCCTGTAGCTGCCCCTGCTCCCAGAGCAGTTCCTCCTTATAAATATGCCTCAAGTGTCCGCAGCCCACACCCAGCTGTGCAGCCTTTGCAGGTAACACAAGGATCTGTGCCTGAAGCAACTGCAGGCCAACAGGTTTTGCATGCAACTGAAGTGTTTTGGCAGAAACTTCAAGTTATTTTATAACCCAGATAGACACCAGAACTTGGAATTTAGAAACCTGGCAGTTGTACCTTTGCCAGGGACAACACAGTTGATTTATCTGTATTGTACTACTAAGCTCTTTTTTACCCAGATGAGCTTTAAGGATATTTTTCTTGGTCTTTTGCTTTTCAATTTTCTTTGTTCATTTTCTCAACTCTTTGCCACGTTCTCCCTGGGGTGTCATAGAAGGCACAGTTTGCCTCTCACATAGTCCTCTGCATTACACAAACAGCAGGCATGAATGTTCTTTCTTGATCAAGATACATCTTGCCATATTTGATACAGTTTTGGTAATATATTTAGTGCTTGTGTGACACGAGTTTTTTAGATCAAGATCTGAAGCATGCTTATGAACCAGGGACACTTATCTGTGCTTTTGTGAAACAAAGCCTGCTGTAGGCTTCACAGAGATTGTGTCAGAAGAAGGGGATGTATTATTATTCCCTAAATATGAAACAGTCAGCATCTATTTTTGAATCCTTGTATCTCCCCTTCCATAGGCACCTCAGCCTGCAGTACACGTGCAGGGACAGGAACCACTAACAGCCTCCATGCTGGCTGCTGCCCCTCCCCAGGAGCAGAAACAGATGTTGGGTAAGTGAAACTCTGGTTCTTCCAGATTGCATTTTACTTTGGAAATCCCCCTCAGCTTTCACTGACAACTTCTTAAATTGAAACTTCTTTTTAGGAGAACGTTTGTTCCCTCTGATTCAAGCTATGCACCCCAGCCTTGCAGGGAAGATCACAGGAATGCTACTAGAAATTGACAACTCAGAGCTGCTGCACATGCTGGAGTCTCCAGAGTCCCTCCGGTCCAAGGTAGGCTGGCCTGTTCCCTTCGATGGGGCAGACTGGGGGGGACCCTTGGGTCGAGAGAGAAGCCTCACCAGGTCATTTGTCTCCCTGAGGTGGAGGAGGCTGTTGCAGTGTTGCAAGCTCACCAAGCCAAGAAAGAAGCTGCCCAGAAGGTGGGTGTGGTTGCTGCTACCTCTTAAGCCAGGAAGACTGGTGAGTGTCTCAGTCCTCAGCTTCAGTTAAAAGCTTCCAGAAATGGTAAATAAAGCAAAGCTGTTGGTAAATGCAGCTGGTCTGGGAGGCCTGGGGGGGTGTGGGAGCAGTACTTGTCTGATTTTAGCCCATTCTTCAAGGATCTCATTTTTAATTAAGCATCAGAAAGATAAGTCCCTGAAGTGTTTGTAGCAGTTGGTATGTCATGGAAGGGTGTAGTGTATGGAGATGAGTTGTGAAACTGCTGATCTAGGAAATAAAAAGATGCACAAGATGTTCTGGTGACTTCAAGACTAGGCACACTGCTGGTGCCTGGTCCTTATCCTGACATCTGCCTGCAGCATACAGGGAAGGGCTGGTGTCAGGAGTGTCACTTTCAGGTACAAGGCAATGCTGTCTCCTGTGTTTGGAGCTGGCTCTTCTGACAAAAGGTTTTAGATCAGAATGCCCTGCAGTAATGTCTTTCTCTTTTTCCTATAGGATGCAAAGAAGCCAAATAGCCCTTCCTAGACATCAAGATGTTTGCAGATTCTTCTCTGTCCTGCAGATCTCAATGCCGTGCAACATATAGTTATATTGCATTTTATAAATTAATCTTTAAAATCTTCCTGAAGAAGCCAACTCCATGAAGCTCTAGTTTTCCAAAACCAGGATTAAGTTTGCAAGCTTTTCCTTTGTGGTTGGCACAGAGTTTGTCTTTTCTAAGCAGGACACTGAGGATTTCTCATTGAAAGTATTTTGTGGTTTTGGTTTTAACTGAACAACCCAGGTGGGAAAGTCTGGAAAGCATTTTCTCAATAAAGAAATAAAAACTTCTGCTGTGTTTGTCATCTTTTTTTCTAGATTTGTAAGTAAAGGTGATGTGACTGAGGCAAATTAATTGGGCAGGCAGTTGTCATATGATTGATGCGTTAAAATGCTAATGGGGTGATTAGCGTTCTGGGGGAGCACTGCTGCATCCACCCCACGGGCTCGTTCTGCTGGGCGATTAAAGGAGGGGTGCGCTCGCACCTCCCCGCCTCATGGGGGCGCTGTCGGAGCGGCGCTGGCACAGAGGGGGCGGAGCCGGAGCGCACTTCCGGCGCGGGGCGGGAAGATGGCGGCCACCAAGCGGGTGCTGTACGTGGGTGAGTGGGACAAGGGGGCCGCGGCCGCCGCGCGCGGTGAGCGGGGCCGTAACGCGCTGCGTGCCGCAGGCGGACTGGCGGAGGAGGTGGACGACAAGGTGCTGCACGCCGCCTTCATCCCTTTCGGCGACATCACGGACATCCAGATCCCGCTGGACTACGAGACGGGTGCGTGGCGGGCGCGGGGCGCGGGGCCGCCCGGGCGGCGGCTGACGGCGCTGTGTGTCCGCAGAGAAACACCGCGGGTTCGCCTTCGTCGAGTTCGAGCTGGCGGAGGTGAGGGGGGCGGCTGGATCCCTCCTTGTAGCGTTTGAGAGGCCCTCCGGGCTCCAGCGTTCCCGTTATTTTCCCTTGGGCTGGGGCATGGCTGCCCCGCAGCGCTGTCCCCGCACCCCGGGGGGTTTTGGTGCTCGGTGGGCCCCGCGCTGTCACCTCGTGGTGGTGCCCCCATCCCCCCCCANCAGAAGGTGCTTGGTTTGGGCACGCAGCCCTTCAGTCCCTGCAGCATGGGGATGTGTGAGGTTTTGGGGTCCTTTGGTACGTGTGGGGCTGTGTGATTCCCTTACAGGGACAGAGAGGGACGCAGCCCCAACAATTTCCTTTTCCTTTCCATCCCCGTAGGATGCGGCTGCAGCCATCGACAACATGGTACGGAGCTGTCCCCTGCAGCCCCTGCGAGCTGCGAGCACCCTGAGCACAGCTCCTGCCCTGGGCGCTGGGTGCTGCCACGGGCACAGGCTCTGCGCTGGGGCTGTGGTGCCCGTCCCCACTCCGCTGCGTGTTCGCCTCTTGCTGTGGTCTCGGTGTAGCTCCTGAGCTCTGGAGCCATCGCTGTGGTGCTTGAAAGTGAGGGAGAGATCTGGGGGCACGGTGAGTTTTTACCTCGTGGTGGGCTTTGTTCTGCTTTTGTCTCCTGTAGAATGAGTCGGAGCTCTTCGGCCGCACGATCCGAGTGAACTTGGCCAAACCGATGCGCATTAAGGAAGGGTCGTCCCGGCCGGGTGAGTTGGTGCCAGGAGAGGAGGAACCTCTGCAGACATTCAGTGCTGGGCACGTTGGCTTTTCTGCTTTCCCAGTGCTCTGCCTCCTGTCTGAGCATCCCGATAGCCAAAACCATCCCTCAGCCCTTTGGGCAGACGTTGGGGTAACCCCAACCGTGGGTTTTGGGGTCGGCCGTGCCGGCAGCGCCCTGGCTGCGCTCCTCCTGCTGAGCCCTGCGCTGTGCCTGGCCCTGAGCTCAGCGCCCTGAGCTCCCCCTCCCCTCGGCCGCCGCAGTGTGGTCGGACGATGAGTGGCTGAAGAGGTTCTCGGGGAAGACTCTGGAGGAGAACGCGGAGGAAGGAGGAGCGGAGGCACCCAAACAGGAGGCACAGGAGGTAGGAGCGGCTGGAGCTGTGCCGTGCTGAGTGCCACGGGGTGGGGAACGGCCGTGTGGGGACCCCTGGGTGCTGCCAGGAGCGAGTGGTGGCCCTGGCAGTCCCTGTGTTCTCAAAAGCTCAGTGAGCCCGGAGATGCCACGTGTTCCTGCCCCACGCTGCGGCAGCCCCTGGGCTGTGAGGGGCTGGGGGTCCCCGTTTGCTGTGCGCTGCCTCTGGGGACTTCTGGAGCTGTATCTGCTGCCAGCGCCGTGCTGCAGGCTGGGCCCAGCCCGGCTGTTGGGTGGCAGAGCCAAGCAGCAGCAGCACCGTGCACCTTTCCTTCCCCTGCCCAGGGTGAGCCTCCTGCCAAGAAGGCCCGGGCCAACCCCCAGGTCTACATGGACATCAAGATTGGGAACAAACCCGCGGGGCGGCTCAAGATCCTGCTGCGCTCCGACGTGGTGCCCATGACCGTGGGTGAGCAGCGGGTCGGCGGCTGCGGGGTGGGGGCTGTGCTGCTGCGCTCACCTCCGCCCCTCGTCCCGAACAGAAAACTTCCGCTGCCTCTGCACCCAGGAGAAGGGCTTCGGCTTCAAGGGGAGCAGCTTCCACCGCATCATCCCGCAGTTCATGTGCCAGGCTGGGGACTTCACCAACCACAACGGCACCGGAGGCAAATCCATCTACGGGAAGAAGTTTGATGATGAAAACTTCATTCTCAAGCACACGGGGCCGGGTAGGCGCCTCCGTCTGCTCCCACCCAGGGCCTCCAGCAGGCTGTCGTGTGCCCCTGGCGTTCAGCAGGCAGAAGTGCAGCGCTCTGTTGCTGTCCACGCTCTGTTCATTTCCAATCTTATGTCGTGGGGAGTTTCAAAGCTGTTGGATTTTAGAGGAGGAATGTCGCAGTCTAGCTACAAGCATTGGAGAAGTAGCAAAAAGCAGGCTGGTCTCCGTGGCTTTTCTGTTGCTACAACTCAAAATGAATGCTGTCTGCCACTTTACTCCTTTCATACTTGCGGGTGGTTCTTGGCATAATCAGCTCCCAGCACTTTCTGTGGAGATCAACATGCAGAGGCTCTCTTAACCCTGGCAGTGTTTGCACGGCCCAGGAGTGGGTTTGGGGTCGTCATTGGCTCCCGGTGACGCTGCGCTGTTTGCCTGCAGGGCTGCTGTCCATGGCAAACTCCGGCCCCAACACCAACGGCTCTCAGTTCTTCATCACATGCGATAAAACCGACTGGCTGGACGGGAAGCACGTGGTGTTCGGCGAGGTGACGGAGGGCATGGACGTGGTGCGGCAGATCGAGGTCGGTGCCGCGGCGCTGTGCCAGGACCCTTCCCACCCACAGCCTCGTGCCTTCATTCCTCTTCCTCTTCTCCTGCAGGCTCAGGGCACCAAGGACGGGAAGCCGAAGCAGAAGGTGATCATCTCCGACTGCGGGGAGTGTGTGTGACCGTGGCACGGCTGCCCAAATTCCCCTGCAAGGCTTGGCGTGATGCGGGCGATGCCGTGGGAGAGACCACAAAGCGTCCACCCGGGGCCCATGGTGCCCGTGCCACCCGGTGTTCCCCGTGGGGTCTGCCACTGGCTTGGTAAAGACTTTCTATTTGACAGAAATAAATCCTAGTTTTAGAAATACTGAGGGCTGTTGAAGTCTCGCTGTGTGAGGATGCTCTTTAAATCCCAAGTTTTGGAAGGCTCCTTGCAGACATCCCCAGCAAGCCCTGACCCAGGGGCTTTCTGCCCAGGGCTGTTACCGTGCCCTGAGCTGCGCTGTGTTGACTTCATCAGCAGATGGAACCTCCCAGCCTGGTGAGACCTCGTCACAGGCAGCTGCGCATCAGGGAGCGGATTGTTCTTATTTCGGTGCTCCCCATCCTCAGAGCGTTTTTGGTGGGTTTGTGGGGTTTCCTCTCTGTTTGTTTTTCCCTCTCCTGTGGCTAAGCCAGGTTTGTTATTTGCTGAGTGATGCAAGGTTCCCCAGAACCTTAGAAACAGCCCAAGCTGTTGCAGGGGCTCAGTTTTAGGGAACGAGGTGCAGTTTTAGCCAATGCTGAGTATTTTTTCATTGCGAAATCCTGCCTGCTGAACAGAACGCTGTTGTGCCGTGACATTTATTAAAAACAGCAAGAGAAACGTTGTGTTTACTCTCCAAACTAGGCGTTTATTTTATAACAGTGTTGCAACTCAATACGTATTATTTCCTCTCCCCCATTGGCTGAGTTTTGTGAACTTTAAGTAAACAGGAGCGGGTTAGTCAGGCAGCTACTTAATTGGCTGAGAGTGTTTTCGTGTAGGGAGTTAAAAGCCCTGCTTGGAGCTGGGCTGGCCAGATGTCCCCAGCAGCTCCCTGCCTCGCCCCGGGCCAGCAGCGTTGGGGACCACACATCCGCCGCAGCGCGACGTCACCGACCACAAATCCTCTTCCTCTCCTATATATATAGCTGTGTACGTATAGCATGGATGGTTCTCATTACGTGTGGTGAGAGAATAGAAGTTTTGTATTATTTACATCCACATCTGGGAACGGGGAAGGTTGGGAGGGATGGATCAGCGTTGTGTTGGACTGGGGTTGTGTCCCATCCCCGGTACATCTCCACCCCCAACACAGCCCCAACCCCAACGTAGCCTCAACCCATGGAGCCCCTTGGGTGCACCCAGTGGGCACGGTGTCCCATGTCCCCACCGGGCGATCAGTGGCACCCGCAGGACTTCACCACCATGTTGCGGTGTTTCTTGAGGATGACGTTGTTGTTGCTGTCGTAGTAGAGGACGGAGGTGGCACTGAGCTTGGTGGGGGCACAGCACGCCTTGGGCACGGCCTCGGGCTTCATCAGGTGGACCTGGGGGAGAGAGAGCCTCGAAGAGCCCTGGCTCTTACCTGCAAGAAGCCTGGGTGAATGGGGGGATTATTTCCAGCGTTTCATCAAAATATTTATTCTAAACCCTTGGCAGTCCTCGCTGCAGTTTATATTGGATCGGGGCGGTCCCTTCATTAATTTGGGATTTCTGGGCTCTGAGCTGAGCTTGGCACCCCCGAGGCTCGTGGGCATGCAACCCCCCTGCCCCACATGTGCGAGTCATTTGCTAGCAGAGCTCTCCCAGCTCGGAAGTCCGGTGTTTTGCTGTCAAACCCTGCTATTTGCAGCACCGGCCGGGCTGGCGCAGCGCCCGGCTCCCTGTGCCAGGTGATTCACGTCCGCCCGAGCGGCTCCGCTTTGGGAAGAGCCCTGGGCTGGGGGTGAGGGTGGGTGCCTGCAGCAGCAGGGGGGGGCTCTGGCAGCTTCATTAATGTAAAAACGAAACCCCGCCAGGCGACACCTTCAAAGGCTTGGCCGGGGACTCACTCCCTGTAATTAACGGCGAGCACCGGAGCCGGCGTGACTCCGCCATTGGGAAATCAAACACTCACAGGTCAGGAAATTCCAGAAATTAAAGCCCGGGTTGCGATGTGGGGTGGATTTGGGAAAACGGGGCATTAAAGCCTTCCTGCTTCAGGAATACGCTGAGCCCAGCGCTTGGGCTCCGTGGGGCCTCGGGTGCAGCTTCTGTGCACGGGGACAAGGGGGTGCGGGGTGTACCACTGCCCCTTCCCCACCCCGGGGTCCGGCACCTGGAGCCCCCCCAGCAGTGCTGACCCAGGGGACTGACCAGGGACTGCAGGATGGCGTGGTTGGTGGCATTCATGCAGGAGTCCAGCGGGAAGGCACACTCCCCCTCGCAGTAGTAGGCTGAGTACCCCTGCGGGGCGATCACCCAGTCCTGCAGGGAGAAGGGGAAGGGTTCTGGTTTTTGGGCTGAGAGTTGTTTGGGGTCACCCATTGGGGCTGTGCCAGCTCGTGGTTGCTGTAACAGCTCTGGCACACAGCT
>WBMW01006105.1:91375-116844 GCA_013396635.1 Penelope pileata
CCCCCCGGCCGCCCGGTGCGGAGCGGCCCGGCCCGGCCCCCGGTCCGCCCCGGTGGGGAGAGGGAAAGGGACGGCCCCGAGGCGGCACCGCCCCGGCCCCGGTGCTCCACGCCCGGCACAGAGCGCAGCCGTCCTCCCACGGACACCAGAACCCGCGGGCACCCAAAGCCATGGACACCAAACCCATGGACACTCAGCCCTATGGGCACCGAAACTCAAGGACACCCAAACCTACGAAGGCACAAACCCATGGACGTCCGAACCCGTTGACAACACTGCTATGGGTATCCATCCCTGAACCCATGGACACCCAAACCCATGGACACCCATCCCTATGGGTACCCAAACCCATGGACACCAAACCCATGGGCATCCGAATCCATGGACACCCAGACCCATGGACACTCAAACCCATCGACAACCAAACCCATGGCCATCCTCCCCTATGAGCAGCCAAACCCATGGCCATCCACCCTATGAGCACCCAACTCATGCACCCATCCCCACGGACATCACCCCCCTGTGACGAGTACAGGTCCCCTGCACCCACCCATGCAGACCGACCTCACCTGGCACCCCATGCACCCACCCGCGGGCACCCATCTCACCACCACCCTGTGCACCAGGTGCTCTCAGCACCTCCTGCATCAGTGGCATCCACACACCTGGGCCAGGGGCACCTCTGCCCCCAGAACCCCCAGAATTTGGGGTCCCTGCTCTGTTCTGCAGGAAATGCTGCACGCAGACACCCCTTGGTGCCTGGGCATTGCCTCCTGCACGGGACAAAGGGCTCAGACTCCAAACACGAACACCTGGGAGTAAAGTAGGAGGCAAGATTGTTTATTACCGCAAGCAATTTTAATACAAAAATGTGTCTGGTTTTTAAACAATTCATTGGTAGAGCTTCAGTTTTGCCTCAATTTAAACCAATTGAGAGAATCACACAGCAACACGGTCAGAGCCGGAGAGGAACAACACCCAATAAATACAGGAGCTCCGCAGAGCCCTCTCCCTCCGCCCATCTCCTGCTCACTTGGTCAGTTCTGTTTTATTACAAAGAAAAAGTAGCGTACAAAAGCCAGACAGGACTTGTAGCAGTGTGCTGGTGAGACTCATTTCAAGGACAAGCAACTGTGCGTGTAAGTCCAGATTTCTTCTAGGAGCAGAGGTCACATCAATCTCAGCCCGGTTGGAAGTGGAATGGCCAGTTCAATAATAAATAGGAAAAGAGATGCAGACCAAGAGCGATTCTGTAAGGAGCAATTTGGGTTGGTCTCTTAGGCCATCAATCCAGAAGAATCCTCTAACCCGTGGGACCCACCACCACTAAGGATGTGTCTGAGTGATCCAAACCTGCAACCTACCAGCGTGCTCTCTTCTGGACAGCGTTGCCGTGAACCCCCCTCCCCAAACCCATCAGCATTTTCTGTTCTTTAAAAACAAAGTTGCTCGGACAGTATTTTCAAGACAGCAGTTGTAATGACCTTCGCTGTAGTGTGTGCAAATTTTATTTCCAAACTCTGCTTTCTTCAGGTAAAATCACATAGCTTTAAAAAAAAATGGAAACATAAGCCCCAAGTCCCCTCACCTCACGTTTCTCCGTTTGAGGTATCTGTGATTTACAAAAAGAGAGTTCCTTGAACACTGTAGGATTCAGGTCTTTGCTTTTAAATATAATTTACCTTGCTGAGACAGCAAGTTAAGTTTATAAAGATGCATTTAGGAAACAATCCTAAAAGATAAAGCAGGTTCACACCCTGCACCGCGCAGAAATCCTATTTATATTTTAGTTTTTCTTTACACTTTCACATCTTGACCTTTTTTGCTTCCTTTTTTTTTTCTTTTTTTTTTCTTTTTTTTCTTTTTTTTTTCTTTCTCTCCCACATCTCAGTTTTCCAGGCCCCTCTCTGAACAGGGGTCGCCAAGAGGCATTTTTTTATCTACATAAATATTCACATGAAAATAGTAACTTACAAAAAAGGAAAAAAAAAAACAAAAACAAAAACAAATAAGGCAGCTTCATAACACAACTTTCTTTTACACTTTTAACAATATAGTTTCTCCCATTTAGAATAAATATACATCCAATGTACGTAGCAGGGTTAAAAATTGGACACAGGTTGGGTTTTGTTTCTGGCAGGAGGGTGTGGGTACAGTATTATCTCTTGGGGCCTGGAGTTTTGGGGGTGGCAGTGGTCGTTTTCTTGGACATGGTTGGGATTTTGGAAGGTTTCGCCATCCCGCGGCGCGAGCTGCCCTGCCCGCCGGCCACGCTGCTCTCCGAGGTGTCCGAGCACGCTGACTGCGTCTCCAGCAGATCGAAGTCGGAGGCGTCGCTGCCCCGGCGGCTGCTGGCCCTGCTGCCTGCACGGCTCCCGGCGCGGCTGGCGGGACGGCTGGCGGCCTTCTTGGGATCTGCGGGGAGCCAAGAGCCCCGTGAGCAGAGAGCACGTCAACCCCATGGGGTGCACAGAGCCTGCCCCACTGGGTCAACACCCAGCCAAGAAGTTTGGGACCAAAAGGTTGGTCCAACGCCCAGCCAAGAAGGTTCAGACCAAAAGGTTGGTCCAACTCCCAGCCAAGAAGGTTCAGACCAAAAGGTTGGTCCAACTCCCAGCCAAGAAGGTTGGTCCAACCCAAGCTGCTCTCCCAACTGAGTAGGAGCAGCGGCGCTGGGAGCGTTGTGTCCTTGCACCCACTTACCTGCCCGACTGCTTTTGGCACCTGTAGAAACTGGCGAGGAGCTGTTGCTGGTGTCCCCTGCCAGCGAGGTTCGGCTGGAGTGGAAGGTGGGACGCTTCAGCTTGCTGCCTGCAGATGGGGTCACCTGTGGAGGAAGCACAGAGCACCGCTCAGTGGCACCGGGGCACTGCCGAGATCGTGCCGCGGAGCAGTAACGCAACGTTTCGCCAACATCCCCATCTTAATGGTCAAGGAGAACACGAGCTGGCATTCTGGCAGCGATTGGAAAAACAAAAATGCCAAAAAAAAAAAAGTTGGATCCTGGAAATTTGTGCTGAAATAAATGAAAGCAAAGCTGCTATCCATAGGACAACATCCATATCCATAGGAAGCTCTGGGACGAGCTTCCCAAAGAAAAGTGCAAAATGTGGGGTTTAGCCTCTCAATCCCTGCGCCCCGCTGTAGGGATGCTGCGGTTCTGCGAGCTGGGGAACACAAGTTTGTGTGCCTGGAGCACCACACCGGCTCACGGGACGGGCAGGCTCGGACAGAAGGCTCCAGCAACCAAGGGACACCCAAGGCTGTGATCAGCTCCACTCACAAGGCTTTGGCTGCATCCCGTGCCACACATCGGTGCTTTCCGTGACCTTTAAGATGTTGCTAACGAAGACAAAGCAGCAGCACAACACGCAGCTTCGCTCCCGTTGCTGCGGAGGAAAGCGAGGGGATAGGGAGGGACAGAGCCCGGACCCAGCTCAGAGGGGTGGCTCCAGTTTCTAGGGCGAATCCAAGCTCTGGTTCTGGGGCAGTGAAGCACCAGCACATGGCGGGGATGGCTCCAGCCTCAGCGTGCAGCCATCCCACATCCCATGGGGTGGCTTTGAGCGGTGGCTGTTGAGGTTCTCCCTGCAATTTTGGAGAGAAAACCTCCAAAAAAAAAAATCTCAAAATCTCACGAAACTGGAGCCACGCTGGGGGAGAGGGGAGCAGAAGGGGAGCCAAGCGGCCGCTCTCCTTCAGTCCCAGTGGGAATCAAAATCCACTGGCAGGTGATCGCGAAGGTACCGTTCCCGTTATCGGAGATCCCGATTCTCACCCTTGATCCTAGTTCAGAACCAGTGACAGAAGCAAGCAGGCAGCTTAGGGCAATTCACAAAGTGCTCCTGACCTTCTGCTGATCTCAAAGAACACCCTTCAGCTCGAAAGCACTTTCCAAGCACGATCAAGCTCTTTCGGCAGCACGCTGTTACCACCAGCGCATCACTACCATCCACCCCGTATTTCACAAGGCCAGCAAAGTCGGTGGGAGGCTGAAGCACACCAAAGTCATCCTCCTTGGAGCACGCGTGCTGCGCCGTGGCGACACACACGAGTGCTTCGTCACAACGGAGGCAACGTGGTTGCAGTGCATGCGCTGTAGCTGGTTTTCAAGTCTTAACTCGGCTGCTGGATTTTGTTTTTTTTTTTTTGCAATGCCAATCGTGGCTTCTTTAGATGCCCAAAAGCTATGAAAGCTTGGAAATATTATTATTATTATTATTTTTATAAGTGTGTGATCAATGTGAACGGTTTATGGTTTGCAAACAGGTGAAGGTGCATCGCAAGCACACCGTGCTTGGCTTGATCCGAGTTAGAAACCCATGAAAAACGCTACCAGTCCTCGTGCCAGCGGTGCTACCAAGCGCTGCTCTACCAGAAGGGAAGCGTTAGGCAGCCAGGAAGCTGGGCTGCTCCGTGCTGCCAACGGGTCCTGGGGGCTGCGAGACCGGACCCTACCTCAGAGCTCAGGAGCTGGAAGTCGGGGTAATCGGAGCCCCTCAGGGGGGTGCCCGCTTTACTGTTTATCAACCAGGGTTTGTCATAACATCGAGAGAAGTGATGTGGAGTCTGTGGAATGGAAAATCCAGAGAGGGGGGAGAGGTGGAAGTGAGTGGAAAAAAAAAAAAAGGAAATGGAAAAGTAATTGGAATGAGGGGAGGACGGTACTAAAACGAAATGAGAACCGAAGAGGAAATGCATACATTGAAATAAATAAATAAAAAGAACAACAAAACCAATAAACAGATGATGAAATAAAACATGCATGTCAAACATGATGTGTGGGGCTGGAGGGCGGGCAGTGCCTCCTCCCTGAGCACTGCAACCCCACGGCCGAGGCACGGCGTGGGGAGAGGATGCTGCGCTTTCCTCCCTGCAGGAGCTCTGCAGATGGAAACCTGTCCTGGGCCACCCCACCCACCCCAGTGGGGCTGACACCTCCCCGCAGAGCCCCAACCTTCCTCCTCCTCGCACCCGCAGCGTCCCAGCTCACGGGGAGGCCACCGGGTTCTAAAGGACAGGCAGCAGGGAGGCTCCACACAGAACCCCTACCTTGGCTCCGCTGGCTGGGGTTGCAGGAGACGATGGCATAGAGGCGCAGCTGTGGTTGCTCTGGCTGGCGCTGGAGCTGGAGCGGGTCGGGGAGGCTGCCCGGGAGGATGGCTTGGACCTTCGGCCCCGTGACCGGAACGGCGTCATCCCCTGCGAGGCGCCCTCCGGCAAGATGAACTTCTCTCGAAGCTCAAGGTTGGTCCGTCCTCGTGCTGGAAGGGGACACGGGAGAGGAGAGCTGAGGGTTGTACTAAGCTGGCACCGTGACCGAGGCTCAGGGGATGTCATCCTTGTGATGTCCCCTGCAGGTGAGCGGACAGCCTTGCTGCTGTCCCCAGCTCTCTTGCCCACCTACCTCACGCCATGGATTCATTCTTTGAGAAAATGTCTGATACAAAGCTGCCTGAGGGCCCTGAGTTCATCACGGCTGCTTTACTATTGTCTAATTTCTTGGGGAAAATGTGTCCTGGTGGCCTTTAAACATGGCATGTTCCAACAGTGGCTGCTGTTTAAAGTGGCTTAAAATCGTAAGAGCAGCTTTGAAAGGCCATAGTTCTGTGCTCTCAGCTCTGGGCTCCTCTTCGACTACTTTTGGGGGTAGATGAGAAAGGGAAGGGACCACCACCCACTAAAGGCCAACCTCAACATTTTCATCCAAACGTCCCCCAGAGCTGGAGGGTCTCCCTCTGACAAGCAATGGGCAACCAAGGAGGGAGAAGGTTTGAGGGCAGCTCCAGAGCAGGGCCATGCACTGAGCCCCACGAGATGGGAGCAATTACAGTCAATGCACCATGGACCAGAAACCCAAAGAAGCAACTGCAGAACAGAAGCACCACGCCGAGACACCCCATGGATGGGAATAACCCAATAACCTTGATGTCAGCGCTCTGCAACGAATGAACTGAAAAAAACCGTGTTAGGAATGCACCAGATATAAACCAAATGAGGAGCTCTGTCACAGGATGAGCCTGAACCTCGAGCATGCTGCAGCCACAGCAGTCCCCAAGCTCCTGCCACTGGGAGAGAAGGCAGCCAGCTGTTAAAATCAGGAATCTTACCTCTGCAAGGGTCGTTCTTCACTAAAAATTCATCCAGGGCCATCCATCCTCCACCGACGCGGACCATGACGGTGCTCCGCAGAATACGGACCAGCCGCAGCTGCTGGGAATCGCCGAACTGCGGAGCAGAGAAACGGGGCTCAGCCAGGGGATGGGAGCATGGCTCCTTCCAGCCATGGGCTGCACCAGAGCAAAGCACTGAGCACACTGCTGCCAGGCTACCAGAAACTCCCTGAGTGCTTCCAAATGCTTGTCTTGATCTATTAAACACTTATTGCTTTTCTAGATGTGCTCTGCTGGATGCATGCTGGCATCAATTTACAGGAGTTTTTCTGCTGCCTGGTATGAAGATGATGCAGCTATCAAAATCCTTTAGTTTTAAAGAAGCATTTGGAAAAGGGCCATTAGCTGGATTTTCTCAGCCAGAATTGGAGGTTTTCTTTTTATTGTGGAAGAAACAGAGGCTGTCGATGCACTGATGCTCCTGGTGCAGCCCATTCGGAAAAGAAACGGCTGGAACGGGTCGGTGAGACAGCAAGGAGACAGTGCTGTGCCACCAGTGAGAAGGAACCTCTCAAGTCTGAAGTGCAGGGACTCCACCGAGCCTCAGACTTGGCCCCAGCAGCCAGAAAGCCCCCGCTGCCATCGCCCCGCGAGGATGTTTCATTGAGCGCAGTGCTGGGAATCCAGGCAGGAATCCCCCCGGAATGTTGATTAGTGATTGCCATGTTCATTAGTGATTTCAAACACCTGCCATTTCCAATGAGTGCAGCCTGAAGCAGCAGCGTGGATCTGCTTTCCCAGCGCTCCCTGAAGCCCCGAGCCAAGCCCAGGCTCCCAGCTGCCTCCTGCACCCCGATCTACAGAGCCCCAGCTCCGAGGCGATAGGGGAAGCGCTCTTGGAAAGCAAGACCACCTCCAGAATGATTAAAAAATGGAAAAAAAAAAAAAAAGGCAGGAATATTTTCCCTGGGTGGATAGAAAGGCAAAAAACATGAGCTAAAATGAAATTAAGAAGGGAGGGGCAGGAGGGAGCAGCCCCCGACCTTCCCCTGCAGGGATGGTGTGGGGTCTTCACTAGCTTGGGGCCCTCCAAAACCCCCAGAGATGTGTGAACTCTCATTTCC
Source organism: Penelope pileata (assembly GCA_013396635.1). Lineage (NCBI taxonomy): Eukaryota > Metazoa > Chordata > Aves > Galliformes > Cracidae > Penelope > Penelope pileata. The sequence goes on from WBMW01006105.1 coordinate 98,613, forward strand.
ACTGCCACATTTAGATTATTTTCCAGTTGCCATTGAGAATGTGTCTATCATCACTGCCTAAAACAAAGCCAGAGCTCTCTTGGATCTGTTCACTTTGGAAATCCAAGCTTATTTCTTTTGGGGCATGTTTTTGGCAGGACATCATCCCTTCCTATGGAAGACAAAAGCCTCTCTGGATGAGGGGCCAGTGGGCACGTTGCAGTGCCTTGTGCTGGGCTCTGAGCCCCACGGCAGCCACCACACTGACACCGCACCGCTGTCACAGCCACACCAACAACGGGACAGTGTGGTTTGTGTGAGCCTTGTGCCCAGCAGGAGTTACGCAGCGGTGTAGCAGGGATGAAGGTTTAGTTATCGTTACCTAAGGGATTACACGCGTGGAGTTGGCATTCTCATTCCATGATGGTGACCCAAGCCCAGAGCCTGGTACAGCCCTCATGCTTTACCCCCATGATTTTGCCCTCATTGACATCCCCAGGCTACCCGAGGAAGGAGCCAGGGAGACAGAAATCTCTCCCTTTCTGTCAAATCCTCATTTTTCCACTTGAGCTTTTCCCTTCTTTCCGCCCAATTGGTTTTGGATGGTGCTCACAGCTCGCGCACGTCTCTGTACCAGGCTCTGCAGTGGAACAAGCTCTCCAAGCAGCACTTTACAGATCGTGTCCTCCCAGGGGGACAAAGGACAGAGCACACCACAGACACACAAGCTACAACCGTTACAAAGAGGTGAGAGAGAGCATTGCAAGGCAAACTGTACCTGATTGCCGAGGAAGAACTACGGAGGAGAGAAGTTGTGGAGGGAGAAGGGTTGGGGAGGGGAAGGAAAGTCAAGAGCAGGAGAGGAAAGAAAAACAAGAAAAACATTTTAAGGGATTAACAGTGCAATCATCACGAAAACTGTTAACTGCAGGGAGTTAGAAACTGGGGGTTCTGCTATGGGGCTCTAGGGCGGCTCAGCCTGGGCTCCTCCACGCCGAGCTGCGAGCCCTGAGCAGAGTGCAGGAAACCAGGCAGGGCTGCTGCCAGCTGCTTCTGAAGTTCACCTCGGTGAATAATTTGAAACATAAACACCGAGTCCGTTACAAAGAGATTCTTTAAGGAAATTATTCTCCTTCTTCGGGAACGAGCTAAGAAAAACACGGGCGTAAGGTACACTCATCCACGAGAAGAACTTCAAGGGCAGCTGCGGTCGGCAGTGAATGCAGCACTTCACGCGGCCGCCCGCCCCAGAACACTGCCACTTTTATGCTCTCCTGCAGCTCCCAACACCGGCACGCCCTGGGGCTGGGGACAGCACTGAGCAAACACTGGGCAAACACGGCCGAGCCGTGTTTGGAGGCACAGTGCTGGGGCATGAGGTCCCCACCTCACCCTGGGGGTCCCTGGGGCTGGGCACACCAAGGGGCTGCCCATGGGTGTCCCTTCCCTGCGGGGAACCGGGGGGACCGGTGCCACCGAGCAGCGTTCGGCCCCCTTTGCCTTACCCGGTATTTGTTCTCGCCGATCTGCTCCACTTGAAATCTCTTGGCACACTTGCACTGGGCCACTTGCCTGGTGACCTGCCGCCAGAGAAAAAGAAGTAAGGAATCAGGATTTCGGAGTCTCCCCTCTACTAGGCATTTTTTGGACAAAATACACACCTAGGCAGCCCTTCCTACAAACGCACAGTAGGACTGGCAATACATGGATGAATTATTTTGGCTCAACACCAGCATACACCTTTCCTTCCTGCTCTTTGGTTTCTTCCCCTTGCCAGTCCCCATCCTGAACCACCCCAAACCATAGCACCCGCCTCTCCAGGTGCTTCACCTCGTCTTCGATTTTGTCCGCGTCGGTGGTTGGGCGATACGCATCCTTGTTGGGATGGAGAGCAGCCACAAACTCGTAGTAATCGATGTAGCCATCGCCATCACGGTCAAAGATGTCGGCCACCGCGGTCATCTCCAGCTTCGTGGTGGGGAATTCTGGAAGGAGGTTGAAATGAGCACCTGGTGAAGCCTGGTCCTTCAGCACAGCAGCCTCTTGGCATATTGAGGTGACCGTGTTTTGGGCTCATTTCAGGCAAACAAGGACTTACTGGAAGCCAGGATGCCATCGATGAACTCCTGCCGGGTGATCTTCCCATCTTGGTCTTTGTCAATGCGCCGGAAGAAGTCCATGACGCGGGACTTCTTGTGGTTCATCCAGCGCATGTACTTCTTCCGCCAGACATCGAAGTCAAAGTTTGCAAACTCCTTCAGCTGGAAGGAAACCATGAGTCAGCGTGGAAACCCCCAAAGGAAAGGCCCCCAGTTCTACAGCCCAATTCACACCAGCCTCCAGGGGGCCGTGCTGGGCTCCCACTAACAGGAGGGGCCTCCCAGAACAGAAGGACACACAGCGCAGGGACAGCCACCAGGTGGACCACCGACACGGGATGGAGCATCCCCACGGCCACGCACGGACACATAGGCAGAGCTAGCTACGTGCACACGGACGCACACACACCCCAACTCTGCGCAGACACCCAGGCTGCCCCCTGCCCTCTGGCTGCCCGGGCTCTGGGGAGAGAAGCACCCACTGCTGCCATTGGTTTGGGCACTCATCTGCCCTCTCCCTTTCCCCTTGGATGCTTTGTACTCATCTCCCAGCTGGGACACAAACCATCGCCGTGATGCCCGCGCCGTGGCACTGCCACCAGCCTGCAATGAGCCTCTCACCCTCCTCCTAAACCCTTTTCCCCCCCCAAAAAGTGCTCCCATGACCCCACCAGCTGAAAGAGCTCACAGCAAGGTAACACAATGATTTTAAGCATTTTTTTTTTTTTAAAAAAAACATTCCTTGAGTTAAAAGCGACAAAGAAAAAACATTAATACGCATAAACTGAACTGACCTACAGAAAAAGCAACAAAAAACAAAAACACTCACTTCTGGGCATAGCTGCTTTGTTAAGCATAAATAAAAACAAAAATTACATTAGATGTTTGGAAAAGATAAACAGTAGTGCTAATTAGTTAAACTAATTACTAGGAATAAAGCAGGTCTGGCTGTCATTACCTCTGCAGATACCAACTGCAGAGGCACAAAGCAGTTCGTTAGTGTGCAGTTAATTAAAGAAGGCCATTTTCAGCCATCATGCTTTAGAAGAGTTTTTTCCTTTTGGCATTTTTAGAAAAGCAGCAGGGACAGCCTGCAAGACCCAGGCAGCTCAGGAGGTGGCACTGATTTACCACATCTCTCTCTCACCACCCCGGGCTCCGCGCTCCCCGTGGCCGTTACCTCCTCCAGTCGGTCCAGGGCATCGTTGAGCTTCCGTTGGCGCTCCAGGGCCAGCAGCCAGACCTGCTGCCAGCGGGCTGAGAGCTGGTTGATGCGGGGATTCTTCGTTTCCGACTGGGAGATAATGGGCATGGTGGGAGGGGCGGTCTGACTCAAAGATTTTCCTGGAAAAAAAAATGAGAAAATGCATTGTTTGAGGTTGCGTTGATGGGTTTAGTCTGTCTGAACGGTTGAGGATGGAGCAGCAATGAAATAAGCTTTAGATTTTGAGCAGAAAGCCTCCCACAGCCCTGCCAGCTGCTCCTGAAGTGTATGCTGCAGCTCTGCCGGGAGATTCAGGATAGACTCAGGCTTCAAGAAACAATGTACAAAAAAAACCAAAAAAAATATCACAAAATAAATGCAGAAAGAAATCAAAGAGAAGTGACAGCATGAGCTTCCCAGCACCACTGAGATAAATGGAAGCCACAGGCTCCGCACGCCCCGGCAGAGGCGTTTTGGTGAGGGCCACCTGGATTTCCCCCTCCTGCCAGGCTTCAGCTGCCTTCCTGGTGGCTGTCAGTGCAGGATGCCTTGTTAATTGATAATCAAAGCTAATGAGTTTCCTACGTATTTCACTTCCTCCCACCGCAGCACACGTTGCACCGAATGGGGAACGTACTGTTGCTGCGGGATTTGTCGATGAAGGGCCCGTGGGGGGGCTCAGTAGCTTTCCTCTTGTATGTCTTGGTGACCCGGTCCACGTCCGGCTGTTTCCGTGTCATCTCCTCCATGAAGGTCTGTCAAAACACACAAGGGACATGAGAACCTTTGCAGTTTCAGGATGTTTTTGGCCTCCAGCTGCTGGTGCTCTGGATTCTTGGAGGGATGCATCCAGCCCGTGGTGAATGTGGGTGTACAGAGAGATGGGGGTTGCACCCAGGCTATTGCACAGCTCTGCCCTTAATCTGCAAAAGCTGAGTTCATCCCCTGGGCTGGCTTGGATCCTAAGAGACAGCTTGGGGTGGGCAAGACGCTGTTTTAATTGGGATGTAAAAGAAGCCAATGTCTCCCCCACAGCGTGGCAGGAATAAAACCTCACTTGCCCTCTCCCAAGTGCCTGCCCATGGCACAGGGAAGCAAGTTGCCTTCAGCACTGGGCTCACCTGGTGCTCAGCGATGAGGCCTTTGACCTGATCGATGTTCTGCGGCGTTGGCTCCTGATCCCGCTGAATCAGGGTGGTCTCAGCCCACTGGATCCAGGCCAGGAGCTCCTCCAGAAGCTCTGCATTCGCCACCAGCTCTGAGAGCGCAGCCTCCAGCCTCTGCTGGTGCTGCTTGGCCCATGTGAGAACCTGTTGGAGATGCAGAGATGCATCAGCCAGGACAGGAAAATCAACAACATGGGCACACTCTGGGACCAAGCAGGAGTTCAGGGTCACATTGTCTCCAGCTGAGGACTCACCTCCTCGAACCTGGCCCGGATGATGGTGATCCAGTGCTTGATGGTGGTGATGCAGTCAGGGTGGCAGGCGGCCAGGATGACCTCTCCCATCCCCACCGCCGCGTTCACATCCACTCTCTTCTCCTCCACTTTCTTCATGAACTCCTGGAAGAGAGGCACACGTGGACCAGGCATGAAGGGCTGGCATGTGGCAGGTGCCACCCAGGCCCTGCCAGCCCCCACCCCACACCCAGCTGTCAGCCCGAGATGAGAACAATTCTCACCAAAATTATCAGCTCATATTATTTCCCTTTCTACCTGACATCTTTTTGTTTGTTTGTTTTTAAATAAAGCCAATTTAACTTCTTTTCACCCCTCAAAACACAGGAACTTAAAGAAGGCCTAAGTGGATTATTTTGTAGTACTCTTGCCCACAGATTTTGCTGAGGTTGCTATAAAAAAAGGCAAAGGGCTGCCCCATGCTCCTGATGCCCGCCCTTCTTGAGCTCCCCCTCACCTTGTGTACATCAATGAGGGACTGCAACGCTTCAGCATCATCAGGAAGTGCTCCCCGAAAGCGCAGGGACTGCTCTGCCTCCGAGAGCCACTCCAGCAGCATGTGCACAGCTGTCCTGAACTCCTCTGCCTGCGGACACAGAAGCACACGGTCAGTCCCCACCTCGGGACACAGCTGGGAGCTGGGGGACAAGGGGTTGAGAGGGACATGAAACTAAGAAAAAAGGAGAAGAAAGAGCTGCCTGTTGGCCTGGGCTTGCCCAGTGCCAGCACAGGAGCTCTGGCCTGAACCAGCAGGTCCTGCTCCTCCTCGGCACCAGCTGCACTGGAGAACCTGGTGTTTTTCAATAACAGCACAGCTACCTGAGTGCTGGCCAATTTGGCACCTGGGTGGTTTATTCAGTAAATTGCTTACTTGACATAAAATCCACCTAAGAGCCTTCTGACCTTTTTTTTAAGCTCAAATCTAGGTCTCTTTCTTGCCCTGGACTTTAGCAAACACGAGCCTGAACAGTCTCTGGTCACCAGCCTATTCCCACCACCTGCCTGCTGCGTGCAACAGTGAGATCTTTTCATCCTTCCTCTTCAAACAAGCCTTTAGGGGCTCTTCTTTGGGGAAAAAGGGAAGTAAATACCCGCTGCAGGACTGCATTGTCCTGCTCAGCCAGAAACCCTCTGCCTGGGCACTGGGTGCCATGTGTCATCTCCACAAGAAGTGTTTGGCACAGCCCTACAGCATGAGCTCTCCAAGCCCGTTTCCAGCTGCAGCCTTTTGTTCACCTGCTTCAAGGCCTGTTCCAGGCGGGTTTGTTTGGACACGGACAGCTTGCACACCGTGTCCCAGCGGTTGCTCAGCTCCTGCAGCTGCACCTTCACCCAGGTGGTGTCATCCCGGCTGTTCTCGATGAGCTCCCGGCCGGAGCGCTTTAGCACCTGCACCGTCCCCGTGCGCTTCCCAAGCTCCTTCTGGAAGACCTGGAAGGGAAAGAGGGCAAAAGCTCAATGGGTCTGTCCCAGAGAGCTGTTTCATGGAGGATGTGAATGCTGGCAGAGCAGTCGTGACCCGGAGTGGGTGTGCTCCAGTTGCAGGGCTGTGGCTGCTTTGAGAAGAAGCCTGAGCTCTGTCTGGGGATTTCACACATGACCTAACCTGAAACCAGAAGCCCCAGCTTCCGAGACATGCTGGAGAGAACTGCCAAGACCAAAGTTTACAGAGGACTACAAACTCAGTCATCTCCTCAAAATGAAACCCTCAGTAGATCATCTGGCAGCATGTCGGAGAACAGAGCTCTAGGTCCTGAAACCTTTCCAGTAACAGAGAAGTTCCTTTGCACTTGTTCACCCTGGCTTTGCCTTCCTTGTCAGGAGCACAGCAAGACACACCGCCCTGCAGCAAGGCACCAGCTCTGTCCCCTCTGCTGTCTGGTCATCGAGGAAGACAAGCTCAGTTCCCATCCCTGAGAGGAGCTGCAGAAGATGTTCTCACCTTGTGAGCATCCATCAGGTTCATGACCAGGTCCAGGTCACCATGGACTGGCTGGTCTTCAGCCAGCTGGGGCTCCACCTTGTACAGCCAGTCCACCAAGGCCTGCAGTGCATCCATGAACTGGCCAGAGAACAGGAGGGCTTCTTCCAGCTTGTGCTGCCTGAAAACCAGATATCCCTGTGAACTCTCATGACCAACCTCATCTCCTTTCGCCATGGCCCAGCCTCCCACTACCATATAAAATCACCATGTGTTCTAGATCCCACCTCCCCTCCTCTGTTGGTACAACACTGGGGCTGGATTTACCTTTCCACAGATTTGCCACACACCGTGTCCCATTTATCCCGGACTTCTCCCAGTAAATTGTCCAGCTTTTGAGTGTCATCTGGAAGCAAGGCTTTTTCTTTGAGGGCTCTGCCTGTTCTGATGGTGGTGTCGTAGACAGGTTGCTTCCCACCCAGCGTCTTCTGGAACTCCTGGGAACAAGAAGAGAAAACAAAACTGCTTCAGAAAGCCCAGCCTCACAAGGATGATACACGGCTCTCATGTGAATCCACTGCAGTAGACTCACGGAGGTGCCTCTCCCCTGTTCTGACAGCAGAGGAGATGCTGCCCTGCTTCCCCTCCTCTGGCCTCAAGCTGTGCCAGGGAAGGTTCAGGTTGGTTATTTGGAAAAATTTCTTCCCTGAAAGAGCAGCCAAATATTGGCAGAGGCTGCCCAGGGAAGTGGGGGAGTCACTGTCCCTGGAGGTGTTCAAGAACTGTGGAGCTGTGGCACTTGGGGACATGGTTTACTGGGCATGGTGGGGATGGGCTGGGGTTGGGCTTGAGGATCATAGAGGGCTTTTGCAATGTTAATGATTCCATGATTCAATGAACTGCTCTTCCACCCAATGTCCTGCACCAGCCTTGCTTCAGCAAAGCTCTACCTTGTGTTTGGAGAGCTGGAGCTTGATTTTGTCAGGATCATTGGAAATCTCCAACTCAGAGTCCAGGTGATTCTCTGCATCTTCCAACCAATCAATCAGTTTCTTCCAAGCTTCGTGGAACTGCAAAGAAACAGAAGTAAGTTTGAAACCTAGCACTGAAGCTGTCCCTGGTCCTGCTCTGGTCTCAGGACCCCAAGGCTGGCTGCACCCCGGGCTCTGTCACACCCTGCCTGCGTTTCTCACCTGCTTGGCTCGCTTCCTGGCATCATCCAGAGCCCGGCCCCGCTCCACCGAGCGCTGCACGACCTTCTCCCAGCGGGACTGGACGCTCACCAGCAGGTTCTTGATCAACACCACGTCCTGCTTTTGACTGAGGAACTTCAGCTGGTTCCCGGTTTGGTCCAGCTCAATGATGCGATCCCGATGAGCGTTCACTTCGTTGGCGAACACCTGCAAACAACAGAGATCCTCTATCTGTAAGGGGATCTGGGTGTGCCAGCAAGCAGCCAGTGCACGTGGCACAGGTTCAGGTGCCATGCTTGCTCCTTGCACCCTGGCCCCCATTGAGGGCTGATGGTGCCCGCACCTTGTGCTCGTCGATCTGCGCCAGCACAGCGTTGAGGATGAGGCTGGGCGGGGGCACGATGTTCAGGCTCTGCTCGGCCAGTGTCAGCCAGTTGATGAAGTCCTGGAGGGAGTTCTGGAAGTCCGTGGCCAGGGCGAGAGCTTCCTCCAGCTTTGCCTGCACAGTGGGGAGGGAGGGGGAAAAAAAACAACACTGAGGGCGAGAGCTCACGATCTGCGGTTTCACAGACAAGGGCAGGCTTTGTGTCCCCGCTGAAACACGTCCCCAAAGGGAACCTTGTCAGCTCAGCCAGGGAACACGACTTGTTTACCAAGGCGAGGAGGTTTCAATGAAAGCTGCCACTTCAGAATTGGTTTCTTTCAAAATTCACGGGCGAGAATCGCACGTGAAAGGGGAGACGACTCCATTATCACTGCACAAGCAGCTGCATCGCCCTCAGCTTCCCGAGAAAGGGATCACCATGGGAAGAGCTCTCAGTAAATGGGAGGTGGATGACATTTTGATGGCAACAGCTGCAGCACCACAAATTTATTCTGGGCTGAGGCCACCGCGTCCCTTGTTTTATCTCATCGCTGGCCAAAACACGAGAATGGAGGCAGCTCAGAGGACCAACACAGTGTGCCTTTCAGAGCTGCAGGAGGCTTCCTCCCACCCCTCCTCTAAATAATCCAAATGCAATTTTACTCATTTTCTGTGTGATTTAACCACATTTTAGAACTATTTAGAAAAAAAAAAGAACAGCTTGGCTCTGAGCACCTTTTGGATGACAAATCCAACCCATGCAAACCAAGTGAGGTTATTTAAAAAAATAACCCTCTCCTCCCCCCCTGTCCGGGGGGAGCGGAGCAGGCAGGGAGAACCTGCTGTCAGACCCACTTGTGGGGCACGCTGTCTCTCTGCAAACATTACCTTTCTCTCCTCCATCTTGGTGCTGACCAGACACCATTTCTGCTCCAGCAGCGCGACGCTCTGCTCTGTCTTGGAGCCAGAGCCCGAGTCGTCGCGGTTCAGCAGCATCAGTCGCCCCTTGGCCAGCAGCTGGCTGTACACGTCCTCCTGGGCTTTCAGCTGGCCATACAGCTCCTGCAGCAAAGGCAGAACCAAAGTGTCAGGCAAAAGAAGAGCTTGGGAGAGGGGCTGCAGAGTGCTGCAACTCAGGGTGATGAGAAAATAGCTGTGGGGAAGGCAGCAAAGCGACAGCAGTGCGTCACTTTGAGCAGAGGATGGTGGTTAAAGCATCGTGATGCTTGTCCCAGGCATCAAGTGCAAATTTATCTGTAAGAGGAGATCAGAGAAGCACTCATTTCCCTTCCCATCAAACTCATAAAGGAGAAGTTTTGATGCTGATGTTTGACAGACAGAAGCTCGCTGAATCGGAAGCATGAAAAATCTCTCCCCAAGAAATTACCATGTGGGCATTGAGCTGTTCCCGGGCAGTTTCTGGCAGACCTCCCGTGGGTTTTGATGCAGACAATTGGCTCTCCATTCTCGTTAGCCACAGGAGGAAGTCTTCAATCTCACCATGGAAACCCTGGGCCTGTTCAGGAACATATAATCGGCCATGATCAGATGACATCAGCTCCCATTGATCATGCGCCAGGGTTAGCGCTGCGTTTGCTTCAGAACCAGATAAAGAGGCAGAGCTGGATGTAACAGCTTAAGAAGGGATGTACACGGTCCCCCCTTTATCATGCAGTCATTCTGGCAAATAAACAAAACACAGTTGGTTTTGCAAACAAAAGCTGCCTTGCTTTGAAGCTAGCACATCTCGGGCTCGAGGAGGTAAAAAGTCCCTCTGCAAAGAGCTCTGTGCTTCTATCACAAAGCCTCATCTCAAAAGAAAGAACTGATTTTTCCCTTCAGGGCAACAAACACCTGCGGACTGTTTTGAAAAGCAGCAAAGATGCGACACGCTGCCGACCTGCCTCGAGGCAGGGGAGGGGAGGTCAGCACCCACCACAATGAGCCTGCACCCTGCTGTATCCCAGGCAGGCACTGTGTGCCTCCAGCCCAGCGAGCTGTACATCCTGCATCCTGCATCAAAGAGCCCAGTGTCCTCAGCCCCTCTCCCCACCCCTGGGGAAGCAGCTCTCCCCTGACCTGCTGCAGGGTGGACTGCAGCTGCTGCTCTCTCTCCTCTGTTTTCTGCAGCACCGACTCCCAGCATGTGTTCAGCTTCTCCAGGCGGTTGCGCAGGCTGCTGGCGTCGTCCCCTGCGCTCGACTCCAGGAGTTCGTTGCCTGCTTTGTTCACCGTCTCCACGGTTGCTTGGTGGGCCAAGACGTCGTTCTTCAGCACCTACATGAGACACGTCGGGAAAATGCTGGACACCTCTCTAAGATCCATCATGCTTTCGTGGTCTTGAACCAACTCAAACCCTCCATGGGAGAGAAAATCCTACACCAGGGATGGATCAAAAATTGGCACACAGCAGGAGTACTCACGTGGTGCTTCGCAAGTTCAACCTCGATGACTTTTGGGTCTCCATTGATGGGTTTTTGCGCATCGAGCAACTCCTCGGTGTGGGTCAGCCAGGCCATCAGCTCTGCTAACGCGTGCTGGAACTGGCCAAGTGCCAGGAGAGCAGCTTCCAGCTTGTGCTGGGCAATGACAGGGAAGGAAAAGGAAAGTGTAAGTCAGGAAGGAGTGGGAGCATCCAAGTGAATTTCAACCCCGCACTGGTGAGAGCCCAGAGCTCCTCTGTACCTGTCTGTGAGCAATTTTCTCGCCCAGATTCTCCCAGAGATGTTTCAGCTCTGTCAGTGGCTCCTTTATGATGTCTCTGTCTGTCTCATCTGTAGCTTTTTTTAGCATCAGTTCACCTTGGTGATTAAGCTTTTCCATCTCAATCTGCTGCTGGTAAACCTCCATTTTAAACTCCTGCCAAAACAAGCAGGACAAAAACCAGAGCAAAATGAATCATTCGAGTGAGAGCTCTGCGATGCAAAGCAAGCACCAGTCCGGCTCCACCTGCGTACCTTCATCTCGTTCATCTGCTCCTTAACCGTGTTGAGGTCGGTGCCGACAGGAGACATGTTGCAGAGCTTAATCACAGCGTTATCCAGCCAGTCAAACATGGCCTGAAAGGAGTGCAGACACCGTTAGGAAAGGGCAAGAGGGCAGGTGCCGCCGTCACTGTGCAAACACCAAATGTTTCCTTTGGGGGCAGAGACGCCTCCAGCACACAGTTCTGTAAGGCCCTTCACACCCTGCTTCCAATATAAGGCAGTGATGGCAGCCAGCCTCATCCTGCTACACTGTGCAGAAGCAAAGACAGATTTAGGAAGACAGATGCAGTCAAACATCTGCTATTCCTTGGAGCTGGTTGCTGAGCTCAGGGTCTAACAGAGGCTGTAAACATTCACACAGGAGACGTTTTCCTGCCTTGCATTAGTGCAAATCCTAGCACAGCCTCAGGGAGAGGATCCACAGTGATGTTCCCAAGGTCCACCCACCACACATGAACAGCCCTGTCTCTTACTTGTAGAGTATCTTGGTACTGCACAGCCGACTGCATGGCTTCTTCAAGCTTTTCAAGCCTCTCCTTCCAAGTTTTGTTAAGATTTTCCCATGCATTGTTCATCTGCAGAACACAACATTGCCCACAAAAGTCGTTAGGCTCTTCCACGTGAGCTCCCACTGCTCCTGTTTTATTTTATGTGAACGAGGGGCTGCTGCTTTTCCTACCTCATCAATGCTCTTTTTCACTTCCGGTTTCTCAGTTTCACCACAGGCAAAAATTAAATCAGTTCCAAGGAGTCGGATGAACTCCAGCTCTTCATGCAAGCCATCCGTTTCCTCCTTAATAGTCTGCACACAATATAATGATGTAAGGAAAATGGTTATTATTAAATCCTTTTCCAAAAATTCCCCATTATAGAAGGGCTAAAACACTCCCCTCTGAGCTGGATACATCCTGGCCAATAGCCCAAAGCCAGAGCCTGGGACCATGTTATGAAGTGGGCAGATGGATGTCCTGCATGGCCATGGCCAACCTGCTCTGCTCCCACCTTGGGTCACAGTGGCAATGCTGCTGTTTGCAGGGCTGGGAGGAGCTAAACCAAGGAATGCTGAATTGAGCTTGACATGTGTCTGAACTGCCTCACCAATGACGTTGACAAGAGATGAACTGTTTACAGGAGAATTTTATCATGATGTTAGTTTTTGAGACTCAAAAGTTAGTTTAATGTTAGTTTTTGAGACTCAAAAGTTGCAAACCAAAGTCAGAATGGTTGTAAAACAGAAAGGGCAAACTTAGCAAAAAGAGCCAGCTCCAGGAGGTCCAAGTCAACAGGCAAACACCTGAAGTGGATTTCACCATTTACTTGAAACAACCACACAACAACGAAGAAATCCAAGCCTGTCCAGCTTTACACTTATCTCCAGTCTAACCCAAATCTGAATACATACTGCCCACGCTAGACAGCACTCAAATGCCTTCTACACAGTCTGAGAGCAGAACCGTGCAAACTTCCACAGCACTCAAACAAGTGGGCACATAACTTTGACCGCATGCGTGATCAGCTTCCCAAAATAGTGGCAAAAATGTGATTTAAGCATTATTTCCGTGTCTGGAACAGGGGGCGGTGGAGGTGGGAGAGAGATGTAAAATAGACTCCTCTTTCTTCCCTGCAGTTCCAAATTACAATGGCAATAATGTTTCACAATCTGACTGCGTATGAAACTGTTTTACAGCCACGTTTGGCCATGCTAATATTTAAGATCTAGCTTACATGGTGAATGCAGATAAGCTCCAGACAGGGGTACAGCCCCATGGTCCTCACCTCTGCCGCTTCCACCTGCTGCTTGATGATGGATGGGTCGATCCCCGGGCTCTCCAGGTCATGAACGATGTCCTGTGTGTCTTTGATGGTAGTCAGGAGGGCTGCCATGTCATACCAGAACTTCTCTGCAAGCTCCAGGACGTCGAGGAACTTCATCTCACGTTCCTCTGCCCGAGCTTTGATGTCTTCCCAGAAGAAGACCATCTGATCCAACTTATCCTGGATTACTGAGAGTAGGAAAGAAAACATTCAGTGAAGAAGAAGACTGTCTTATCTTGCCAAGAGTAAACCTTTTCACAACTCAAAAGCATTTTGCTAACACCTTCCACTTAGAAACAGCCAACAAAATATTCAAATGGGAATTAAAGCTGAATGGGACTATCAGAGCATTAACTATGAGAGATACTGAGGGACAGGAGGAACGCCAGCTTGCAGAAATAGAGCCTGTATTTATGTGCAAGTTCAGGGCAAATTTGCACACACACTCCCCCCCAGTGAACCTCTGTTCAGGCCAGCTCTAGTGTGAAGTCCATGCATGCTCAGCTCACAAGCTGGCTGCTGAGCTGCCAACAAAGGTGCCAATTAGAGCCAATTGTGTTGACAGGTCTTTTTGTGCTGGGGATGCTCCCTCCCTCCATTAGGAGGTGAATCGACACCAACAAATCATTTCACTGGGGCCACCAACAGCTGCCACAAGAGATCAGCCCAACGGTGACAGCTGAGCTGAGCTAAAATCTCTGGCTAAGCAGCCACAAACACTTCTTTCTCCTCTGGCTGATACACCCCTGTCTGCTCCAGGTGGACTCAGGTAGGGCACGGCGAAGCTGGGCAGTGCCACCAGTCTGGCAAACACCTCCTGCTGCATCTACCCCAAGATACCTTTTGCTGCCAGGTCCTTGTCTGCTCCCTGTGACCTGCCGATCAGCTCCTCCCCACGGCGTTTCAGAGCCTCGAAGGAAGGCTGCAGCTTCTCCAACTCCACCGTGGCGTTTTTGTTCTCACTGATGCACTCCCGGATCTTATCGACCTCGGCTGGAATGAGGGGTGGCATGTGCAGGCGGGAGGAGAGGGTCTCCAGCGTCTCCAGCATGGGCTCAATCTTGTCGTGGAACTGGAGAGGAGCAATCCATTAGGGTAGGTGAGATGAGATGAAACAGCACTGCATCACCCCCTGCCTGTGCAACAGCCCCTTGGAGAGGATAAATGTTGCCAGCGCCAGCAATTATACCTGCAGCCTCCTGTTCATGCCTGCCTTGGCTCCTATTTGCTGCAAACAGCCCCAGGCTGCACCAGCTCAAAAGAGTCAAACCACACGGCAGCCAAACACACCCACAGAGCCAGCAGAGGCAACTGTGAACCAAACACGGCGGTGATTTGTCACCATGCTCAACCAGTAATGTTCACGTTTTGACTGCTGTCCCCTTTCTGGCAGACGGGCAGCGTGACACCAAAACCAAATCCCATTTGTTTCAGCATCTGCGCAGAGATGCTGCTGGAAAAGCGTCTGTGTTTGGTGCTGAAGGAAACCTCTGCTCGGTGCAATGCTGGTGACAAAACCACCCTGGGAGGGTCAGGGGGAGGTGGTGGAAGGCTGCATGCACACAGGGAGGAGCTGCCGTGGAACTGGGGCTTCAACAAAAGCAAAACCAGAAAGCCAAGGAAGAGGGTCCAGCAGGGTTTGCTAGTTTTACTCTTTAAGGAAAAGTCAACTTTGGCCTTACAGACCCCAAATCATCTCTGCAGGGAGAAATGAGGGCAGCTCTGCTGCCAGCCCCAGCGCAGCTCTGGTCCCTCTGCAGGACACCAGCCCCACCAAGTCACTCCCAGCAGAGATGAGATGGGCTCTCAGTGCAAAGTTGATCAAGGGCACGCTGCCTTAGCCAACAAGCAGGAGCAAAGGGAAGTTCAGCTAGAGCAGAAAGCTCTGTGCATCACTGTACAGTGCTCCAAAAGCAAAACCTCTGCCCTGCACAAAGCACTCCCAGCAGAAGCTGGCAATGGCTGAAACCAGGCGGCGATGCAACAAAAGCCATCTCAGAAACGGCATTTCTTTTTTTCCCCCTCAGAATTAATTCTTAAGCAAGTTCAGCTGAGCTATGCGTGAACCAGAAATAAAAGTCTGGGTGTAAAACAGAATTGCTTCAGCCCAAGGAAAGGGTGTAAATGAACATTGACCATGGTGGGGCTTACCTCCGTAATCTGCAATGGTGGGGCGCAGTCAACACAACAATGAAATGGGACCATGTGGGGAAGACAGGAACAGGCAGCAACACACACAGATAACACATTCCACAATGTGAGTGAGAGATGAGACGGGAGGGATGTGTGGGGGGGAAAAACTTGGAGTTAATACAAGTGCAAACCAAGAGAAGTGACTAAACAATACAGGAATAAAAAAAAAAAAATAAAAGCCCGGACATGACAAAAACCAACTGCACTACAGTAACACTGGGTGAAATGAAACATAACTAGGAACCATAAGCCCTGAACCTGTCTGGCAGAAACTCTTTACCCCTTTCTGGACTTTAGCACCTACAATCTCTGCCATTCCTTCCATATCTCTGCTCTGCAGCCACCAATCCACAGCTCTCCTCTGGAGATGCCCAAGCCCTGGAGACAATTAACTCTCCCGTTCGCACACAGCACTGCTTTGCTTATCAGAAATGAAACTTATCTTTCCAAGCTCTTTAAAGAGGCTCTCTTGGCCCTCCCAACCCTGGGTGGATGCCAAAACAGCCCCTTTGAATGAGCATCATTATTGAGGTTGTAAAAATTTATTACCCTCTTTACCATGTCAAGATTCAAACTCCTTCTGCCCTCCTTCTGCAGCCAGCACTGAACAGAGGCTCTGCCCAGCAGTCGGCTGAAATCACCCTGAAGGTGTCTACCTGTGTTGTGCCCTATAAAGGGTTTTATGATCCTAACACTCAGAATAAAACCACATTTCAAAGCACATAGCTTTCCCAGAGGACTGAGATAAACTCTTGGCTGCTTGGCACCCCAGAAGCATACCTGAGTAGACTGTGAGACAGCTTCATCGAGCGCAAGAGCCCGCTGACACACCTCCTCCTTGATTTTGGCATACATGGCCTCTGCTGTCGAGTACTTTTTCTGCACCATCTCCCCTTCCTCAGGGTTGAGGTCCTTGAGCTGCGGTCCGATTTTCAGCAGCTTGTCAATATGAGGCTTATGCTCAGCAATAGACTCTCTCAGTTGCTAGGGAATAAGAAAGGTAGAAAAGACAATTGTTTAGAAAGGCATTGAAAGCTGCTGTATATTTATTTCACACAGCACTCAAAGAGCAATGATTGCATCTGGCAGTGCACGCACACCACACATTTCTTGACCCAGCATCTGCTGAGCACGTGTTGCTCGGCTCTCGCAGCGCGGCTGTGCTGCGCGCCGGCACGCTGCCTGCTTGGGTGCATGGACCCTCCCCACGCCCCAAAGGGAATGACACAGAACTTGCTTTGCATCTCTCTACCCTAAAAGCACAATGCTGTTCTCTTTGCCACAATCAGGCAAGAGATGCAGAGACAGCCAGGCTCCCCTGGGTTCCATTTGTATTTTAGTATGAAGTGTTCCAACTTATCCAGTGATTTCCACATGGTAGGATTAAGGCATCCTTGTACAACGTAGGTAGGATCCCCAGAAAGGAAAGAATGGGGAAATATCAGGAAAAAAAAGCCCCCTCTGACCCTGTGAGTGCTGCACCTCTGTTCAAGCCAGAAGAGCCGATCTGGCAGGAGCTGTGGGCTCAGCCATGGCCTTACCCTCATGTCCTCCTGCTGCTGCTTGAGCTGCTCGTGATCGATGGCCGGAGGGGGCAACTGGGAGATCAGGGCTTGGGTCTCCTCGATCCAGGGGTTCAGCTCCTCGTAGGTCTCCCAGAACTGATTGACCAGGACCTGCGCGCGCTCCAGGCGAGCGTAGCGCTCCGAGTTGAGCTGGCTCACGGCTTCGTACTGCTGCACCAGGGACTCTGTTTTCTCCTAAAAAGAAGGGGAGAAAAGTCAGTGATGGATGTGAAAGGGCACAGGAACACTGCCAGCTGCATGCTGTGCCTGGAGGAGCAGGAGGTGCATTTGGTGGCGGCGTTCCACGCGCACAAGCTGTAATTTCAATTAAAGCAGCGTTAAGAAATCTCACTATCCCCCCCTCCCCAAACACTCCAATAAAAATACGGCAATAAAAGAGAGCAATAAATATAAAGAGATCTCTGCTGAGTGTCACTGGTGGGAATTTCTAAAGATGGAGTAATTTTAAACTATTTCAGACTGTGCAAGAGCCGAGCGTTCGCCTTTCCGCGCTCTGCCCCATCTCCCCATGGCACTAAATCTCAGTCAGGCTCACCTGGAGAACAGCTTTCTGCTCGTCCCCACACGTCCCAAAGATCTCATTGCGCTGGCTGAACAGTTCATCCATGGAGTCTTTGTGCCGAATAATGTCGATGGAAAAAGCCTGTGGAAAGAAAATCTCTAAAGGAAGGGAAGGGATGAGAACGGGGCCTGACGTCCCCTCCCCAACACCAGCTGCACAGGGAGCAGCCCCTGCCAGGCTGCCCAGAGCTGGCACTGCAGAGATCGCACAAAACTCAACACGAGAGTCCCATGACACACTGAAATTCTGGCTGAAAATGCAGACTCCTGTGTTTCTTCCTTATTATTCATCCACTTTAAGTTCTCTCTTTTGAAAGTTTGAAAATGGCACTCAAAATTAGGTGTTGGGTCAGATGTCGTGCAACTCCCAGGTCAATGTTTCGTGCACTGGAAACCCGTGGCTGTCCTGCATGGACAGAAAAGCCAGGCAGCAGCCAATGGCACCCAGAGTAGCCCGGTGTGTGCGGTGTGTTGGTGTCCAGGTCGCTGCCTCGGGCTCCCCACCCGCAGAGAAAGGCTCCACCACCCCTTTGCCATCAGTTCAGCCAACACCATAAGCTGCTGAAACGATCCTCAGCAGAACTGCATCCACCAATAACTCTGCCATTCCCCAGGCCCACATGATTAACAACACCCACAAGCAGCAGGAAGCCAGGCTGAGCTCAATTTAACTTAATGCTCGATATTTCAGTCCCCCTCCATTATAACAATGCGTTGCATTTTTTTTTTTTTGCCTTTAAACGCACAAAATCCAATAAGTATGTATGCTGCTCTGATTGCCGGGGCTGGCGAGGGAAGAAGAGGGCCGTTTATGTAAAGTGCACGTTCTTTCAGGCATGAGCTCATCTCAAAGATATAAAAAAAAAAAAAA
>WBMW01006105.1:116871-130666 GCA_013396635.1 Penelope pileata
AAAAAAAAGCTTCTCTTTGTTCCACGTCTGGCTGCTGCGAGGGAAACAAGGAGTCTCCCACTGGAAGGAACAATGAGCACAGAGCAGATGTAAAAGGACCCTCATTAATCAATAGGTGCGTTTCTCTGAGCAAGGGGCAGGTACAGCTCGCTGCATGGCCGCAGCCCAGCCCTGACCGCGGGGGGCACAGAGTTGCCAGGAGCCTGCACGCCCCCGGCTCGCTCCGTTCTTAACTCATGTGAGCAGCTCGTCTGGCACCCGGAGCATCTCAAGGCTTTTTCCTTCAGAAGCCCAACACTTCAGTTGTCTAAATCCTTCTCCCTTGTTTTTTCTATTACTTACGAAGGACAAACGTTGCATTTCTCTCCGTGCACAAAACCTCTCCAGAGCCAGGCCACCCTCAGCAACACCCCCAGCCCCACCACATCTCCCCGTTGCCCACAGATCAGCACATCTGCACCCGCTTGTACCTTCTGCACCTGCAGCTGGGCCGTCGTCTGGTCCTGCTCCAGCCGAATGGCACCGAGCGCCATCAGCTTCCGCTTGGTCTCAGCCACCCAGGCCAGCTCTGCGTCGGCCGCCTGCTCGTACTGGTGTGGGAGAGGAGAGGCCGTGGTCAGGCACAGCCGTGGGGCAGAGTGGCCTCTGAGTAGAGCAGGGCAGGAGCTCACTGTCCCTTTTGTCATGGACATGGGGCAGGAGCTCGCTGTCCCTTCCCTCACGGACATGGGGAACCCGTGATCCTTGTCGCAAGGCCACTCCTACAGCACTTCTGGGCCTAAAGCATCACTGCGAAACTGCTGTCACACGCAGGGACATCTCTATTTTACACAGTAATTTTCCTCAGAGACAGTATGGGCAGTTGTGGCCCTCCATGGCCTCTGCTGCTCCAGAACAGCCCTGTGCTGTCAGCGCAGGGGTGGTGACCCCAGGCCCAGCCAGTCAGGCCACACGCAGGCCTGTCCACCACAACCAGGCCCAGAAACCCTCCCGAGACCGCAGCGTTCACCAAATCACCTGCTGGGACCTCTGAATGGCAGCATCGATCTCCTCCACCCGCTGCTTGATGGTGTCGCTGACCAGCTTGTAGCGCTCGTTGGTGTCTGAGACGAGTTTATCCAGCCCCTCGCGGGCTCGCCACGGCACGAGCTCCAGCAGCGCCCGGCTCACCTCGTTCACCGTGTCCAGCACGAGCCGCTGCTCCATCACCTCCTTCTTCAGCTCCTGGGGAAGGCACACACAGACACGTGTCCCTCAGGGCACACCCAGACATTCCAGCAGCCTGGGGGCTGGGTTCCTCCCCTTCTCGCTGTTGGTACAAGAGTTCCAGCCCAGCTGTTCCCACAGCATGTCAGGGTGGGCTGTTTGCTATAGGACAAAGGGGAATGGCTTTAAACTAAAAGAAGGGAGATTTAGGTTGGGTGTTAGGAGGAAATTCTTTACCCAAAGGGCAGTGAGGCTCTGGCACAGGGCACAGAGAGCTGTGGTGCCCATCCCTGGAGGTGGCCAAGGCCATGGATGGGCCCTGGCCAGCAGAGCTGGGGGGCACCCAGCCCACGGCAGAGGTTGGAACTGGAAGGGCTTTAAGGTCCTTTCCAACCCAACCATCCTACCAGACGTGTGAGCACAGCTTCCACACAAAGGAAGCACCCACTGGCCCCACGCCCAGGAGTGGTGTCCCCCATTTCCAACCCCATATAACACGCTCCCAGGCCACACATCCCATGCTCCCTCCCCAGGCAGCAAGCAAACCCTGCTGGCTCTCCTCCCACGTGGCTCTGGCACCTCTGTGCTTTCTCTCTGTGCCCCACCTTCTGCCTCTGCTGGAACTGGGGTATCTGCTCGCCGGCTGGGGACTGTCCCCCGCTGGATGCCAGCTCTTCCTCCACTTTGCTCATCCAGGCGTTGAGCTCCTCGTGCGTGGACTGGAATTTGGTGGCCAGCTGGCGAGCCTGCTCCAGCGTGCGCAGCGCCTTGGAGCTGGCGGCGGTGATGTCGGAGTAGCGGGTCTTAATCCCATCCAGCTTCTCCTGGATGAGCAACACCTCCTCCCCTGTGGGACAGCAACAGGGGACAAGTGACAATGGATGGAGGGGCCACAGCAGGGTTTAAGCAGGCAGCTGCTTTGCTCCCCATTTTAAATACGTGCTTTCAGTCTCACTTTTTCTGCACGTCTGTGTAAGTTAGCAGCCTATTTTTACAGCCAGGAAGCTACTCTCGGAGCTGACATTTTCTGCCAGCCAGTGTAATGGCCACCCCCTTCCTATAATAGGAAGGAAATGTGCTGTGAAGCCTCCATTTGCCACAAGCCCCAGAGCCACCGGGTCTCAGTCCTCAACTAATATGTCACAGTTCCGAGAAAAAAGGTCCAATTCACTCTCTACTGCTATTTCCGAAGGGACATGAAACTGCAAGCCAAATTCTTTGCAATTCCTCTTCCTGCTCCAGGGCTCCCACAAGGACAGAGGTCTGCACATCTGCTCGGAGCAGACCACATCTGAAGGAAATGCATTGCCTTGACCCCTCTTCCCACTCATAAACACAAACTCACACCCACGTGGCAACAGCAACAACTGCTTAGTATGGGAAAGCAATATTAGGAAAGGGCTTGGTGTATTTTTAAACCTCTTTCCATGTGATTTAGCAGCTGGATGCAATGAGAAAACCCTCCCTGGTGTTATAGGGTTGCTCAGAGCCTCATGCAGGGGTGGGAATCACCGCTCTCAGAGCTGGGGGTTGGTGTTTGGGATTTACTAAATGGAGAGCATAGGGCTCAGCATCCAGGTCTGGATGCACAACAGCTACTTTGGGAAAATCCAAGAGGAAATTGGATTTGAGGGAGAGCAGCCTCCTCCACACAGCTTGGCACTGAGAGCTCAGACCCCAGTGAGCACCATGCATTGGGTGGGCACTTCCCGGCCCTGTGTTACCTGTGGTTTGCTTCAGAAGAGCCTGCCCATTTCTAATGGCTTGGTCCACATTCTTCTTCCTGTTCATAATTTCCTCGTTCAAAGCCTGGACAGAAAGCCAAGGCAGAATTAGCATAGGAAAGGTGGGCAACAGATCCGACCCTAGTCCAGTCAATGTCCTCTTGCTGTGGGACTTCTGGGACCCAAAGGCTCAAAACTTAGAGTAAAACCATCCCAAACCTTTGGGTGTGCATTACTGAAGAACTGACTCTTGAGAAGAGCTTGCAGGGCCCCCATGGAGCGGAAGCAGACTGCCTCCTCGGTGGCCAGCCTACATGGAAAACCCACCGGGCTTTTCAAATTCACATTCCTGGAAACAGCAGCCAGCTTTCTAAAGGCATGGGGTGGCCAAGCTTGCTCAGACATTGTTCACAAAGCAAATGAATCATTTGAAGTTTCCCCTGGGAAACCCCTTTTTGGGGCTTCAATCATTGTTTTTCACCCATGAAACCTCTTTATGCTTCTCCAAGTCTAGAAAACGCAAAGCTCGTTCTGCTGCTGGTTAAAATTAAAGTCAGACCAGAAACAAATGAAACAACAAAAAAAAACAACAGACAAATGCAACAAAATAAAGAACATAAACATGGAAGAAAACGGAAAATACCAGCTGGTCAGCATGCTGCTTCTGCAGGACGTCCCGTTTGTAATCCTTTACGGATACCGAGCCGAGCTTGTCCTCGACCTCAGCCAGCCAGTTGAGCACTTCCACCTCCTCCTCCCCAAAGAGCCTGGCGTTACACAGGGCCTGCTCCAGCAGAGCTGCCTTCCGGCAGCACCGCTCGCGGACCTCGCCGTAGCGGCCCTGCAGAGAGTCCAGCTTCTCTGCCAGCAGCCTCTGCTCGGCGGCGCAGCTCAGGGCAGAGAGGCCCTGCCCGACTTGCACTGCCTGAGCCACGTCGGCTGCCTGGCTCTCTATCTCTTCCTCTAGAGCCTGAAAGGCGGGAGGACAAAATGGACAACAGAAAAGAAAAAATGAGCGAAAAGATGAGATAAAAAAAAAATAGTAATGGAAACTGAAACAACGAACGCAACTGAAGGAACGAATGAGATGCAAAACCCACCCGTGAATGGGCAAGGTGTATTAAAAAAAAATAATGTTTAACGTAAACATGGAAATGATGAATGGTTTCTCTACCCAGAAGCAGATACATTCATTGCAAGGTGCAAATACATCAATTAAACATTAACCACTTTGGTGGGCTGGGGGCTGCAGCCCTCTCTGCACATAAAGCAGCCTGCAGACCTCCTCTGGGTACCACCAAGCCTCATTCATGCCCAAACCCACCTCAATGTGGCAGAAATATCCACCAGAGCCCTGACCCCAACCGCCTCCAATGGGCGGCCCCATGGCCCACCTTGTGCCTGCTGATCTGCTGCTGGATTTTGGCAGTTTGGGTGCCAATGGGCTCGGAGTTGGCCAACTTCTTCTCTGTCACTGACAGCCAGTCGGAAACGGGCTCTGTGGTTTCATGGAACTGCTTTGCCAGAACCAGGATATCCTCCAGCTGCTTCTGCCTGTATTAGGGATGTAAGAAATCACTAAGGAGCAGCTCCCATTTGGAGAAGGGAACGGGAAGCAGCTCTGAGTGCAGGCATCGCCCCGCTGCCAACAGGGCTCTGCACCAGGAGGTGGTAACGGGCTGAACTGAATCAGAAGCCAAAGTGGAAACACTTCAGAAAGCACCGCAGAGGGAAGAGGGAACAGAAGCAGCTCTGTGCAGTGCAAGGTGAGACACCTTGTCAGGCAAGCCGCAACGCAAACACAAAAAGCAACACAGAGAAACTGCAAAATAAGCTTTTTTCTGCAGCTGTTCCATTAGGGTCCAGCTCATTCTCCAGTGAAGGCAGCAGAAAGGCTCCCTTTGTGCTGCTTTTCTCCTGTTGCCATCCCTACCTCTGTGAGCCTCCACGGGCAGCTCGTGGCTGAGCCAGCGGTGTTTCTGCCCTGCCAAGCAGCTGTTAAAGATGGGCTGGCAACGGCACCACTGCTGGGTGGACCCATCCCACCTGCGGCCATTTCAAACCCGTGGAGGTCAAATCTGGCCCTCAGAAGTGACTTTGTAACCTGGCCTATTAGCTTATGCAGCAACAAGCAGCTTGTAAATGAGATTCAGGCAGCAGAGAGGTGTCAACAGGATGTTGCTGCTAAAGCTAAATGTTAAAGCTTAAAGGAATAAAAATAACATCCATCCCCTGCAGGGAACTTGTTTAATCTAAGCTCTTCCCTGCCATTGTAAACCACTGCTATCTACTTCAGCTCCCAAACAGGCTTTGATTTCTCATGTTTTCCAGCTGTGGTTTCCAGGATGTATCTGTAAAGAGATCTCTGCCAGCTTTCCACGTGTTGTCGCCTGTGCTGGTGCAGCCGCAGGGCTGAGCAGTGAACCAACACCTGCGGTGCCGGGGCAGCCTCACGCCTCACTGCCCAGGGTGGGTGAGGAACAAAAGCTCCAGCTCCAGGCAGAAGCCAGCCCAGCCACCAAGCGAGACAAGGAGAACAATAAAAGCAATGCCACTGTCACAGTCTGTGCATGCAAGTGGCCAAACTCTAAAGCTCCGGGGCACTGTGAATTGCAAGACAAGCTTGTCCCATGCTTTTAAGTAGCCTAAGAGACCCTCTGAGGGCTGAAAAGCAAACAAAACTGATTGCTTCTCTGGGTTATCAAAGCTGCCCACGAGGAATGAAGCCGGGAATGCAAAACGGTGGCAGAGCCAGGCACGTTCCAGCAGCAGCACCGCACGTCTGCGCTCATCTCCAGCACTACACAGTGGGCTCTGAGGGTGCACAGACACCAGAAGCCAAGAAGCCAAGGCAGCAGCTCGGTCCCAGGGCTCTCACCTGCCCGCTGCCCGGCGCAGCAGCCCTGCCCAGCGGCTCTCCAGGCTCTCCAGCTGCCCGGTGATCTTCTCCCGGTCTGCGGGCTCGGCTGACTGCGCGATGCGCCCGCCCTCGGCTTGGATCATCTCAACAGTGGCTTTGCGATCGTCCAGGAGTCGCTGGAGCAGCTTTAGCAACAGCAGAGAGAAGAAGGGGGATAGAAGTTACCAGATTGGATCAGCAGAACCTCTTGCAGCCCTCAGAGAGACCACATTTCCAAATGTGTCTGAAAACCACTGATAAGCACTGGGCTGAGACCAAAGCCAGCCAAGTGGGGGAACCACTGCTTTCTGCCTCCACCACCAAAACCAGTTCAAAAGGGCCTCAAAGCACTTCTGAGCCAGAGGACTTTTCAGAGGCTTCCCATCCTTCCCCCAAATCTATCTAGATGAAGTTCTGAACCTTCACTTGAAATTTCCTCTTCAAAGTCTCAATAGTTAGACCAAGCCTCGGTAAGAATGCACTTTGAAAATATTTCACCATGACCACACTTGAACTTTTATCCACATGTTCCCAAAGGCAGGCTGTGACCCAGGCTTGTTATCTCTACAAACACTGCTGAGCCTCGGGTCGGCTCTTACAGTTTGTACATTCGTTTTGTCCAAATACCCAACCCGGTAACTACACCACTAGCTTGCTCCTGACACAGCAGAATTATCAGCACAAACAAAACCAAATCTGAGGCTGGACAAACAGCAAAACCAGCGGCAAACTTCAAGAGGTGGTGTGACAATAAAGTCACGCCGGTGACTTAGACCATGGAGACAGCATGTGGGCAAACGGGCTGCCTGCTCACCGCATGGGGATGTGGGGAAGCAGCAGAAGGGCCACTGAGAAAGAAGCAGAGCTGTGCGTGTCCCAGCTGCACCCAAGCTGCTACATCTGGACTCCAAAATATCGCCTGGCTGTCCAGAGCTCCCCTCCCTTCCAGCCAGCCCAACCACCACCCAGTGCTCGCTCACCTTCTGTTCCTGGATTTGGGCTTTCACCACCTTGTACTCAGCAGAAGGAGGTTTCTGGTTGGAGATGAGCTCCTCGGTGTCGGCCAGCCAGCTCAGCAAGGGCTCCAGGGCGTCCTGGAACTTCCCGCAGCGCAGCAGAGCCTCCTGCAGCTGGGCGATCCTCTGGGCCACCTGCATGGCACCCAGCACAGTCAGAGCGATGGGATACAGCGGTCCCACAGCCCCCTCTGCTCCCAGTCCCTCCCCATGCCCTCACCTTCTTGTTGAGGGTGTTCCAGCGGGCGTTGATCTCTTCCATGTCATGCTCCAGCCCTTGGACATCACAGTTTTTCCCGGCGCTTTGGATGAGCCCTTGGCCAACTCCATTCACTTGCTGCAGTTTTAGCTGGAGAGGATCCACTTGCTCCTTCTGGAACAGCTGGGCAAGGGAAGGGTGGGAGAGAAGAACTATTTATAACCTGCACGCTGCTCTCCCAGCCCCTCCATCATTCCAGGGATACAACAGGCTCTCTTCTCCAGAAAAGACGCAGGAGCTCCTGCTTCTCGTGTTGCACCGATTTTATTAGAGTTGTGCAAGTTTGCCTGAACGCCTCCAGTGCCCTGACCCAGTGACACAAACGCCCCAGGTACTCGCTCCAAAGCACAGCATGGGGTCCATTCACATCCACCCCTGCTTTTTAAGCAGGAAATCCCCTTTTTCAAAGCACCCGAGTGAGGGGGAGAAAGCAAATCAGGGAAGAAATTAGAGCATCAGCTATGGTCAGCCATCCGGCTCAGAAATAATGCTCCTGGGGAAAAACCAAAGCAATTCTCACAGCGATGCTGCTGAGAACGGAGACCCGACACCACGCAAGTTTTGTAAACCACAGAATTACAGGCACTGAGAAGCTAGCTGTGTTTCGAAAGACAAAGGCAATAGGCAATTAATGTGCTAGTCATTTACCGCACCGCACATTTGGCATGGTCCTGCCTAGGAATCCTGGGGGGAAAAGCTTTGAAAAACAAAAAGATTTGATAGGGGAGGAGGAGGAGAGCGAATGAAGCTCCCCATTGCAGTGGGAGGCAGCAGGGAAAATCCCGCGTCCGTGGAGCAGAGAAGTGCTTCATCTCAGCTCCAGATCTGCTGCAGCCAGCACCGAGCAGCCCCGCGCGTCCCCATAGCCTGCAACACAATCCCCAAAAAAGGGAGCGGAGTCGCTCATTGTTTATTCTGGGACCTTGGACTACGAGCTCATACAGAGCACAGGTCACCCTGCAGCCAACACTGGGAAGGATTAGAGCGCTCGGCCCCATTGCAATGTTTTCTCTTTTGGAAAGCAGTGGGGACTGAAGGCAGACAGCCGCGTGCCTGCTTTCCCGAGCTGCCTCCTTCTTACGCACCCAAGAATACACGGACATCGACGGCAGCTAAAAATGCCCTTGGATACAGCGCCTAAAATGCAAAACCCCTCCCAGCAGAGCAACGGATCGAGGATGGCACAGCTCTCCATACCAGGTAATCGCTTTATATCTGAAGGAATACAGGCAAAAAAAAACCAAACAACAAATCAGAACACCAAAAAGCAACTCTGCCTGAGAAAGTGAGACTGCTGTGATTTCCTTTCCCCATTTTCACGGAGGACACTTCCTCCTGCTGGGGCTCAGTGACTCCAGAGCAGGGAGGTATCACTGCAGGACGTGAACTAAGGGTGTGCTGGAAGACATTGTCCAGAGCTGTTTGCTCAGGGAGAATCACGCTACGGTTATAAGGAGTAAATGGTGACATGAAATCACCAATTCCCCAGCCACTTCTCCTCTTACTGTTTATATATGGAGCTGGCTGTTAGAGCAGCCAAACCCACAAGGACCGGGCTGATAACTCTGGCACGCAACTGTTGGACTGCAGCACGGTGCGAGCCCCGGCCACGCACGGTCCCAGCCCTGTGCACGAGCATTGACTCCGCAAAAACAAACCCCAGGACTTGAGCCGTTGGGCAGGGAGGGAGGCCAGGCAGCAAGCCCTAACGTCAGATGGCACATACCTGCAACCCAGGAACAAGCACAGCCCAGGAGCGCAGCGTTGCACAAGGATCATTAAGAAGATAATCACGGCCTGAAGAGCGAGCATGTCGAGCATGCCTGTTTTTCTTTGCTCGTGAAAGATTCCAGCGATTTAGTTCATTAACCTCGGTGTGACTCAGCTATGAAGCAAATATTTAACGTACACCCTTCGCTGCGCAGAAAATCGCGAGGAAACGCGTGCAGGGCGAAGCGGCTGGACAGACATCTTGGTGAGCAGAGCACAGCTGCTCCGCTACACCTCCTCCTCCTCATTTTGCAGAACATTTCCCAGAGCATCCTCTGCCTCCTGCTTTGCCCATCTGCAGGCTGACTGCCTCCATCCCAGTTCCTCATCCTCATCATTGGGAGCATGGAGCTCCAGCGATGGACCCAGAGCTGCCAACAGCCCCAAAGGCACCGAGCAGGGGGGTGTGAAGGGGTTAACAACCACAGCACCGTGCACCGGAATTTGGGCAGCAGACACACAGTCACAACAGCGGGTAACCCAACACACAGCCACAAACCCAACATACAGCCAGTAACCCGATGTACCCAACATCTCTTCCTTCCAAAGGAGCCCCCAGGGCCCAGCCCGGTGCCCCCACCGCAGCCCCTGCAGCCCAGCCACGTGCATTTTTCACATGGGTGGCAGAGTACAGGAGATGAGTAATTGCTGCTGTGCTGGGGCTCTCAAGCTGACTAACTTCTGATGGCTCTCAGAGATATTTCTCCTAACCCAGACAGTGGTACATCAGCACTCGCTTACGGGAACTCCACCACCGCACCCCGCAGGGTCTCTCCATGCCAAAGCTTTGGGTAAAGCAAACCCAAGCACCCCAAAAAGAGCTCAGCTCCCTTCCCATGCAGACCCAGAACCCCCAATGCACTGTTTCATAAGGAAAGCCACGACAGCACCCGCTGTTTTCACTCCGTTTGTTTTATAGGACGCTGCCTCCCAACACGTTTTCTATTTCAAAGACGGTAACCACCCCGCTGCCCTCCCAGCCTGTAATTTATGTCTGAGTGAGGATAATGCGCTTTAATCGGCCAAAAAAAGTTTCAGACAACAGTTTAGCTAATCAAGCTGTTCAAGTCTTTTGCCTCCCTTGCTTGTGAAAACACGCAGTTCCCCCCCAGACTTTTTCTCTGCCAATTTGAAGCCGTAATCGGGAGGGAGGAGGCTGCTTCCAGGCCCGTGCTCTGAGAGCTGAGGAGACGATGGCTGAAGGTTGCACCCCGCAAATCGTGTCAGTGAGTTACCAAGCACGCTGCGATTTCACACCCACCCCTCCATCGCGGAATAAAGCGATTTTTGTGCCTGAAACACCGTCTGCGAGCGCCTGAGTAACAAATACCTCATTATCTGGAACGAATCCATCTGGTGGAGCAGGAGGCCCTTCTGCCAGGAGGGCGGTGGCGGGGGGTCCCAGGCCTGGCCCAGGTGTGTAGGCCGAGGCGATGGCTTCCGCCCCCGGCAGCGTGGCGGCCCCGTCCGGAGCTGCCCCCTCGGCGATGGGCTCATCCTCCAAAGCTGGCACTTCCCTCAACAGCTGCTCCAGGCTGGGTGGCACGGCCACGCTGTCACCTGTATCGTCCCAGGCCACGAGCGGCCTACTCGCTGCCAGCGGTGTGGAGTCACCGCCGAGATCCCCGACACCATGGGGGATGAGGGGGTTGGCTTCTTGTGGTGGCATGGGGGCAATGGGGACATCAGCAAACGGTGGGGGGGCTTCCAGAAGCTCTTCCACCACCAAGGGCACAGCAGCGGTGGTGGCATCTGGAGGAAGGCGCTCTGCACAAAGTTCCTCAGCATCCCTGGTAGGGTCCCTGGTGTCGGCTGTTGCCTCCTGAGCCCAGGGCTCTGGGACTGCCACGTCCCCCAGAGCCGAAAGCCCCCCCAGACCCCACAGAACAGCACTGAGAGCAGTGGGTGACGTGCTGGGAGGCCCTTCTGGGGTGGCTGGGCTGGCAGCACCGCTCCCCACGGCACGGCCCTCCCAGCTGCAGGCAAACAGCAAGGCCAGGTCCCCTGGCTGCAGGGCTGCCTCCATCGAGGACCCCTCAGTGCAAGGAGCTCCTTCCAGGGCCAGGGCTGGCCCCGGGGACGCTGTGTCCCATAGGGCGTCCGCAGCAGGAGCTGGGGGCAGCGCTGGAGCCTCAGGATCCGGCTCTGATGCAGCACCAGCGTGGAAGGGTGGAAAAGAACCTTCTGCCAGACAACTCTGGCCCTCAGATCCAGATCCATCGCTCTCTTTTCCCAAATCTGTGGTTTCATCCTCAGAAAGCAGTTCTGGGACATCCTGGCTAAAGAGCTCTGTCCTTCCAGGCAGAAGGTGACAGCTGTGGGATGTGTCCATCCCCTCAATACCAACCTCATGGTACTGCAGGGGGGACCCCAGCTCCTCCACCACCGTGTCAGGAGCTGGGAGGTGGTAGGGGGACAACCCAACCGGGGACACTGTTCCAGAAGAGGGCTCAGAGAGCTGCGGTACCTCACCAGGGGGAACCAGCAAGTCTTGGTGGTATCCTGCCCACCCCACTGGGGCACCAGGGTGAGCATCTCCCTCAAGGCTGCAAGCTGGACACGTGCTCATCGCAGGAGATGCCACCGCAGCAGCCACCAGCACTGTCACCGCACAGTCCGTGGGCCCCAGGTCAGGAGCGTCCTCCACCAGCCCTGGTGAGCGGTGCTGGCTGGAGTCTGGCCCCACCACAGCTATAGGGCTGGGAGAGACCCCTCCATCTGAGTCTGTCGGGGTGATGGCTGAGGTGTCCCTTTCGGAGAAGGGTTCTGTCACCGGCTCCATCGTGCTCAGCACCTGCGAGCTGCAGGTGACGTCGAAGTCCTCCAGATCCGACACAACAGCAGAGTCCGAAGCGCTGACTTCCAAGGGGGCTGTAGGCTCACACACTTCAACTGCTGCCCCTGCGAGTTTCTCCGAATCTGGGTCCAGCCCCTCTGAGTCCACTGGGGAGACCTGAGCCACCACGAGGATGGGGACGGCCCCATCGCCCTCATCCTCGTTCAGGCACCGCTCCTCCAGCTCCAGGAACATCTGCACCGAGTCCGTGTCAGACAGCTCGGGGACGGCGGGGCTGGCCGAGCGCTCCGAACCTGCAGCAAAGTCCTCGGCCTCGCACTGCACTGCCACATCCTCGGTGCAACGCGAGCTGCTGGCACCCCCCGGGGCACTGCAGGGCTGCACAGTGCCCGGGCTGGGGGCAGAGCCATCCCCAGGAGTGGAAAATTGTTCCCTTTCTTCAGAAATATCTGCCAAGCAACAGCTCTTCTTCTCCTCTGCCACCAGCACAGCCTTTCCTCTCTCTGACAGCGTCGCCTCCTCCCACTCCTCCATCATCACCCAGCGCTCGTCCTCCTCAAATCTCAGCTCAGACTCAGTTTTCTCTCTGAGATTGGAGGTGATGAGAATATTCAGTCCCGCATCCAACAGCTCCTCGCTCAGGCACGGGGAGAGGTTGACATTTTCCACCGTGCAGTCCGACTCGGAGGCCTCCAGAGTCTCCTGCCGCCCATCGCCAAGGTTGGCCCTGGGGAAGTTCTTCCTGGCCCGTGGCCAGGTGGCACTGGGCAGCCACCGAGCCCTGGCCAAGTCCCCACCTTGAGCGTGGCCATCGCCCGCGGGCAGCAGGGGCTGGCGCTCATCGGCGGCACCGCCGTAGGCATCTGCAGCAAACTGCATGGCCTCCGCCGTGCCCGATGACTTGGAGACGTGCTCCAAAGTGAGCGATTCAGACATGGGCTCGCCGCGGTCGGTCTGCCCGGCACGCTCAGCCAGCATGGCACTTGAGTCCCTCTTATCCCGCAGCGAAGGGTTGGAGGCACCCGCTTCCGACACCTCGCTGAGCGAGGCCCCCATCCTCTCCGCGAACTCGGTGAAGTTGGGCGGCATGAACGATTTCCATGACCGCCGGTTCACGTTCTCCTTCCTCTCGGGGTTCGGTCGCCTCCGGGGTGGAGGCGGTGCCGGCTTGGAGACGTCGCTGCTGAGCTTCAAGGCGTCGAAGATGACTCGCTCGTCCAGCTTCTTCGCCTCCGGTGCCCTCGACTCGAAGACATTGGCAGCTCCAAGGGTCCCATTGCTGGAGATGGTGCTGCCATCCCCCTTGCCAAGGGTGCTCTTCGAAAGCTGGTTAAGCTTCGATCCCTGATCGATTTGCTCATTGATTCTCATTGTATCGTATATCGAGCGCTGGGGCACGTAGCAGT
Source organism: Penelope pileata (assembly GCA_013396635.1). Lineage (NCBI taxonomy): Eukaryota > Metazoa > Chordata > Aves > Galliformes > Cracidae > Penelope > Penelope pileata. The sequence continues at coordinate 129,949 of WBMW01006105.1, forward strand.
CCTCGATGTACCCGTCCTCCTCCTCACCCTTCCCCAGGCAAGTGCGGTTCTGCCGTAAACAGTCTGGCCTGCTCAGTGGTTTGCCCATGCTCTCGCCCTTACGGATGACGAAATCTCCCCGTCAACCTCGCGCCCGGTGCTGCAGGGAGCATCACACGGCAGCAGGGCCCGGCGAGGCGATGCTACGGGGCTGGAGGGCTACAGGGCTGATGCTCAACCCAACCACGGGTCCTGGGCAGCAGAACAGCACCTTTCATCCCCAAAAAACCATCTGTCAGCAAAACCCACCCGAGTACGGCAGCTTCGACAAATATTCCCGATCACCGTCAGCGACAGGAGCTGCGGAGGAGTTTGAAGCCGTTAATTTCTCCCGTGTCCTTCTTTAGTAACAAAGGCACCGCTCGTCCCGGCCGCTCGCGTATCGCAGCCCCAGCTCCGCGCGGCTCCTCGCCTTCTGCCCAGCTACAGTCCCGTGGAGTCCAGCTGCTCTGAATTAGCCTCTCCCCCCGACTCTCGTGTTTTCATTTGAACTGAGCTTGTCAGCGGATATTCGTGCAAGTTTAAACACAGGAAGTTCTTCATTCAGGGCAAACTCGGAGGCTTCCTGTCTCAAAAACATGATGGCATTGTTGTTCCCTTCGCCCCACCGCGTCTTCGCGCCCGGGGGCCGCCGAGCCCGGCTCCCGCAGCCGCTCCGGCAGCGTGCGGAGGAGGAGGA